>JBCNJP010000025.1:66007547-66053131 GCA_039602395.1 Deinandra increscens subsp. villosa
ATTTAAAATATTTAGAGTGGGCTCATAGAACTCACCTTATGTCTTTAGGTTACAGTGAAATGCAACTTCCGCAACTATTCCCATTTAACCCCTACAATTGTGCTTCGTATGGCGTTAACGCAAGGTTTTATAATATAAACACTTCCTATGTTTATTTTAACATCTTATTATCTTAGTAGAATATTCAATTATTAAGATTATCCCTTATTAATAGGCTAAAATGACCAAAATGCCCTTATAGTGCAAGTTATCCTTTTCTTTTAATGATAATATCAAGACGCGACATTCCTATACAGTAAGCGCTCACTCCGGGATCGCCCAGTGTTTGGTGAATTGCCACATTGCCCAGATGGGATGGCGACACCCCCGCTTATGCCAGAAACCCCAGAGTACAGGCGCTTTACCCTTCCGGTCCGCACCGAAACTTCTAAATATCCGATTAACTCGGTATCTTTCAATACTTTCATTATTTCACCACATTCAAACCTCATATATGTACTTATTATATATATAAACATGTTACCATACCAAAACTCAAGTCCCCATACCCTCCGGATTATTTTATATTAAATAACCTTATTCCCAAACCCTAATTTCCCATTTTTCTCGTTTCTATAGAGTTCTACATACTTTGGTATGATCTACAATAGCCCTCAATCAATTTCAGTTAATATTGTTGTTATGATCAAGTTCTAAATCTAGGTTAAAATTAGGGTTCTTGAATATAAATCATCAAATTCGGGTGATCGGGTGGGAGCTAGGCTCTGAATTTTTGTAGGCACTCTTAAAATGATGTGTATATAAGAAAGCCCTAAGTTTATTTCATAATTGGTAAAGGTTTGGTATGGGTTTTGTAAACGGGTCAAAAATTAGGGTTTTCATGTCGTTGTTCTGCCCAAATCGAGTAAACGGTTTTGAATTAAGATTTGCCATTTTAAGGGATATTATAAAATGTTATAATAGATAATACCCTAAGACGGTTTTGAATAAAAATGAGTTTTGCTATAGAAACGAGAAAAATGGGAAATTAGGGTTTCGGAATAAGGTTATTTAATATAAAATAATCCGGAGGGTATGGGGACTTGAATTTTGGTATGGTAACATGTTTATATATATAATAAACATATATGGGTTTAATATGGAGAAATAATAAAGTATTAAAGATACCGAGTTAATCGGATATTTAGAAGTTCGTGCGGACCGGAAGGGTAAGCGCCTGTACTCTGGGGTTTCTGGCAAAAGCGGGGGTGTCGCCATCCCATCTGGGCAATGGCATCCCAACACTGGGCGATCCCGGAGTGAGCGTTTACTTATAGGAATGCGCGTCTTCATATTATCAATTAAAGAAAAGGATAACTGCCTAAAGGGCATTTTGGTCATTTTGACCTTTAAAAAGGGATAAACTTAATAATTGAACATTATTAAGATAATAAGATGTTAAAATAAACATAGGAAGTGTTTATTGTATAAAACCTTGCGTTAACGCCATACGATACGCAAATTAGGTTAAATCGGGAATCGTTGCGGAAGTTCCGTTCGTGTAACGAGTTAAAGACATAAGGTGAGTTCTATGAGCCCACTCTTAAATATTTTAAATGTTTTAAATGTTTTCGGGCTGATATACATACAAATGTTATAAAATGCATCTAAATGATTTATAACTGAAATGTTGCGTATCTGAACTATTGAATTACCTTTGAGTAAATATATATCAGATTGCTAAGGTGCTAATTGATAAATGGATATATTGAACTATTAAATTATTGTTGAATTGATATATATATATGTGGACTGTTATGGAAATGCATATACGTGAAATATCTTGAATTGATAAACTGTTAAAAGGCTTTTGGGATAATATATATAGAAATATATATATGATATGTTATGAAAATGATATTAAATCATTGTACGTGTTATAACGTAATTATAATGACTGTGATATGATATGTGTTATATTTGCTTCGAAATTAAATAGTCAAGTGATAAAGGAATTATTAGTAAACGTTATAGTGAATATGTATGACTATATGAGAACAGGTGATGCATTTGCTTCATTATTATGTGGTGGATACGCCGCTGGTACTTCCTATACATATACATAATAATATTAGTTACCCAGTATATCAGAAGTGTGGAGGATACGCCCTGTATACATACACTAACGATAAATTGGGGGATGTCCACTTGTTGCAGTATATGAAGACCTTATCACTGTTTACTAATAATCTTAAGTCACTTGGATATTTAACTAGGAGCAGGTAGTAGTACAAGGGGGAAGTTAGGAGGTAGTGTTGCTCAAAGGGATTAGAGAGCACTACAAATAGAAGGGGAAAAAGCTACTGTCCGTTATAGGGAATGCTCTAGAAGGGTAAACTCGGCAGTTAGCAAATAGGGGAAGGCGGTGCAACTGACCGTTATAGGGAATGCCCTAGAAGGGTAAACTCGGCAGTTAGCAAATAAGGAAAAGCGAGACAACTGACCGTTATAGGGAATACCCTAAAGGGGTAAACTCGGCAGTCCGCAAAGATGGTTACTCTGCTTATACATTAGCACGGTTTACACTGGTAATAAATGTTGGGGTTGTAGGAAGGGATAGCGGGATAAATGGTTTTATAGGGGGTGTTTCCTGTTAAGGAATATTATGTGTTTTATAATTGTGATATATATTATACTTGATAAATGTCTGTGAAAAAGGGATCTTGCAGGTCCAAGGGTTTTAAACCTCACGCCGAGGTAAAGCTTTTAAAATATAGAACTCACCAGCGTAAGCTGACCTTTTCCAAAAATGTATGTATGTCAGGTCAGGGTGAGGCTTCGACTAGTTATGAGAAGGCCCTGGTGATAAGGGATTAGACGGGCAAGCTATCGGACGGAAGCAGGGTGTTGGCAAGCTGGCATAGTTATAACAATAAAACGTAGTGACATATAGTATTTTCTTATGTAAATTATCTCTTACTTTGTAGTACTTGGCAATTAAATAAAAGTTTAAAATTTCCGCTGCTTAGTAATCTCTGTTATTACCTTGTGTTCATGAGTAAATCCGATTAGTGACCCCTTCTGGAGCCAAGTCTGGAAGTGGGCGTCACATTGATATTATACATAGTGACCTGTGGACCTCACCTGTTGTCAGTAAATCGGGCTATAAATATTATTTAGTACTTATTGATAACTTTTCAAATTATGTTTGGGTTTATCCATTAAAATTCAAATCTGAAACATTTACTACTTTCACCAAATTTCACAAATTAACTCAAACCCAA
This sequence comes from Deinandra increscens subsp. villosa, assembly GCA_039602395.1. Classification (NCBI taxonomy): domain Eukaryota; kingdom Viridiplantae; phylum Streptophyta; class Magnoliopsida; order Asterales; family Asteraceae; genus Deinandra; species Deinandra increscens. The sequence continues at coordinate 66,010,811 of JBCNJP010000025.1, forward strand.
TTCAATAAATCTATCAAACAATTTCAGTGCGACTTAGGGGGTGAATTCGATAACAACGAATTCCATAACTTTGCAACTACTAACGGCCTTGTCTTCCGTCGCTCATGCCCGTATCATCTCGTAAACAGTTTAGATAGGCACGTATCATCTCGTATCATCTCGTAAACAGTTTAGATAGGTATAATTAACATTATATACATTTATTATCATTTTCATAACATAGCACGTATCATCTCGTAAACAGTTTAGATAGGCATCGTATAATGCAAATTTGACAGGAAAGAAGCCGATTGACAAAATCTGGTAGCTGTACACCTACGTCGCAAATCGCGGAAATGGAAAGGGGTTGGCTCGCGGTAAGCGAGCCGCCAGTTCTGACCCCTCTTTTGGATTTTACAAGTTTAGTCCCTCTAGTTCTGTTTTGCACGATTCTACCCCTAAACTTTCATAAAATGCTGCCTTAATTCCTCAAACATAATGGGACATTATTTGACTTAATTTCTAGAGTAAATTACTATTTGCATCCCTGAGGTTTGGTCACTTTTGCCACCTGAGTACGATTTTCAAATTATTAACATATCCCACCCTAACGTTTGCATTTCATTGCCATCTGAGTCCCTAAAACTAACGGGGTTAGATTTCTCTGTTAACTTTAAGGGTATATCAGTCATTTTACACATTAAGGACTAGTTATGTAAAATTGATAAGGTTAATTAAGAGGGGCTATTTTGTAATTTATATAAAATAATTAAAATATGAAAAAACAATAAAAAAATCATTAAAGAAACATGCTTCATCTTCATCTTCATCAGATGAAACCTGCCCTCCCCCCCACCTATCTCACGCTGGTTCTCCAGAAACACCACCGTCGGCGTTAACATCATCTGAGTATCGGAGCTGACGGAGATGATTCTGGCAGGTGGCTCATCCATGACGACTTCCTCTCTTCTCTCATGTTCCACAACGCCAACAGATCTAGGGTTCCGACAACCGTTTCTCCGGTCGCCGCCACATTACTCTCTGGAAACACGTTCTCGTTTGCGGTGGATTAAGGGGGTCACTCTACTCAAGCCTCTCTCCGCCGTATCCTCCTCCTCCTCGTTCCTCCACCGCCGCCCCATCTCGACACCACCACCATCACCGTCGAAACCAGCATCCCCTTCACCGGCAACAACTGCGAGCCTCCGTCTAGATCTGTCGTTTTATGGAGCCTCTGTGCGAGTAATATAGCCACCGTTTTATGTGTCGTTGCCGGCTTTCGATCGGAGGTGGGGGAGGGGGTTTTAATCAACTGAAAAGGTGCATCGATCGGAGGTGAGGGGTGGGATTATCAACTAAAAAGATGGATGAAAGAGTGGTGGTGGTGGTTATTTTATTTATTTTACACTAATTATAAAATAGTCCTTTTCTTTTAGTAAAGTTATAAAATAGTTACAAAAAAATTTACAAAATAGTTTCCAAATTTTGTAACTTACATAACTAGTCCTTAATGTGTAAAATGATTGATATGCCCATAAAGTTAACAGAAAAATTTAACCGTGTTAGTCTTAGGGACTTAGATGGCAACAAAATGCAAACGTTAGGGAGGGATATGTTAAAAATTTTAAAAATCGTACTCAGGTGGTAAAAGTGACCAAACCTCAGGGATAAAAATAGTAATTTACTCTAATTTCTAACTTTGGGGTAGGTATAATGATGAAATAAGAACATATAATAACATTATGTTTTATCTAACAAACCCGTTGATTCCTTTAATATTTTAGATACTAAAATATGTTTACATAACGTATTTGTTTGTCTACAATCACGTATATAAAGTCTACCATACTTTAAAAGGTATCCACCCCGCGCGTTGTTGCGGGGTTGAATTTGAATATTGAACGAAAGTCAAAAAGTTAAGTGGTATAAAACGTAAAAATTTAAAAGTCTCGTGGGAGAAAGTATAAAACTATATAAGTATACTAAAAGCGAAAGTAGAAAAGTTAAAAGTTTCGTGGCGAAAGTAGAAAAGTTAAAAGTTTCGTGGCAAAAGTAGAAAGATAAAAAAACTTAAAACAAAAATAAAAACTTTAAAAGTTAGAGGGTTAAAAAGTTAAGGAGTATAAAACGTAAAAGTCTAAAAGTCTCGGGGTGAAAGTATGAAATTATAAAAATATACTAAGTTAAGGGGTATAAAAGTCTCGTGGTGAAAGTATAAAACTATACTAAAAACGAAAGTAGAATAGTTAAAAGTTTCATGGTCAAAGTAGAAGACAACAAAACTTTAAAAAAAAAACTTTAAAAGTTAGAGGGTTAAAAAGTTAAGGGGTATAAAACGTATAAGTTTAAAAGTCTTGTAGTCAAAGTATAAAACTATAAAAATATACTAAAAACGAAAGTGAAAAAGTTAAAAGTTTCATGGCAAAGTAAAAGACCACAAAAAAAAAAAAGAACAAAAAAAAACCCCTTAAAAGTTAAAAATACAAAACGTAAGAGTATGAAACATATGTGACTAAACTATAAAAACCAAAAGTTTACTATTTCGTTTAAAATAAACAAAAAAAGACCCTTTAAAGTTAAAAATACAAAACGTTATGTTTACCACCCCGCGCGTTGCTGCGGGATTGAATTTGAATATTGAACGAAAGTCAAAAAGTTAAGTGGTATAAAACGTAAAAATTTAAAAGTCTCGTGGTGAAAGTATAAAACTATAGAAGTATACTAAAAGCGAAAGTAGAAAAGTTAAAAGTTTCGTGGCAAAAGTAGAAGATAAAAAAAACTTAAAACAAAAATAAAAACTTTAAAAGTTAGAGGGTTAAAAAGTTAAGGAGTATAAAACGTAAAAGTCTAAAAGTCTCGGGGTGAAAGTATAAAATTATAAAAATATACTAAGTTAAGGGGTATAAAAGTCTCGTGGTGAAAGTATAAAACTATAAAAGTATACTAAAAACGAAAGTAGAATAGTTAAAAGTTTTGTGGTCAAAGTAGAAGACAACAAAACTTTAAAAAAAAAAACTTTAAAAGTTAGAGGGTTAAAAAGTTAAGGGGTATAAAACGTATAAGTCTAAAAGTCTTGTAGTGAAAGTATAAAACTATAAAAATATACTAAAAACAGAAAGTGAAAAAGTTAAAAGTTTCGTGGCCAAAGTAAAAGACAACAAAACTTAAAACAAAAAAAAAAACCTTAAAAGTTAAAAAGTACAAAACGTAAGAGTATGAAACATATGTGACTAAACTATAAAAACAAAAGTTTACTATTTCGTTTAAAAAATGTTTAAAAGTTTAAGGGGTAGAAACTGTCAAAATTTTAGAGTTTTATGGCCAAACTATAAAAAATTAAAAACCTACTATTCATCAACCAAATTTGGTTGTTATATATAATAATAATAATAATATTAGAATATTATTAATTATTAATATTTCTAAATAATATTCTATAGTATTATGGAATCATTTAAAATCTTTTCTATTGGTTAAATGAATCGTTCATGGTTATTATTGCGTAACAAAATTGGTTACTAATTGTACAGCTTTTGTGTTCAATCACATGGTTTGTTCTTTCTAATGGTCAGGGCATTTATCTAATCAAGCATTTAGCAAAATCTGATATTCAAATTTCATATTTGATGATTTCTCTGTCATCTTGGTTGACGTACGTGCGCGTTATTTCAGGATTGCGCATGTGAACTTTCTTGCTTCGTCACAATTTGGATTAAAGATCTGCTTTTGCTTATGGTTCTTATCATCTAATAAGGTCCATCTCTTATGTTGGGGATTTCTTATTTCATTGAGCGATTTTCTGATAGAATCTGAAGTCGTGTATGAACACTTTCAGATCAAATAATTGGAGTGGCTACCAATGATTTGACCGGATAAAATCAGATCGATTTTCAAGACTATGAATGGATTTTTGAGTGCCATGTTGTAACATCCCAAAATTTAATAGTTCAATTTTCCGTTAACGCCTAGTTAAACTAAATTTTCGTAGCCAAAAACAACCTCATCTTGCTAGAATTGCTTATTTAAGAAAATAATGGGGTTAATTGTGTAATATGACATTTATAGTTAATTTTAAACTAAAGCTGAAAATGGAGGGGCCAATTGTGTAATTAGTCAAACTAAAAATAAACAAAATAGGTGGAATGGGGGTGGAGGTCGTAATCTACGACCTGGAGCTCATCTCAACCCTCCTCCACCTCAAGAAAATCGAAATTCTGCAATTACAAGCTTAGGCTGCGATTTTTGGTGCATCAAATCAAGAATTAGGAGTGAATTCTAGCCCTAAACTCATACTTGGAGCAAGTAAGTAAAAACCCCTCTATGTTGCATGCATAGGTCACGAAATTAGGGACTCAAATCTGCAAATTCTTGATGTATTGTGAATCCTATGGTGTTAGGAACCTTAATTGTTGCATAACTTTCTAATTTGATAAACAATTGGTGAAGTAGTCACCAAATTCTTACACTTGAACCACCATGTAGATGACTACTTAAGAAAGTCATGGAATCGGTTCTAGTAACATGTTTCTAACTTGAATTTGATGCTATATGATGAAATGATGATGGGTTAGAGGTGATTTCACCTAAACCATGTTAAATGGTCAATTGGGAGGTTCATGGGATTGGGTTATATGTGTGCATATATGTATGCACACAAGGTGTTTGATAAAATGCCTAAGAGAACCAATATATTAGTAAAGTAATCAAAATTTGCTAGACTTTGAGCCAAAAAGATCATAGAGAACAATATGTTCCCAAATTGACCCAACCTTGACAAAATTACGATCTATGGCTATAATTGGTTGGTGAATGCTTGAATTGATATTGTGACGTTATGGAACCATGTATGTAGAAATTGAACATGGTGAGTATGCTTAGTTGTCAAATATGTGAAAATGTGTATATGTAGCATAGAAATCATGTTAATGAAAATATGGTAAATATGCTATAATAATGATAAAGGCCCTAACTTGATTGATGACCCGATAGGAGGTCAAGTTGATCAAGAGAACCATCAAGCTGCAGGTGGAAGCGGAGGCTCCAACAACCGAGGTAACATTGTTATGTTACAAGTATTAGATATGAAAATGTGTAATGACTTACAAATGCAATATTTGAGTTATAGTAAGTGGGTGACGAATGGTTCTAGGAACATGAAGCCCGAATTGCCATAAGGTTCTCCAATGATAATATTTGGCCATGGGCGTGATTCGATGGAATCACATATAGAATATCAGGTTACAATGGGCAGAAATGGGATTCTAGATCCCATGCCATGTAACAATAAAAGAGGAATCATAAATGGTTATGGAACCATAGATCCTAAAGGCTCATATGTGGTCAAAATAGGCATTGGAGTAAACCAAAGGCAAGGACCCGTCTTAACGGGTCAGATGAATAAAATGTGTCAATTGGATGTTAACTTCAAATAATATGAAGTCCAATAACAAGTTGTTAAACAAGTAAGCAATTCTGTAACTTGTATCTAAAAAGGCAAGTGTAGTGGTAAAGTGAAAACTTGAATGCATAATGGAAATGGTAGAACCAAATGGGTGTGTGTGCATTCAAACAGTTTATGTCAAATGGCTTACATTTGTGTTCATAGTTTCAAAACATGTGTGGTAGATCCAATTTGGATGGTAACCTTTGGGGTTGCCACAAGGATTTCCCTTAATGGGTCGAACGGGTCGGAAGAATCCCGTTAGTGCTAAATATGATGTGAATTCGATTGAGGTAAGTTTTATGTGTCTAAAATATGTTTAGAAGTGAGTTATAAGTGTTGTAACACTTGAAATGTGGTAAGAAACCAGCTGGGAAAACTATGGAACAAAGCTGGGTAAAAAGGCCAAAAATTTGGCTAAATATGGAACTGGCCGAAAATAGCTAATGTTCTGTAAAAAATGGTCCACCGCGTACCGCCCAGAAATAATACATACTGGGGCGGTACGCCCCAGAATGAAAAACTAATTTTTTTTCATTGTTTTTCTTCATTATTTGATATTGTAACAAATGGTTATGCAATAGAAACTCACTATTGAAAGTGAGTATGTTGCAGGTAAGGGGAAAGCCTAGTGGGAGCTCATCAAGTCATAGAAGAACCGATCACGTCAAAGGATGAACAACCCATTGTATTTTGATGAAGCAACTTTTGTATGAGTTGATTAACACTTTTGGATGTCAAACTCAATTAGGGGTATATTTTGTAAATGTTATACCACAATGATGGGTTTTATGATTATTAAACCGTGTGTTTGTACAACATTTTTCTGGGACCTATTTTAAATGAAGTAATTGGCAATGTTTAACGTCAAATTGTATACGGGTGTTACAATTTGGTATCATAGCCATGGTTTGAGAGAACTTTAGTGCTCCGGGAGTATTTGAACTCAAACCTTGAGCTCAGGGGAACGGGTAAAGTGATCGGTTCGAGCTTTATGAAGCGTCCGGGTAAGGTACACAATCATATATTGAAATGCTTATAGTGTGTTTAATAGGAATCATAGTTCCTATATGCCGGTAAAGGCAAGTTAGTAGCTATCACCCGGGGAAATGCACGGGGAGGTGTTTCACACCTGAACCGGGAAGTTCGTGAGTGAAGTGTTCAAGGTAGAAGCGGGGTAATGCTACGGCTAGAAACCTCATATAAACCTATGGGAAGTTATTTTCCATGACCAATATAATGTATAAGAACCTTGCTACAGGTAAGGGTAAATAAAAAGCTGTTGAGCTAATGAAAATTTCTGTAGATCAATTGACCATGATGGTTGTGATCTTGCAAAGGAGCAGAGACAGTGGGCTTTGAAGGCCCAAATCTCTGAAGAAGTGGGAAATGCCATTCAGGCAGCTATTCCCGAGTATGTGCATAAGATCCAGGAGGATCTGCTGAGTACCTTGAACAAAAAGTTCGAGGAATTAAATAATGCCCTCCTGAACAAAGGGGAGGCAAGTACGCTAAATAAGAAGGGGAGATCCTTCAAGGATTTTATGGCGTGTAAACCTTCGCTATATACGGGTGATCCTGACCCAATAGCCAGTCACCAATGGGTAACCAATGTGGAGGGGGTGATCAAAAGAAGCCATTGTGAGGCTGCAGATCAAGTTATCTTTGCTACGGGTCTACTAGTAGATCGGGCAAAAGATTGGTGGGACGCAAAAGTCCTAGAAAAAGGGCAGGCGGTGACAGATGCCCTAACTTGGGCAGAATTTAAAGAACCGTTTCTTGAACATCACTGCCCACCCTCTGCGGTCAATGAGTTGAAGCAAGAGTTCCTCAAGTTAGAGCAAGGGGAGACTCAAACCGTTGATGAAATCACCGGTATTTACCTGGACAGGGTAAAATTCTGCTAAGATGTGCTACCCACTGAAGGGGCACGGATGTTCTTCTACCGGAACATGTTGAAGGTAAAGATAAAGAATTTCATGCCTCTAGATCGGTTCACCACAGTGGAACAAATGATTAACGCCGCTCGGGCGCGAGAAAATGATATCAACCGGGAAGAAGCCCGGGAGGCCAGAAAACCTACCGGGGGAAATCCGAATCCCCCTAAAAAGCCAAAGGTGGGTGACCCGTCCAAGAAAAAGGACGCAAGAGGAGGTAGCTCCAGATGCAAGGTTTGCGGAAAAGGGCACTCGGGGGAGTGCATATTTAAAGATCGCCCTTGCCTAAATTGTGGAAAAAAAGGGCCACGTCATTTCCAATTGCCCGTCTACAGAGCCACGCTGCTTCAACTGTTACCAGACGGGGCATAGGAAATCTGAATGCCCAAAACTCAAGAAGGAGGGGGCAAGAAGTGGGGCAAAAGTGGAAGTGCCGAAAGCTACGGGCCGGGCATTCCAACTCATGGCCGAAGAAGCCAAATCAGACCCTAACGTGGTGGCAGGTACATTTCTTGTTAATTCGATACCTGCTCACGTACTATTTGATACGGGAGCTAATAGATCATTTATTTCATATGATTTTATTAAGCATCCTTCGTTTATAATTGAAAAATTACATGTACCCTTAGAGGTAGAAATAGCTAATGACAAAAGTATTCTTGTTTTTGATGTATGTCGGGGATGCAAAATCTCCATCGATAACGAAGAGTACTTGATAGATCTCATTCCAATGGCGATGAGAGAATTCAAGGTGGTGGTGGGGATGGATTGGCTATCCCGCAACCATGCAAAGGTCATTTGTGACCGGAAGGCGATAGAATATCTTCACCAAAGGGGAGCAAGGTTACCATCTATGGTGACAAACAAATTGCTCCAATTCTTTGCACGATGATGGAAGCTAGAAAGCTCATGTTACACGGGTGCCAAGCCTACTTGGCTATGGTGGCGGATACTAGAATTCAAAGTCCCGCAATAGATGACTTACCCGTGGTGCAAGAATTTAAAGATGTATTTCCGGATGACTTACCGGGGTTACCACCCGATCGAGAGGTGGAGTTCAAAATTGACTTAGTGCCAAATGCTAAGCCGGTGGCTAAAGCTCCATATAGGTTGGCACCGACGGAACTACAAGAATTGATGACCCAAATCCAGGAGTTGTTGGATAAAGGGTTCATACGTCCGAGTGTCTCTCCGTGGGGAGCACCGATGTTATTCGTGAAAAAGAAGGACGGTAGCATGCGGATGTGCATAGACTACCGGGAGTTAAACAAACTCACCGTGAAGAATAGGTACCCGTTGCCCAGAATTGATGACTTATTCGATCAACTTCAAGGGGGAAAATGGTTCTCGAAGATAGACCTACGTTCGGGGTACCACCAACTAAAGGTGAAAGAGGAAGATGTTCCCAAAACGGCCTTCAGAACAAGGTACGGACCATTATGAATTTTTAGTGATGTCCTTTGGACTCACTAATGCACCCGCGGCTTTCATGGACCTTATGAACCGGGTGTGTAGACCTATGTTAGATAAGTCGGTGATTGTGTTCATCGATGACATTCTGGTATACTCCCGAGACGAAGCGGAGCACGCTAAACATTTACGGGAGGTACTAGAAAGATTAAGGGAGGAAAAGCTGTATGCAAAATTCTCCAAATGTGCTTTCTGGTTAAAGGAGGTGCAATTCCTAGGCCATGTAATTGGTGCCGGAGGGGTTATGGTGGATCCGGCAAAGATTGAAGCCGTCACCAAATGGGAACCTCCAAAGAATCCGACGGAGGTGCGGAGTTTTCTAGGGTTAGCGGGCTACTATCGGAGATTTATACAAGATTTCTCGAAGATAGCTTTACCCTTGACAAAATTAACCCGAAAAGACACCAAGTTTGTATGGGGTGCCGAACAAGAGGAGGCTTTTCAAAGCCTTAAACAGAAATTGACGCAAGCACCAGTTTTAACCCTCCCGGAGGGAACAGAAGATATGGTGGTCTACTCTGATGCGTCCAAATTTGGCCTTGGTTGTGTTTTAATGCAACGGGGCAAGGTGATTGCCTATGCTTCGAGGCAATTAAAGGTGAATGAGCAAAATTACCCAACTCACGATTTGGAGTTGGCAGCGGTGGTGTTCGCCTTGAAAATATGGCGACACTATCTTTATGGGGTGAAATGCACCATTTTCACCGACCATAAAAGTCTCAAGTATTTCTTTGAACAGAAAGAGCTAAACATGAGGCAAAGGAGATGGCTCGAGACCATCAAGGATTATGATTGTGAAATCCACTATCACCCGGGCAAGGCCAATGTGGTAGCGGATGCCCTTAGTAGAAAAGGGGATTACGCTCCTATAAAGGTGCGGTCAATGAAGTTGGTGGTAACATCCGATTTAATCACCAAGATCAAAGTAGCTCAAGTAGTAGCTATAAAGGTGGAAAACCAAAAGAAAGAACGGATTGTGGGCCAAGTGAAAAACTTGGTGGAAGAAGAAAGCGGGCTCAAAACCCGATTCGGAAGAATTTGGGTTCCAAACACTTGTGAAGTGAAAAAGTTGTTACTTGATGAAGCCCATAAGTCACGGTACTCGATTCATCCGGGGGCGACAAAAATGTACCACGACTTAAAACATGATTATTGGTGGCCCGGTATGAAGCGGGACATACTCAAGTACGTGGGGAAGTGTTTGACCTGCTCACAAGTCAAGGCGGAGCACCAAAAGCCTTATGGCAAGCTCCAACCATTAGAAATTCCAATGTGGAAATGGGAGCACATAACTATGGATCTATTGACCAAACTACCCAGAACACCCAAGGGTTATGATGCTATATGGGTGGTGGTTGATAGATTGACCAAAAATGCTCATTTTATACCAATCAAGGAAACCTACTCCTCAGAAAGGATGGCGGATGTGTATATCAACGAGATAATATCACGCCATGGTGTTCCCGTATCAATCGTGTCCGACCGGGATACCGGTCCACCTCCCAGTTTTGGAGGAAATTTCAGGAGTGGTTAGGTACCAAACTTCTACTTAGTACCGCATACCACCCACAAACGGATGGACAGAGTGAAAGAATAATTCAAACACTTGAAGACATGTTACGGGCATGTGCCATTGACTTTGGTGGGAGTTGGGATCATTACCTTCCTCTCGTTGAATTTTCTTACAATAATAGTTACCATTCGAGCATTGGGATGCCGCCCTACGAAATGCTATATGGTAGAAAATGCCGAACACCCGTGTGTTGGGGTGAAGTGGGCCAACGTGAGCTAGCTAGTAAGAAGGTCGTTAAACTAGCATCAGAGAAGCTCGATATGATCAGGGCTCGCTTGAAGGCCGCTCAAGATAGGCAAAAGTCCTATGCGGACAAAAGGCGAAGGCCTATAGAATTTAAAAAGGGTGATATGGTGTTGTTAAAAGTATCCCCTTGGAAGGGTGTGATCCGCTTCCGAAAGCGGGGTAAGGTAAGTCCTAGGTTTATAGGACCCTTCAAAATCTTGGCCCGAGTGGGTGATAATGCTTACCAACTGGAATTACCGAAAAAATTGAGCGAAATCCATAACACATTCCACGTGTCTCATCTACGAAAATGCTTGGCGGATGAAAGCGCCTATGTGCCTTTAGATAATTTGGTTGTGGATAAAAAGCTCAATTACATAGAAAGGCCTATTGCGATTCTTGATCGCAAAGTAAAGAAGCTACGGAATAAAGAAGTAAACCAAGTATTGGTTCAATGGGAGCATAAAAAGGGCTCCGACTTGACGTGGGAACTTGGGGATGAAATGCAACGCTACTACCCTCACTTATTCGGTATGCACATCGTTTCGGGGACGAAACCCCTTTAAGGGGGGGGGGGGGTGGAGTTGTAACATCCCAAAATTTTAATAGTTCAATTTCCCGTTAACGCCTAATTAAACTAAATTTTCGTAGCCAAAAACAACCTCATCTTGCTAGAATTGCTTATTTAAGAAAATAATGGGGTTAATTGTGTAATATGGCATTTATAGTTAATTTTAAACTAAAGCTGAAAATGGAGGGGCCAATTGTGTAATTAGTCAAACTAAAAAATAAACAAAATAGGTGGAATGGGGGTGGAGGTCGTAATCTACGACCTGGAGCTCATCTTAACCCTCCTCCACCTCAAGAAAATCGAAATTCTGCAATTACAAGCTTAGGCTGCGATTTTTGGTGCATCAAATCAAGAATTAGGAGTGAATTCTAGCCCTAAACTCATACTTGGAGCAAGTAAGTAAAAACCCCTCTATGTTGCATGCATAGGTCACGAAATTAGGGTCTCAAATCTGCAAATTCTTGATGTATTGTGAATCCTATGGTGTTAGGAACCTTAATTGTTGCATAACTTTCTAATTTGATAAACAATTGGTGAAGTAGTCACCAAATTTTTACACTTGAACCACCATGTAGATGACTACTTAAGAAAGTCATGGAATCGGTTCTAGTAACATGCTGTCTAACTTTAATTTGATGCTATATGATGAAATGATGATGGATTAGAGGTGATTTCACCTAAACCATGTTAAATGGTCAATTGGGAGGTTCATGGGATTGGGTTATATGTATGCATATATGTATGCACACAAGGTGTTTGATAAAATGCATAAGAGAACCAATATATTAGTAAAGTAATCAAAATTTGCTAGACTTTGAGCCAAAACGATCATAGAGAACAATATGTTCACAAATTGACCCAACCTTGACAAAATTATGATCTATGGCTATAATTGGTTGGTGAATGCTTGAATTGATATTGTGACGTTATGGAACTATGTATGTAGAAATTGAACATGGTGAGTATGCTTAGTTGTCAAATATGTGAAAATGTGTATATGTAGCATAGAAATCATGTTAATGAAAATATGGTAAATATGCATTAATAATGATAAAGGCCCTAACTTGATTGATGACCCGATAGGAGGTCAAGTTGATCAAGGGAACCATCAAGCTGCAGGTGGAAACGGAGGCTCCAACAACCGAGGTAACATTGTTATGTAACAAGTATTAGATATGCAAATGTGTAATGACTTACAATTGCAATATTTGAGTTATATTAAGTGGGTGACGAATGGTTCTAGGGACCATGAAGCCCGAATTGCCATAAGGTTCTCCAATGATAATATTTGGCCATGGGCATGATTCGGTGGAATCACATATAGAATATCAGGTTACAATGGGCGGAAATGGGATTCTAGATCCCATGCCATGTAATAATAAATAGGAATCATAAATGGTTATGGAACCATAGATCCTAAAGGCACATATGTGGTCAAAATAGGCATTGGAGTAAACCAAAGGCAAGGACCCGTCTTAATGGGTCAAATGAATAAAATGTGTGAATTGGATGTTAAACGAGTAAGCAATTCTGTAACTTGTATCTAAAAAGCCAAGTATAGTGGTAAAGTGAAAACTTGAATGCATAATGGAAATGGTAGAACCAAATGGGTGTGTGTGCATTCAAACATTTTTATGTCAAATGGCTTACATTTGTGTTCATAGTTCCAAAACATGTGTGGTAGATCCAATTTGGATGATAACCTTTGTGGTAGATCCAATTTGGATGATAACCTTTGGGGTTGCCACAAGGAAGAATCCCGTTAGTGCTAAATATGATATGAATTCAATTGAGGTATGTTTTATGTGTCTAAAATATGTTTAGAAGTGAATAATAAGTGTTGTAACACTTGAAATGTGGTAAGAAACCACCTGGGAAAACTATGGGACAAAGCTGGGTAAAAAGGCCAAAAATTTGGCTAAGTATGGAACTGGCCGAAAATAGCTAATGTTCTGTCAAAAATGGTCCACCGCGTATCGCCCAGAAATAATACATTTGGGGCGGTACGCCCCAGAATGAAAAACCAATTTTTTTTTATTGTTTTTCTTCATTATTTGATATTGTAACAAATGGTTATGCAATAGAAACTCACTATTGAAAGTGAGTATGTTGCAGGTAAGGGGAAAGCCTAGTGGGAGCTCATCAAGTCATAGAAGGACCGATCACGTCAAAGGATGAACAAACCATTGTATTTTGATGAAGCAACTTTTGTATGAGTTGATGTTGGGCTGTATTTATTTGAGGCATGAACATTAGTTTTGGGCTACCTTGTTATTGGTTTTGGGCTTAATTAGTTAATGTTTTGGGCCATGTGGGCCAATTTTCTTTAGTTTATGATTGGGCTTATTGTGTTTACTATTGGACTAGGGTTTGTAAGAAGGCACTATATAAGCCTTTCATGTTTATGATTAATCTAAGCTTTTCAAATACAGTTTACGATTTCTGTGCTCATTTCTTGTTTACGATCAGCTTCAACTAGTACTGATTCTCATTCAAGAGTAGATCTTTACCTTAGATCTAGTCTATTTCTTCTACTTGTTTCTTGAATCAATCATACACGAGGTTTCCGCAGTCGTTTGTGATTAGATATCGTGTTCGTGATCAGATTTCTGACCTACAATTGGTATCAGAGCCAAGAATCACTGATTCGAGGCTCTCACGATATTGATTCAAGCTGTTTTCTGGGTTATAGTTCGAGTTTTTGAAGATTCAAAGGGTTTTTGGTGATTTCGAGATCTGCTGCTGCTGTTCTTCGAGTTCACGATCAGGTTTTCTGGGTTTTCTGGGTGTTTACGACTGCTTCTGTTGAAGATCTTCATCATTTGGGTGTTTGCGAGTTCAAGACTCGTTTTTTATAGTGTTTACGATTCGAAGAAGTGAGTTTACGACTGTACTTGTTGTCGTAATCGGAGTTTATGACTTTTCAGGATCGGAATTGGTGTTTACGACAATTTTTCATCGAAAACGGGTGTTTACGATTGTGTTGGTCGTAATCGAGGATCGTAATCGTGTTTACGATTCTTTTAGGCGGTTTAAGTGTTCACGATTCTGGTTTGATCGGAAACAGGTGTTCACGATCGTAATCATATTTGGCGATCGTAATCGTGTTGTTTTATCGTAATCTCAGTTTATTGGACGTTTGGACTTTAGATTTTTGTTCCCTAAGCTTTCGTAATGGATTTCGAACCAAGTATGTATCAGAAGCTGGATTTTGAGATAGGATCCATCACTCGTCCACCTAGGCTAACATCAGTAGATAACTTTTTGGAATGAAAATATAGGTTTGAAAACCACTTGAAGAGTGTAGATCTAAGACTCTGGAGAGCAGTAATTCATGGACCATTCACACTTACTCACGCAGAAGGAGTTAATGCAGGGAAGGTTAAGACGGAAGATGAGTATGATGATGATGATTGGGAAAGATGCAACAAAGCAGAAAGAGCATTTGCCATCATGACTATGGCATTAACACCAGATATTGCTCAAGGATTTAAACACTGCAAGACCGCTAAGGAACTCTGGAACGCTTTGGTTGTGGCTTATGAAGGGAATCCTGACATAAAGGCAAGCCGCAAGCAAATGCTGAAGCAAAAGTTTAATCTGTTCAACCATGTACAAGGTGAATCCTTTGAAGCTCAGGTGCAGAGGTTTGTGTCTCTGATGGCTGAAATGTCCAGCTATAATGTTGAACCAGACAAGGAAGACAAGAATCTGAAACTGTTGAATAGTTTACCCAAATCTTGGAACACCAACATCTCTATCATTAAGGACAAGAACAATCTGAGTGAACTATCTCTTGATGAGTTAATCAACAAACTCAAGTCCAAGCTAATCGATGACAAGCAGAGAGAGTTGAACCATATAAGCTCTCTTAGTTTGGCGGGAAAACTAAATCAAGCTCTGTTGTCAGAAGATGTGGAGACTAAGCATGATGGGAAGTCAACTGGGAGTGGACCAAGCTCTGTCGCAAAGTCAACCTCAAGGAAGTTTAAGTGGAGGCGTCAACCCTGATGATACGAATGATCCCAATTTTGCTCTCGGTATGGGTTTTATAAACAGCTACCATGCTCTCATGGCCGGAACTCTTGTACCTACTGATATGTTATCGGGTGAGCTAAACCAGATAAATCCTAAAGATGTTGAGATGTTGGATGTCTCATGGCAGATGGCTATGGCGGTCTTCAGAGCAAAGAAGTTCATGGCGAAGACTGGGAGAAACGTCTGGAAAGATCAAGACAAGATCAGGATGGGGTTTGACAAAAGCAAGCTGAGGTGCTACAACTGTGATGAGTATGCGCATTTTGCAAGAGAGTGTAGCAAGCCGAAGAGAGAAAGGGGAGAAGAAAGGAAAGCAGGTGAAGGAAAGGGAGAGGCAAAGGCTCTGGTTGTTCAGGAAGGAGTAGGTTATGATTGGACACCTCAGTTGAAAGAGTTTAGCAGGTCTCATGCAATGATTGCTGCTATGGAAAGGGATGAAGAGGAAGAGCATGCTTTTGTTGTTACTGATGAAATTCCTGTGGAAGATAAGGAAGCCTTCGTTGCTGAAACTGAAAACCTCAAGGTATGTTCTGATCCCACTTGTGCTCGTATAATTCCTGGTCTTAGACAAATCTGTAAAAATTATCAGATAGAATTGTTTGAGATAACGTGTGAAAGGAGTTCATTTAAGGGTAGATGGCAGAAAAATGAGGAGAAGGTTAAAGCACAAAAGCTAGACATAGTAAAATATCAAAAACTGGCAACTGAGAAAACTCTCCTATATGACAATGCTAAGTTAGAAATAGCTGAGCTTAGGAATCAGGTAGATGAGATCACACATAAGTACAATGAGTTGAAGGTTAAATTTGATATGAATCAAACAAAAAGCAAAAGAATGTTTGAGGCTAGAAAATCTTTGAACTCCTGTATAACTGATGTTAGAATGGGAAAGGACAAGGGTGGAATAGGAATTAGTTTCTCAGACAAGGGCAAGAACAATGTTCCTCAAGATAACTCTAGAGATATCATAGGAATAATCTTTGAGGAGGATCAGATAGACAGATCTGAATCAGGAACACATGAGATAGGACCTCCCTTAGATAGTGTTCTGGTAGGAGTGACACCTTTGACCCCTCAGGAAATAGAAAATGAGAAACACATGTCTTATGGGTTGGGTAATCAGGATAAAATTGTGACAGACACTTGTAAATCAAGTACTTCCCAGGAGTCATTAAACAATGATGTTGGACCTGCTGATAGTTTTGTTTCATGTGCAGATGAAGTAGGTATTGAAGATGTATCTGGGAAGGATGCAGAATGTTTGAGAGTTAAACAGTGTCATGTGTCGAGTAGTGTAGTTTCTGATTTACCTAAAGATGATGTACTGGCATCAGTGTCTGAATTGAATGAGTCTAGGTCTATGCAATTAGTTGTTTCCAAGTCCTTAAAACATGTTTCAAATTCTAGTAATGCAATTCATGGTTTTAAAATTCGTGTGCCTAACACTAAAGTAGGACTTGAGACTAAACCCAAAGATTTTGTAGCTTATCCTCAGGTTGTGTCGGCTTTTAATAGAACAAACAAGTCTAAATCAGAACAATTTTGTTTAATCACACAACCTGAAAAGGATACAAATCATGTTATACACAAATGGGATGATAAGCCAGAGTGGAAGTCGTCTTACCCAAGACGTTCATATTTGTGTAGTCATATAAATGGGCCTAGACCTATGAATTGTTTTCAATGTGGAAAACCAGGACATTTTGCTGCAAATTGCTTAAATAGACCTTATCAACCATACTGTCTGCAAAACCCACGGACCAGTATGTTGCAGAAAATGATGGCAGGAGAAAACAAAAACCAGAAACAACAAGCTTTGTCTCAGGGGAAGCAGAGTTTAGAACCAATGAAGACTCAACAGTCTAAGGTTTTGAACACAAAAGCTCCAGTGACAAAGCATGTTGAAGAAAAGTGGAATGTGACTAGACTTCCAAACTCATCTTACAAACCTAAGGGAGTTTATCAAAGAAAAGACAAAATGAAACAAGAATTTGATGAGAAGCAAATGCCTAAAGTCAAACATGTTATTAAACCTAAGGGCAAATCAGTAATTGAAAAAACAAAAGATGTCACTCAAACGAAACAATTGGTTTATACAAAATTAAAACTTGAGTGGACACCTGTTGTCAAGCCAAAAGGTAAAAAGGTCACATCTCCACCAAAGAAACTTTCACCTGCACAGAACTCAATAAATAGTTCTAAATCTCAAAAACAACCTAATTGGAGACCAAAAGTCAACATTCAAAATGTGAACGTATCTGAACGAAAACCAGAAATGGTCCTTCAAATGGTTAATTACACTGACTCCAAAGGAGTGCCCAGATCTGTTATGGCCTGGGTACCTGAATCTCACTGATTTCTGATTTTTGTAGGGACAGCCAAGTAGATCTATCGACAATCTCTGGTACGTTGATAGCGGTTGCTCCCGACACATGACCGGAGACTTATCCCTTTTGGAAGAGGTACAAGACTTCAATGGCGGAGGAGTATCTTTTGCAGGTGGGGTAGGTGGAAGAATCAGTAAGAAAGGGGTAGTGAAGAGTGGAAGTTTGACTTTTTCTGACGTGCACTACGTCGAAGAATTATCTCACAGCTTGCTCAGTGTGTCGCAAATGTGTGATAGAGAATTTTCTGTCCTGTTCAACAAGAAGGAATGCATCATCCTCAGGCCAGGTGTCAAAATTCCAGAGGAGTGCATCTTGATGCGTACTCCAAGAAGAGGAAATTCTTATCAGCTGAATTTGGGCAAACCTCCAACTACTGAAGAAGCCTGTCTTATCTCCAAGCAGAATGAGAATCTAGCGTTATTATGGCATCGTCGACTGGGGCATGCTAATATGAAGAATCTGTCTAAGCTGGCTAAAGGAGAGCACGTCAGAAACTTACCAATCAAAGATTTCTCGTCTGTGGAGAAATGTGTGGCTTGTGCTAAGGGGAAGCAGCACAAGTTGCCACACCGTCCAAAGGTTGCAAATTCTGTCTCATCTGTTCTTCAACTCTTACATGTGGATCTTTTTGGTCCCATGCAGGTACAAAGCATCAGCAAGTTTTCTTACTGTCTCGTGATAGTAGATGACTACTCGCGATTCACTTGGGTCTTCTTTTTATCGAACAAGTACGAAACTCCGGCCCTTGTGAAACAGTTCGTCACACTTATAGAAAACCAGCTGAACAAGAGAGTGAAGGGTATAAGATCTGACAATGGGACAGAATTCAAGAATGCAGAGTTGAACATGTTCTGTGGTGAGAAGGGTAGTGAAAGGCAGTTTAGTGCTCCCTACACACCACAACAGAATGGAGTTGCAGAAAGAAGGAATAGAACACTCATTGAAGCTGCCAGAACAATGATGTGTGAAGCTAAACTAACAATCTTCTTTTGGGCTGAAGCGGTGAATACAGCTTGTTATGTGCAGAATAGAGTACTTCTGAACAAGCGACATGAGCAGACTCCGTACCAGATTGTTTATGGGGAGAAGTCGAGAGTGGGGTACTTCAAGACCTTCGGGTGTCCATGCACGGTACTAATTCAGTCCAATGTAGGGAAATTCGAAGCTAAAGCTGATGAGTGCTATTTTGTCGGTTACTCAGCAAATAGTGCTTATCGCGTGTACAACAAAACCACCAAATTGATTATCGAGGCTTTTGATGTGGATTGGATGGAGGATAATCCAACCGATGCGGGTACTGGACCAGATTGGATCTTTGACTACGGGTCACTTTTTGAAGGTTTCAACTTCTCCAATGTTTTCCACAATCTAGGGGAAGAAGAAGATATCATTGCTCCTAGTTCTGAAGTGAGGCCACATGTGGAAAGAGCATCAGCAGAGACTTCACGGAATTCTAATGCAAATATTCCAGAATGTTCAGGAACACATAATGCTCGAGTGGATTCTCAAGGACCAGGTATGTCTGATAATATTATTAATACTAACCTGCATGTTACTGTTTCAGTGCCTGATGTCCAAGTGAGTAGAATAAACAGAGATCATCCACTCAGCAAAGTGGTTGGGCCAGTGGCAGCAGGAGTCACTACTAGAAGCCGCACGGGAAACATTAACTTCTGCATGTTTTCCTGTTTCATTTCCCAGATTGAGCCTCCTAATGTGATGGTTGCTCTCAAAGATCCAAGTTGGATGGAGGCCATGCACAATGAATTGAATCAGTTCTCAAAGCTGGGAGTGTGGCGACTTGTGAAGAGGCCAGAAGACAAGAAGGTTATTCCTACAAGATGGTTATATAAGAACAAGAAGGATGACACAGGAATAATTGTCAGAAACAACGCAAGATTGATAGTACAGGGGCACAGGCAAGTTCATGGGATTGACTATGATGAGGTATACGCTCCGGTGGCAAGATTGGAAGCAATTCGGATCTTTCTTGCTGTGGCAACGTATCTCAATTTTACGGTGCATCAGATGGATGTGAAGACTGCCTTCCTTTATTCAGAGATGACTGAAGAAGTTTATGTAACTCAACCACCAGGGTTCATAGATGAGGAAAATCCAGACCATGTTTATCTGCTGTATAAAGCCTTGTATGGTTTGCATCAAGCTCCGCGCACCTGGTATGAAACTCTGTCCAATCACTTGGTGGAGAATGGATACATGAGAGGAGTGGTTGATCAAACGTTGTTTAGGAAGAGGGTGAAGGAGGACATAATCATGGTGCAAGTTTATGTAGATGACATTATCTACGGGTCAACAAACGAGGAATTGTGCACTGAATTTGAAGAGATTATGAGGAAGAAGTTTGAAATGAGTGACCAAAGGGAGATGAGTTTCTTTCTTGCATTACAAGTAAAACCGGATGAATCTGGAATTCTTATTCATCAGGCAAAGTATGTGAATGAGATTCTGGAGAAATTCAAGATGCAGGATTGCAAGCCCATTTCCACTCCCATGGCATCCAGACCACTTTTGTCAGCTGATCTAAATGGGGAATCAGTGAGTGAATTCCAGTATCGGTCAATGATTGGATCACTTATGTACTTGACAGCCAGCAGGCCAGACATCATGCATGCAGTTTGTGTGTGTGCACGCTATCAGGCTAATCCTAAACTTTCACATTTATCTGCTGTTAAGCGTATCTTTAGGTATCTGAAGGGCAAGCCTAGGCTTGGTCTTTGGTACCCAAAGAACACTGATTTTCAATTGTATGCTTTTACTGATAGTGATTATGGAGGTAGTGACCTTGACAGGAAATCTACAACTGGAGGATGTCAGTACCTAGGAGACAGGCTCATTTCTTGGCAGAGCAAAAAGCAGCATACCGTATCAAAATCAACTGCCGAAGCTGAATACGTGGCAGCATCCGCCGGAAGCTCACAGGTAGTATGGATACAAAATCAGCTCACAGATTACGGTATGGAATTCGTTAACACTCCTATCTTTTGTGATAACGCTGCTGCTCTGGAAATTGTCAAAAACCCCGTCCAACATTCCAAAACCAAGCATATAGACATAAAGGTACATTTTATTCGTGATTGCTATGATCGGGAGTTAATTCAGCTTTAAAAGGTAAGCTCCGATCAGAATGTTTCGGACATTTTTACAAAACCCCTTCCTCGTCCAAATTTTGAATCATGTGTTGAAGGCCTAAAGATGATTGCCTTCGAGGAATGATCTGATCATTTTGTTTTGTACAAAGTCTTTGTTAATTAATTTTAAAAAACTGAAAAAAAAACTGAGTCCTATTTCAAAAGTCTCACAAAAACGGGGGAAGAAATGGTGCTGGTTTAACTAAAAAGTTTTTATGATGTCTTTTGATAGGACGTGCAAAAATGTTCAAAGGCGGTCGGAGACTGACACGCGTAAGGCTGATGTGAAAGATTTCTCAAAGACGATATGTCGGTAAGCTCAACCAAAACTATGACCATCTATGTAAGTGCAGTAATCCTAAACTCTATAAATGTTTAGATTCCCATCCTAGTCTACATGGTTTAAAAAACTGAGTCCCGGCAAAAATGGGTTGAGAGTGGTATCTACCTAGTATTCACTCTCTCACACGCCATGCTTGTGCTGTTTATGGCAACACCACAGAAAAGAAAAAGAAAATGAATTCAAAAGGAAAAATGATGAAAAAGAAATGAAAAATGATGTAAAAGAAAAGAAAAAGAAAGAAAATAAAATTATTCTGTTGGTCCTCTCTGCGTGCTTATGCGGCCGACCTGAGCACCAACTGATAATTCAGAAAATAAGTGGTAGTCAAAGCAGTGTTGCATGGTTCCTCAAGTTGGGGGTTTGTGAATCCTCAATAAACTCTGAGGTTGGGTAGGTTTTGCTATGAAAAATTGGGTGTGGGGACGGTTAAACATATCGGTAAAATTGTACCATATTTTAGCACTTAACTGGATGTGAGTTTATGTGTTCAAATCACCTGGCAATTGTCTAGAGCGTCAAGTAACGAAAGCTGAAAAGGGTTCCTCAGTCAAAGACTCGTCTGATATTATCAATGAAAATTATCAGCACCAGGCAAGTAAATATTCATTTTCTGCAGTAAGTTTGTAAATATTTCAATTTGGGGCTCTTATCTGTTTAATTTTTTTAAAAATGTGTATGATCATGATCAGATACTCGGGGTATGAGTCTGAGGGGAAGTTTTGTAATTTCTCAAAGGTCAAAATTATCAAGTTTTATGAGAATTAACATTGTTTAAGGTTTGGGTGTTTTTAAAACATTTTTGAAGATTGAGGGGGCAAAGTTGAAAATTTTTCAAAATGGGTATAAAAACCCATTTCCGATTACGATCCTTTCATTCATCTCTCTTCTGTGTTTACGACCGTCGACAAGAAACCCTAACCTCCGCCATTCCTCACCGGAATCCTCGTCCTGACCATCTCCGGTCATCCCCTTCACGATCTGACCTCACCACTACCATCGTGATCGTTTTCCGAGCTGTAACCCCAACTCAATCGACGGTGTTCACGAGTTCTCTTTGATATAGTCATGATTTTTTGAGTTTCTAACCCTAACTCGGAATCGTCATTTAAGCTGCTGTGTTCTAGTCGTTTTAAACGAAGTTTTGAAGTCTGTATTGTGATAGGAATTGATAAAAGGTAGTTATACTTGCTCATTGTTCATGTATGAAGATTTTGATGTGTTTACGAGTTTGTTGCAGGTTCAAAAATGGAGGTTTCTGGTGTTTACGATCGGCGTGGTGAAGAAGACAACCTTTCGGATTTACGATCCGAGTTTACGATTGGGTTTACGACCGACGTTTACGATCCAGTTTACGATCGGACTTAGGGCTTTTTAAAGTGTTTACGACTGGACTTGGTGTTTCCGATTGGGCTTATTGGTTTACGAATGAACTAATTTGGATCCGATCGTGAACCCACATTTTGAATCGTAAACCCATTTATAAGATCGTAAACATGTGTTATGAATCGCAAACACACTTAATAATTGACTTAAAATCATAAACACTTAACATTTTTGAAATCTCATTTAACTTAAGTTAAAATTAATGGTGTTTGTGAACGTGTGTTTCAAAATCAAAAATTTTCCCTAAAGTTTAAATTGAAATTTTGTGAACTTCAAAAGTAAAAATTTGATCTTCAATTGAACTTCGTCAAGGGTTAATAAACTTAATTGCTCTTTAAGGAACAAGTCTGATACATGTGTCTTGTCTTTCTCAGATGGCAGACGAGATGCTCGACGAAGAGATTAAGTTTGAACCGGATCATTGCATTCCAGCATATCTTGAAGATCCTCCGGAGAAGCATATGGAACTATTTTATTCTCTGGTGGCAGGGATGAATGTTTGCAAAATCAACCATGCACTGAGGACAAGTGTGCTAATTGACGAGCAACTTGTGAGAGAGTTCTGGGGCACAGCTAGAGCCAGTGCAGACAAGACACAGATCTCAGCTACTATTCATAACAGGCCGATTGTTATTCTGGAGGAAGATATAAGGAAAGGGCTAAACATCAATGATCGAGCTGTTGATCCGATTGAGTATCCCAAGGAAGCTGTTTTGGCGGGTGCTCAATCCATGGGATATGAAGGAAAATCCCCGCCTATCTTTAAGAAGTTGTTGCCACATTACTGGAGGTGCCTGGCTCATTACATGCAGAAATCTTTTCTGGGCAAAAGAACAAGCTTCGATCAGCTCAACAAGCTACATGGAACTGCATTCGTCGCATTGGCCTTGGATTGGAACTTTAACTTCTCCAAGATGATGTTACTTGACTGGATAGGCAATGCAGACCTGAGCGCACGTGAACAGTTCCTGATGACACCTAGGTTTGTTTAAATGGCGGTCATGGAAAAGTACCCAATGATAGAAGAGAGAATAGAGAAGCTGGATATAAAGGTTATGGATTGTGGAGTATTTGGTCTTCAGACTCAAGATAGAAGGGGTAGAAATAGCTTTGAAGGAAGACTTGAATGGGTGAAGAGTGGTGCATTTCCCGAGGTAGCCAGAGAGCAAGAAGTTGAAGAACCTGAGCCTGCAGCCGATGTGCCAATTGTTAATGCAAGTGTGGCAGAAGATCAAGACATAACAACAACTCCAGCTGTGAATGTGATGGAAGAATCTAAGGTGATCCCGTCTGATGAAGAAAATGTCATGGATGATATTTTTGCTGATCAAGATGATGACATATATGGGGATTTGGGACCCATCAGTCACAAGAGATCAAGGGATGACATGCTCATGTCTTCGAGCAGCGATGCAACCCCTCCCGAGCTGAGTCTGAATATGGAGGATGTACTTGAAGAACCCATCCCTGCTCGTGAACCATCTCCAAGGAAGAAGACTGATCCAAGAAGCATAAGGTTCAAATTTACAAAGACTGGCTCAAGTCTGTTAATGGTCCATCCATCAGAGTCTAGCTCTCAAAGTCAACCTGCTCAAGAAGAAAACCCTGCACAAACTGCTGAAGTTCAACCTACCCAAGTACAGACTGAAGGTCCTCTTCTGAGCGAACGTAGCCCTGTTCGGGAAGAAAGGCAATTTCTGGAAGTGGACAACACTTTTGTTGTACCCAGTCCAGTGAGAGTGAGCGTCTCAACTGCGACAAGCCTGCCACCGACCATGCCTAGCTTTCGTCCATTCCAAGCTGCTGAGCTCCCAATCGAAATGAGGATAAGCGCTGATCCTCATATTAATTTTCTGATGTCTCAGAACAGAATCAGAGAGAATGAGATAAAAGCTCTCCAGGCTGAAGCAGAAGATTACAAGAAAAGGAGGTGGCAGACAAGAACAGAATGAAGTATCTTTATGAGGCCCTGATGGACTTGAAGAAGAAATTTACTGGTTTAAAGAGTGATGTGGAGTCCAACACTTCAGGTGCCGCAGCTCAAAGTTCATCTCAAGGAGTGCAAGGTGCAGAAACTGTGAATGTAGATGAAGGAGATGACACGATTGATATGTCTGACTATGCCCGTAGTGGAAGGGTCATCTCCAAAGCACCAGAAGGTCATGACAACTGGTTCAAGGAGGTCTTTCAAGAACCAGCCCCCACTCAATACACCATTGATGTGGGTGAAAGCTCAATAGACAAAAGAGGGAGCCGTGAACCCATTCTGTGCTGGCACTATGATTCAGAGAAGAAATTGTTTGCCGTAATCCATGACGGCTACAGTCCAGTGGAATACTACAGAACACGTGCTCAATTTCATACCTGAACTGAGCCTGAGATTAGAAGCCTGCTGAGAGCTCCTTACATCAACAGATGGAACAGCCCTGAAGGAGATCTTATTAGAAACAATTTGCTGAGCCATCTAGAAGATAACTTTGCAAATTTTGAGCTAAGGCAAGTAAGATGGGTCGAGACTGGCACTGACCCAGTGACTGGAGAGTCCATAGGTGAAGCAAGGAGACCACCCACCAAGCGCACAAGAGTAATCAACATGTTGAATGAGATTGAAGACGGTACTCTGGTCAAAAACTTTGACTGTTGGTGTTATGATCCAACAACTCATGAGGTGGTGGTGCTCTGCAAAAGGATGAGGCAATTCCGCTTCTACGATCCGGTCGATTTGCTATGATTTGGTGAAAAGGATATCAAGCTCCTCGCCTCACAACCTATTCTCGGAGATGAGAATGATATGGAAAACGCTATAAGGGTGGGGATCTTCCATGGTTCAGCTAACCGGATTGTGGCGAATGGATGGTGGTTGAACAACGTTCAGAATACTTTCAGATTCGATCTGCTACTGCCGTAAGTGGTCTAATGATTCATGCCTAGGGGAAGATTGTTGGGCTGTATTTATTTGAGGCATGAACATTAGTTTTGGGCTAGCTTGTTATTGGTTTTGGGCTTACTTAGTTAATGTTTTGGGCCATGTGGGCCAATTGTCTTTAGTTTATGATTGGGCTTATTGTGTTTACTATTGGACTAGGGTTTGTAAGAAGGCACTATATAAGCCTTTCATGTTTATGATTAATCTAAGCTTTTCAAATACAGTTTACGATTTTTGTGCTCATTTCTTGTTTACGATCAGCTTCAACTAGTAGTGATTCTCATTCAAGATTAGATCTTTACCTTAGATCTAGTCTATTTCTTCTACTTGTTTCTTGAATCAATCACACACGAGGTTTCCGCACTCGTTTGTGATTAGATATCGTGTTCGTGATCAGATTTCTGACCTACAGTTGATTAACACTTTTGGATGTCAAACTCAATTAGGGGTATATTTTGTAATTGTTATACCACAATGATGGGTTTTATGATTATTAAACCATGTGTTTGTATAAAAATTTTCTGGGACCTATTTTAAATGAAGTAATTGGCTTGACATCAAATTGTATAGGGGTGTTACATCAGGTCTATCTTTTCTCATTTTGTGGTGTCATTCTTTCAAATTGTATCTCCGCATCAGGTGAGTATTCATAGCTCCTCTTTTATTTCAATGTTTTGGGGTGCAACATGTATCATTATTCAAAAACCTAAACTCTTTATTATGCAAAATTCTATGCGATTCTATGTGCTCTACGTGTGATGTTCTATTGTGTGATACTTGTTGAATTCTATGTGTGGATATTCGCTAATCACTAATTGCTAATCACATGTGTACCAGTAACCATCGAGCCGAGGCAACAATGATAGATCTATTGGTTGACGACCCACTTGGCCTGCCTTCGCTTAGGCGTCGGGTGATTGCTCCCTTACTATCTAGGCTTGGTGCACATCACTTATATGACTTGTTTATCATAATTGGATATTATCGCTTGACTCATTGAATCACAATGCGTTAATCTATGTATTACATTAAACCTATGTTACTCATCAACTATTCGTAGTTGATCTTTATTTTATACGTGTTGCAGGTTTTGCTGTTTGATGATGTTTAGCTTGTTAATGACAAATTAGGATGCATGCGGACACAGTGTGACCTAAAACTTAACAAGAATCTTCGTTGATTAAATTGTTGTAACTCCCTTGAATTATCATGTCTAGTTTATATATTTTGAAATGGGTTGATTAAGAATATCACAATATTAAATAGTGTTGTGTGCATCTGGACAATCATCTCGCCCCGACATCTTCCGTCGTCGATTGTGGTGTGACATACATCAAATATCTGTATCGAAAACCCGACCCGTTTCAGTAATTCGGATTACATTTAATTATTTTTTTTTTCAAACAATAAACACAAAGGAATATTTTTAATATTCATTTTTGTCTTATTATTATTATTTAAATATAAATGATTGGAATTAAATTAGAAAACTTTTAACTTTTGATAAGTGTGGCTAAACAACTTTGATGTTGTTATTTTCATTATATAATAAATGTGTATATTATATAATTAGTTATCTACAAAATGTTACTTTAAAAATTGTGCGTAACGTTAATAATATCGTACGAAAATGATATTTTCCAAAATACATGTCATTTTATGTTTATAAAACATGTATCTTATGAACACGTGTCATCATACGTCTATAAAAATAGTATTTCATAAATGATGTGTGGTATATATATACTATGTGGTAAGTTTGGTTGTTAAATATTGGGGGCTAGGGTTGAAATAAATTAAAGTATAAAAGTCAAGGGGGTTGTATGCACATCTTCCAAACTGGAGGGTTTATCTGGTCAATCAAACAAAGTTAAATTTAAAGAAAAAAATGAATTCATACGAAACCGTCGCCATTTAAGCCGGTAATCATTTTTCTGCCGGTTACGATTGATCTTCCTCCTCGTAGGTTACTTCCAACTTCATACAATCAACCATCACTTTGAAACAACAATTGATTCCTCCTTAATCACTAGAAGACCCTTCCGATATGAACCCTCATGAAGACCCACGTACAAGGAAACCGGTGAGAACACCACCGGAAACCACTCCCGATTCACCATAAGCACCGCCCGTGAGACCTCATGATAGCAAACATGTTGACAAATTCAAGCATTCTAGCAGTTGAAACAAACAGATAAACAAAATGGAGCTTTGATCAGACAACATGGAGCCCCATGCAATCCATACCCACGTTCTTAATTCCATGCAGAACTCAAGTTCTACTAATTTCCATGTGTTTTATTTTATTTTATTTATTTTCATGTTATTTTTAATTTATTTTAATTAGAGTTAGTTTGTTTCCATTTTCCCTAAATGTAGCAACGTGGGAAGGTTGCCAGTTATTTTCTTCTTTGTATAATTGTTTGAATCGATGAAAAAAAGGGACAGTGAGTTTGAGTTTATAAAAAATAGTTTGTGTTCTCTAGTTTGAGAGATCATAAATTTATCCAATGCTATCCTATTCTTGGCCGTTTAGGAGGTGATCTTTGGAATCCTAATTTGGATTACGTGGTGTGTCTGTATGGTAATCGAATTTTGGAGTGCCCGACAAATTGATTCGAGTAGTGATTTCTGTATCTCGAATCGTCCGTTGCCTATCCGTTCGTTTATTTCCCGAATCCGACCGTTCTCTAACCGGATATATAACATCTGGTATCAGAGCCGAAACGACCCGTTTCGACTCGTAGTCGTTCTACAGCAACAGTTCATATCTTCATTTAAAAAAAACAAAAAAAACCAAGTTCCTTAGTTCCACGGAAGCCCATATTTTCTCTTCAGTTAAGTAGAAGAAAGGCTACAGCCTACAAGCACTCCCTACAAGAAATTTCCCATCACAACGTACGAAGGAAGAAGATGGATGCGAAAGCCTTAGGCGTTGAACCTCGATATGACGATGATGGAATCGTTCCTGATGCGAAGGAGTGCATGTTTGTAAACCAAGCTCTTTACGGGATTATCGAAATCGAAGATGATTCGTCCCCGGTGTAAGTTGTACAACACGAGGATGCACGTCATGTTTTTTTCGATCGACTTTGGGTGTTTGATATACGGGTATTTCACGAGGGCGGCGAAAATACCTACTCCTTTCACAAGGATACTATTACTATGCGTTTCAAGTCACCTTTCCAAGTGCTTAAGGATCTTGAAGATGAATCTCAGAATTGTATAAGGAACCAGAATGGGATGCCTTATGGTAAAATGAAGCACGAGGGCTATATGTCAGACAAGCAGGCTCTAAACCCTTGGAGATTTTTTTTGGATAATTCTATTAAAGTCGTGGGTTTACAGTTGTATTCACATTTGAAGCACAAAAGATGCAAAATTAAAGGTGAAATCTACACTACTTTTACTGGGCGCAAGCTAAAATTTCGCATCTTTGACCAAAGTTTGAGATCAAACTTTTCTAAAGATCGGGAGAATGATAGCAAACATGTTGACAAATTCAAGCATGCTAGCAGTTGAAACAAATGGATAAACAAAATGGAGCTTTGATCAGACAACATGGAGCCCCATGCAATCTATACCCACGTTCTTACTTCCATGCAGAACTCAAGTTCTACTAATTTCCATGTGTTTTATTTTATTTTATTTATTTTCATGTTATTTTTAATTTATTTTTAATTAGAGTTAGTTTGTTTCCATTTTCCCTAAATGTAGCAACGTGGGAAGGTTGCCAGTTATTTTCTTCTTTGTATAATTGTTTGAATCGATGAAAAAAAGGGACAGTGAGTTTGAGTTTATAAAAAATGATTTGTGTTCTCTAGTTTGAGAGATCATAAATTTATCCAATGCTATCCTATTCTTGGCCGTTTAGGAGGTGATCTTTGGAATCCTAATTTGGATTACGTGGTGTGTTTGTATCGTAATCGAAGTTTGGAGTGCCCGACGAATTGATTCGAGTGGTGATTTCTGTATCTCGAATCGTCTGTTGCCTATCCGTTCGTTTATTTCCCGAATCCGACCGTTCTCTGACCGGATATATAACATCTGGTATCAGAGCCGAAACGACCTGTTTCGACTCGTAGTCGTTCTACAGCAACAGTTCATATCTTCATTTAAAAAAAAAAACCAAGTTCCTTAGTTCCACGGAAGCCCATATTTTCTCTTCAGTTAAGTAGAAGAAAGGCTACAGCCTATAAGCACTCCCTACAAGAAATTTCCCATCACTACGTACGAAGGAAGAAGATGGATGCGAAAGCCTTAGGCGTTGAACCTCGATATGACGATGATGGAATCGTTCCTGATGCGAAGGAGTGCATGTTTGTAAACCAAGCTCTTTACGGGATTATCGAAATCGAAGATGATTCGTCCCCGGTGCAAGTTGTACAACACGAGGATGCACGTCATGTTTTTTTCGATCGACTTTGGGTGTTTGATATACGGGTATTTCACGAGGGCGGCGAAAATACCTACTCCTTTCACAAGGATACTATTACTATGCGTTTCAAGTCACTTTTCCAAGTGCTTAAGGATCTTGAAGATGAATCTCAGAATTGTATAAGGAACCAGAATGGGATGCCTTATGGTAAAATGAAGCACGAGGGCTATATGTCAGACAAGCAGGCTCTAAACCCTTGGAGATTTTTTTTGGATAATTCTATTAAAGTCGTGGGTTTACAGTTGTATTCACATTTGAAGCACAAAAGATGCAAAATTAAAGGTGAAATCTACACTACTTTTACTGGGCGCAAGCCAAAATTTCGCATCTTTGACCAAAGTTTGAGGTCAAACTTTTCTAAAGATCGGGAGAATGATAGGAAACATGTTGACAAATTCAAGCATGCTAGCAGTTG
Source organism: Deinandra increscens subsp. villosa (assembly GCA_039602395.1). Classification (NCBI taxonomy): domain Eukaryota; kingdom Viridiplantae; phylum Streptophyta; class Magnoliopsida; order Asterales; family Asteraceae; genus Deinandra; species Deinandra increscens. Next base: position 66,041,085 of record JBCNJP010000025.1, read on the forward strand.
AAACAAATGGATAAACAAAATGGAGCTTTGATCAGACAACATGGAGCCCCATGCAATCTATACCCACGTTCTTAATTCCATGCAGAACTCAAGTTCTACTAATTTCCATGTGTTTTATTTTATTTTATTTATTTTCATGTTATTTTTAATTTATTTTTAATTAGAGTTAGTTTGTTTCCATTTTCCCTAAATGTAGCAACGTGGGAAGGTTGCCAGTTATTTTCTTCTTTGTATAATTGTTTGAATCGATGAAAAAAAGGGACAGTGAGTTTGAGTTTATAAAAAATGGTTTGTGTTCTCTAGTTTGAGAGATCATAAATTTATCCAATGCTATCCTATTCTTGGCCGTTTAGGAGGTGATCTTTGGAATCCTAATTTGGATTACGTGGTGTGTTTGTATCGTAATCGAAGTTTGGAGTGCCCGACGAATTGATTCGAGTGGTGATTTATGTATCTCGAATCGTCTGTTGCCTATCCGTTCGTTTATTTCCCGAATGCGACCGTTTTCTGACCGGATATATAACATATGGTATCAGAGCCGAAACGACCTGTTTCGACTCGTAGTCGTTCTACAGCAACAGTTCATATCTTCATTAAAAAAAAAAAAACCAAGTTCCTTAGTTCCACGGAAGCCCATATTTTCTCTTCAGTTAAGTAGAAGAAAGGCTACAGCCTATAAGCACTCCCTAAAAGAAATTTCCCATCACTACGTACGAAGGAAGAAGATGGATGCGAAAGCCTTAGGCGTTGAACCTCGATATGACGATGATGGAATCGTTCCTGATGCGAAGGAGTGCATGTTTGTAAACCAAGCTCTTTACGGGATTATCGAAATCGAAGATGATTCGTCCCCGGTGCAAGTTGTACAACACGAGGATGCACGTCATGTTTTTTTCGATCGACTTTGGGTGTTTGATATACGGGTATTTCACGATGGCGGCGAAAATACCTACCCCTTTCACAAGGATACTATTACTATGCATTTCAAGTCACCTTTCCAAGTGCTTAAGGATCTTGAAGATGAATCTCAGAATTGTATAAGGAACCAGAATGGGATGCCTTATGTTAAAATGAAGCACGGGGGCTATATGTCAGACAAGCAGGCTCTAAACCCTTGGAGATTTTTTTTGGATAATTCTATTAAAGTCGTCGGTTTACAGTTGTATTCACATTTGATGCACAAAAGATGCAAAATATAAGGTGAAATCTACACTACTTTTACTGGGCGCAAGCCAAAATTTCGCATCTTTGACCAAAGTTTGAGGTCAAACTTTTCTAAAGATCGGGAGAATGATAGCAAACATGTTGACAAATTCAAGCATGCTAGCAGTTGAAACAAACGGATAAAGAAAATGGAGCTTTGATCAGACAACATGGAGCCCCATGCAATCCATACCCACGTTCTTAATTCCATGCAGAACTCAAGTTCTACTAATTTCCATGTGTTTTATTTTATTTTATTTATTTTCATGTTATTTTTAATTTATTTTAATTAGAGTTAGTTTGTTTCCATTTTCCCTAAATGTAGCAACGTGGGAAGGTTGCCAGTTATTTTCTTCTTTGTATAATTGTTTGAATCGATGAAAAAAAGGGACAGTGAGTTTGAGTTTATAAAAAATAGTTTGTGTTCTCTAGTTTGAGAGATCATAAATTTATCCAATGCTATCCTATTCTTGGCCGCTTAGGAGGTGATCTTTGGAATCCTAATTTGGATTACGTGGTGTGTCTGTATCGTAATCGAAGTTTGGAGTGCCCGACGAATTGATTCTAGTGGTGATTTCTGTATCTCGAATCGTCCGTTGTCTATCCGTTCGTTTATTTCCCGAATCCGACCGTTCTCTAACCGGATATATAACACCTCATCTCCGTATGGGTTCCAACATACCACTACGTCAAAACTAACCTTTGGCCACGGAAAAAAACCGTGACAAAAGGTGTTTTGTCACGTTTTTTTTTTCCATTCCAAACGACACCATAGGTGCCGTCACCATATGTACCCTACGGCCACGTTACAATATCAGTGGCTGAAGCCACCTATAAGCGTGGCTAAAGGGTACCAATATTTGTTGTTGTAATCAAACAATTCTTCAGAAAAGCGTGGCGAAAGGGTTCCAACGGCCACATGTGTTTGGTTAACGTGGCCTTTGGTATTTTATGGTCACGTATATTCGTGTTTTAGCCACATACATTATAAAAATACGTGGCCAAAGGGTTGCTGAAATCATACATTTTGTCACAGTACGAGTGGCCAAAGGGTGGCAACGGCCACGTTAAAATATGAATGGCGTGGCCTTTGGTATTATATGGTCACGTATATTTGTGTTTTAGCCACATATGTTATAAAAAACGTGGCCAAATGGGTTGCTGAAATTATAATTTTTGTCCCAATACGCGTGGCCAAAGGGTGGCAACCGCCACGTTAAAATATGAATAGCGTGGCCTTTGGTATTATATGGTCACGTATATTTGTGTTTTAGCCACATATGATATGAAAAAACGTGGCCAAATGGGTTGCTGAAATCATAAATTTTGTCCCAATAAGCGTGGCCAAAGGGTGGCAACTGCCACATTAAAATATAAAAAGCGTGGCCTTTGGTATTATATGGTCACGTATATTTGTGTTTTAGCCACATATATTTGGAAAAAAAAAGTGGCTAAAGGGTAGTTGAAATCAGATATTTTGTCCCAATACGCGTGGCCAAATGATGGCAACGACCACGTTAAGATATAAAAAGCGTGACCTTTGGTATTATATGGTCACGTATATTTGTGTTTTAGCCACATATAATTGGAAAAAAAAAAGTGACCAAAGGGTAGTTGAAATCAGATAATTTGTCCCAATAAGCGTGGCCAAATGGTGGCAACGGCCACGTTAAAATATAAAAAGTGTGGCCTTTGGTATTATATATATGGTCACATATATTTTCTTAATTAGTTACAATTAATTATATATTAATTAATTAGTATAGAGAAACCTTAAAAATCATATATTATAATTAAAAATTAATGTACATACACTAATCATGACGCTGTTCAAAAAGATAACATACGACACTAGCTAATCAAAGTTTAATTTCTATAATAATTAATTATAATTTCTTGTCCGTGCTAATCAGCTGCTTCAGCTGGTGCCGTGTGATTTTTCTATTTATCACATTTTGATTCTTCAGCTGGTTTGGTGTTACGTACACTTTCGGCATCTTTTTCCGATCATTATTTACCTGGAAACATGACAAATAAAACCGATCAGATATATATATAATATATATATATATATAAAGTTAATTAATTAGCGGATACGATTAATTAATGTAGTAATTACCTGTGGTTGTTCCAATACTTTTTGCACCGTAGAATGATCAACCGGCTGTGATCTATCTGACTTGTTATTAGAATGAAGGATCATTCGGTTCATCGGCCATGCAATAATATATTTATTTTCAACCTCCGAAAGCGTTGTTTTACCATCTACTGGGAATGGTAAAAATGTTGCACCCTTTTTGACCTGATAAACTCTAATTCTACGGCAACCAGGAGCTAATGGACTTCCATGAATCTTCTCATCTTTTTGTTTTGGTAATAATTCAGCCATTCCCACGACGTTCAGTGGATCCCCCTCCATGTGCAACGTCGCAGTTTGGCTCCCCTGATCAGAAGTGACATAATAATAATAATAATAATAATAATATTAATTATAGCATATATATAAACAATTAATTAATTAAAGTAAAAAATAGAATACAAAAATTGTGGTATATACTAATCTATATACCTCTTGGATTACTGGCTGCAGATCGGTAGCAGCTGCAATGGCATCATAATTATTTGGTTTTTCCAACTGAAGATCACTCTTCTTAGGAGCTGCAGGTTTTGCATGTCTCTTATTCTTTTCCTAAATTGACACCATCTAATTAACTAATTAGTAACATATATATTAATTAACGATAACGTCAAAGCGATTTGTCAAATTTCTAAATTAATTTTATATATATATATATATATACCACTTCCTGCTCTGATGCCCCAGCATCACTGGCTGCAGCAGCTGCTGCTTCTTTTATTTTTCTCTTTCTCACCTAAAGACAGCATCAGCATTTAATTAAATGATCATATAGCAATTAGTTATAAGGGAAGTACACAACTGTGTAAATTAAAATAGTTACCCTTTCCTTTTGCGACGTTGTTGTAGATGGAGGAGTGTGTTGTGATAGAGTCGCAGAAGAGACCTACAATTCAATTAATTAATAAAATCATATCGATCATAACCGGCTAAACATTAGTTAACTATCCTGATGAACTTTAACTATCCTGATGAACTTATCATAGCCGGCACAGTTAATTATTAATTATATTCCGGAACAACTCTAACTATCCTGATGAACTTTAACTATCCTGATGAACTTTACCTATACTGCTGAACTTTAACTGTCCAGATGAACTATAACCAACACGGTTAACTATAACTAGGGACGCATGTTCATCCAGATGAACTAGCTAGAATCTTCCGGATCAACTCTAACTATCCCGATGAACTCTAACTATCCTGATGAACTTTTTACTATCCTGATGAACCTTACCTATCCTGAGGAACTTTAACTATCCGGATGAACTCTAACTATCCGGATGAACTATAAGTAGAGACGCATGTTCATCCAGATGAACTAGAATCTTCCAGATCAACTCAAATTCAGAACTGTTTCAAATCCGTACCTTATCGGCCGACCTTTGAGATGAGTTTGATTGAGTAGATTGTTTCCGCGATGTATTGCGCGCAGAATTGATCATGTCCTACGTACAATTAATTCAATTAGTTAATTAATTAATTAATAAATAAATAAATATATATATATATATATTACTATATATAATACATATTGCCCTAAAGGGCATTTTCGTCATGAAATTTCCTTAATTCTTAAGACGCGTACAATGAATTATGCAACATGTACAAATGTTTAAAGCATGAAAAGTAATTGAAGAATACTAATCAGGAGAGTCTGCTCAAAAAGTAGGGTTACTTTAGTAACTAACCACGCTACTTACTTTTCACCCGTCATTACTCCTCAAAAAGAGAAAACATGTACAGGCACGCACGCTACCTTTCTTGGTCAGATCGAGGGACTTCGTTAAACCCGCTCTTCATCCTCTCTCCCTTCGTTAAACTCGCTCTCCACCCCTTCGTTAAACCCGCTCAGCCAAGATCGAGGGATGTTTGTTCTCGGTCGATTTCAAACGATTTCTTGATATCAATTGCTTGAAGCCTTCGTCTCCAACCACGACCACCCTAGATCTAATGTCGTAATTGAAGCAATAACAATGCAGGTTAGGGTTTTTATTCTTCATATAATTCATATATGATTTGAGGGAAACGCTAAGCGGGTTCTAGGGCTTTTCAAATGATCGATCTGGTTTGGTATTATTTCTGATTGTAAGGCCTGTCTTTTTCTTTGGTTATGTGATTCTCTCCCCCTTCGGTCTTCTTTTCTATTGAATCGCTGCTGTTGTTAATGATTTTTCAATGTTGCAGGCAAAATCTGTTGTTGATGATCTTTTGATGTTGCAGGCGATTTCTATTGTGATGATGCTGTGTTGAGGTATGGTTTGGTATTATTTCTGAGGCAATCCTTTATGTTTATGCGATTTCTTTGTGGAATTGCTTTTGTTATTTTCCGTACCAAGGTCTCTTTTATTTATGAGTTTTTGTTGTTGCAGGCGTAAATCAGAGCCTTGCTGAGTGTTATCATTTGTTCTGTGAAAGAAAGAAATACACAAACAAGAAGTAGTGAACTCAAAATCATTGATTGTTCGATTTCTTATGATACATGAAATGCACAGGTGCTGAATCACTCTATCAGTCCTATACGCTAACACATGTGAATCCGTTCAGCCACATCATCAGGTTTGAAAAAACTACAATTCTTTTTCATGATTTGTAGTTTGTGATGTTGCTCCTGCCGTATCACTTCCCTTTTAGTGTTTTTTTAATATATGACATCCTTCTAGATGCATGATTTTTTTTATATTTTGTTGGGATTGTTTTTAAGTTGAAATGGTCATGTTTGTTGAGTGTTTTTCCTAGGCTGAGGATGCTTCATAGGAATACGGTTTGAAACTTTCGATGTCCCTTTTTGTTGGTTATTGTTGTGTGTCACTTAAAGTCAGCTTATGATGTTACTTCTCACGTATTAGTTTGGTTTAGTTTTTTTAACAGGGCATATTACAGGCTTACAATGGCATGTTTTGGTTTTTTTAAAGCATTTAAAGTTTAAATGTTTCTATTCTTCAATGTAGTCTGGGTTTTGAGGCCACCTCGCAACAAAATTGTATTTTGGGTTATATGACAGGCTTTTGAGAAAAAAAATTGGGTTTTTTGGGGGAGCTTGGGACTTTAAATGATTATGGCATTGGTTTTTGGGTGGTTCTGAGGCTGCTTCACATAAATGTTCAGGTGTTGACCATCTTAGTTGCTGACAGTTTCCATGTATTATGTTGCTTATAAATAGATACTGAATAAAAACTTTAAATTATGCAAAAGATGTGATTGCCTAAACCTTTCAATTCTGTTTGGTCGCGCTTTAAATTTATATTTGTGCAAATAGTGTTAATGAAATGCTATAATTCAGCTTTTTTGTTTCAAGTCATCTGGACTCTTGCCCAGCTGCTTAATAACGTCTTTGCCTATGTGTTTGTTGATAGAGTGAACCTGCTTGTTACACTAACTTATTAATTTATTATTTGTTTTCCTTTGAGTTTTAAACTATAACTTATAGGTATTATCTGTTGCTTCAAGAGGTTGAATGTTATTATTGGTTATGTGATTTAATTGGCTCATTTCAAACTGAATTTTGCTACACTCGGGTTGTTTTGTCAAAAGTGGTAAATATGGTGATGATATGTTTTTAGCAAGGACCTTTAGGCCTGTGATTTATAGTGAAGAACATGAAAAGCTTTTGTTGATGCTAAAACAAAGTGGACTCAGTTTGTTGATGAATATGGTAATGATTGCAAGAGAATCTGTGTTTAAGTTAAGAGGAAAAAACATATCACAAATACAGGTATAAAATTCGAGTTTTTCTTTATGACGATCAACAACATTCAACATCTCTGTTCTTGAGTTGTTCAATGTTTTCCAATTTCTTAAAGATGGTTTACTTTTGTTGATTCATTCTAGGTAGAAAAGACCCGGCCATCACACACATTGCATCTAATGCAACATGGTTGAAGGCCAATTTTGTGGAGATCGTTTGTATACGAGGTATATCATTTACAACTAATCGACCCTTCTATAAACTTACATTTACACTATATGCCTTGTGTTTATATTACTTGCACCAAATTTTATTTTGCGAATGTAACAAGAATTTGATGTTTTACACATCTAGAATCATTTTAAAACATTAGAACTGATAATTTGATTCTGGTTATTCATATCATATTCTTTTTTTTTAAAATGCAATGCCAAACACCCTCCTTACATTTAATTGTCCATGATGAATGTCTGTGATGTTTTTATATTAGCAACTCAAAAGATGTGCCACTTGTAAGTTGTATGTTAACAACTACAAATGAAATTTCATCAACTTTATTGATGATTATTTATAGCTGTATTCATAATGCTTCTTGGCAACACCTCTCAATTCATTTGAAACTATATTCTTAATGTTTTACAAGTGGGCTGTTTTAACTGGAAAAATGATAATTAGAGTTTTCGTTTTCTTCCTGATGCCAACATAGTCACGTCTCATTGTATGACTCTGCTGGTTATCTATATTTGTTTAACTAATAATGTTCCACTATTATTGCTCTTCGATTCGCCTATTATGTACCAGGTGTATGTAGAGCTTTCTTTTGTTCAAATTAGATGATTGTAGTTCTGATTGTAGTTGAAGTGGAGATCGCATTACATATAGAAGATGGACGAGTTTTTTGGTCCACCCTACTTAAATCATCATGCACCACATCACAACAACAATGTGCTGGTCTCATTTTTCACCAGCTTAAAAGGAAGGTATGCATGTGCTGATTTTGGCTGTAAATGAGTCAGATTCATTTTTAATATTTCCCCAAGGTTACCTACTACAATTTAAATATGATTTCCTTATATACAGATTTAATTGTTTTTATATCACAATCATACCTATAACTTTTGGTTCAAATACCACAAGGACAAACTTTTATACATTATGGGACTTCAACTTGGCACATGTTTAATCCCTTATTGAAGTCTACATGTTCAGATGGTAGGTGTACATGTTTCATTAAATTATTTAATCATAGATACTTTTTTGGTTGGTTATGATATATTGTTTTCGTCTGTTGTGTAATATGTTCCTTTCTAACAGTTGCACTTTTTTGGTGACAGTGGCAGGACTGAACCAAAAGATGGTAGAATAAGGCTGGTCAAATACTTATATGGTAAAATAGTATTAAACTATCAATCAAACACTTTCATTGAAACAATCTCTTATTTATGGTGCATGATGGTTTCTTGTGAATGGCTTACATCAGGTGGCCTTACTAGAAGAGCAAAAGAGTCACTAGAGGAGGATCATATCAATGAAACTGTGGAGACAAACCCAAATTCATAGGTTGATGGAAAACTACACATTAATGATTTTGAACCTTTTGTTAGCTCTCTTGTTCCATTAATTGAAATTGTTAATTTGCAATTCTGTGAATGGAGCTCAGATTTGTGCTTTTGCTGATGCTTTTGGCTGTAGGTATGAATTCAATAGTTAATCTGAGATTACTTGTGTTTATTCTTCCTTATGGAGAAAGTTTTAATCCAAGTTTGAAAAAGAAATTGAGGTACCAAGAACACTCAAATTTTGTATTTTTTTTATATTTTATATCATGTTGTTCAGTTAATTATCTATTTTTCCAACAGTTTATCTGTCTTCTGATGCGCTTGACTTCGAGGACTGTAAGGGTAATTGTAATGGGTCTCCCAAGACCCCATGATCCCAAGCTCTCCCAAGTTTCCCAAGACCCCAAGCTTTTTTCAAGTAATACCCATCCCAAGCTTCCCAAGACCCCAAACCCTTCAAAACCCACAAAAATAGCCTCTCCCAAGCTCCTCTAGCTCGGGACCCCACTCCCACGGGACTCTCCCGAGCTCCCAAGCACCTCTCCCGAGCACCTCTCCCGAACACCCCGTCATGGTGTTCCCGCGACCCCGAGGGATCCCGAGCTCGGGATAGCCTCCCAATCTTGCACCATTACAATTACCCTAACAGTTCTCTCAAGCAATGGGCTTCTTTTCTTCACCCAGATACAAAAAATGGTCACATTTTTAAAGAAATTATTGTGTATCAGCAATGGGCCTCTTCTTTTAATAAGTCAAAATAAATTATTGTGTATCAGGTTAGTTTGTTTAGCAAGTTTATAGTTTTACAATGTTTATTTTTTCTAATTTACAGGTAATCGCATATGATCTGTGCTCACCAGCTCCTTTTTGAGTAAAACATCACATGTATGTTGCTAATTTATGGTTGTTACATAATAGCATTGCGAATTTGGCAATAAAGAATTAAAATTTGAATTATTACACTATGTTGTTCTCTAGGCTGCCAGTTTGACCATAGAAGTCACAACCTGGAGGGAGGTGGTGTAGATGGTTAATGAGCTGCCAGTTTGGCCATATAAAACTCCAAGTTCATAAATCTCTACCTCATCCGATTAAGGTAACTTTATTATCATATAGCATAAAAAGTGAATGAGTAAACACGTGATATAAAATTAGGAATTTTTTTCTGTAGGAAACATTGCAACCATGGCTTTAGTTGTTATTGCCCCTAAACGATTCGTTCTTATCATTGCCAATTTTAAAAACTGCTTTTTCATATAAACCAAACTTTTAGATTTTGTTTCTATTACATATACTAAATAATACAACTAACAGTACCTGTGATTTAATATCAACATTATTTTTATGTGGAATGAAATTATGAAAATAGATATTATATATTCATTTCTAATGCAACTTCCAAGTGGATTGAGATGCATTTGTTAAATTATTAAGTTCCTGTATTTTTTTTTTGTAGCTTTGAATTTTTGAAACCTTTTATAATTCATAGATATGAATTTAGGAACCTTTTTATGATCATGTATATGAATTAAGGAACCTTTTTAAGATCGTAAGATAAGAATTTGATGTCATAAAGAAGTCAAAGTTCTTACGAATCATTTTCTTTCATAATAGGATTAGTAAGAGGTCATTTCATGTTTGATTAAACATCTTAATTTTTAGTGATGATTGAATTACATTGGGTCATATTTAACGTACCTGGAAATACTGTTTTTTTTTTTCTCTTCTGGTTATATTGATGTTATGATGATTTCAAATGCAATATTATGTGGCAATTCTGGTGTTCTTTGAAGACATTTTTTATGAGTTTTGTTCCTTTTATATTTGTAAGATATTGTCGTTTTACATTGTGTCATGTATAATGTGCTTATAAAATTTAACTCATATTATAGACTGGTGGTTGTCGTGATGCTTTGTGTTATTTATAATGTTTCTAAAGAATGTTACGCGTATCATAAAATGTATCGTGAACTGGTCGTCCGACGCAACGTGCTGGTAACTTAAACATAACATTGTTTTTATAGGGGTGCATTATTCATAGCAAGTAAAAGAGGCTAAATTTTGTAGGCATGTAAGTAAAAATTATGTAATCTTGCTATCCCCATAGAAAGTGGTATGTAGAAGAAGGAAGTTAGAGTGCCAATACATTTTCTTGCGAACTTTCATGATTCCAAACACATATTTTTAATTATCTATCAAACATTGAACATTTGGTGTGTTTCCACCAATGAACGCGCATATACATCATTATAAGTTGACACCGGACCGCATCGCATTAAAAAAACGAATACCTCGATGTAAATTGTCGTGCCGCCATAACAAGCGAAGGGAAGACGAATAACACGCTATACACTGTCGCCGCCGCAACGCGCGGGCACACGGCTAGTATATATATATATATATATATATATATATATATATATATATATATATATATATATATATATATATAGGGTTAGGATCCTGCGAAAACACATCTTTTTGTGAAAATTGCGAAAACACATATTAAAACTCACGTAACATTTTCATACGTTAACGATTTTTCATAAAATTTGCGCCAAAAGTCTTAGAATTACGTTATCTTTAAATCTGGAGCAAAATATTAAAAAAAATTGAACATTTTTTTTCCCGTGTGATGCACATGTGCATCATATAATTAAAAAAAGTTATAAAATGCTATTTTTTTTCTTTAAATCTAAAGATAACACAACTATAAGATTTAGGGTGCAATTTCTTTTTAAACTATTAATGTATATCACATATATGAGCGTTTTTTGTGGTATGATGCACATGTGCATCATTCAATAAAAACGCAAAAAAATGATGAAAATATATGACATATGGTGCGACTAAGAAAAAAAAAATATTAACTCATACTAAAAGTATGAGTTTTTTTTTGTGATGCACATGTGCACCACACAAAAAAATATTTAAAAAAATAAAAAAAGCGTTAAGTTTTTTAAAACTTTTATAGGATTAAAGATAATATAATTTTAAGACTTTTGGTGCAAATTTTTTAAAAAAATATTAACGTATGAAAAAGTTATGTAGGTTTTAAGATTTGTTTACGCAGTTCTCACAAAAAAAGGGTGTTTTCGCAGGATCCTTCCCCTATATATATATATATATATATATATATATATATATATATATATAGTTTGTCCCTTACAGACGCTCTATGAACTTGTTTATCTTGAATCACAGACTCCATAGCCGCCATAAGCTTGTCAATTCTCTCATCCTGTGATTTAACCATATCAGTGAGGCGCTCAACCTCTTGATCCTTTTTCTCACGCAGCTGTCTTTCATTTTTTAGTTCCGCCTCAAGTTTTTCGATCCGTTCTTTCGATCGCCCTTTTGGAGCACCCCAATATCCACGGGAAGTCACTCCATACCCAATACCTTTTAGGTATCCACCCCTTTCCTTGCCAAGGACCAGTGTCAGGGCATCCGTTCCCGG
>JBCNJP010000025.1:66053631-66214126 GCA_039602395.1 Deinandra increscens subsp. villosa
TAACAATAGTTCGTAAGGTCTTATGACTTTGAACCATACAACGTCAAGAATATTAAATCAAGTCGAACCGAATAGAGATCGCCGTTTTCGATCTACAACTACATGAACATATCAATCCTATGCTTCGTGCAAACGTTTGTTCATATGAGTTCGAATCACCAGCTAAGTAACTACAGGAATAATCACTTGTTGATTATAACATTGTAGAATGGTCACACCACCTCTGGTGGATATTACCATTAAGTGTACATACCTAAACACATCTTGAATGCCTTAAGACTACAAGAGTTGTACTCACATGTGTTTTGAATCCGACATGCACTAAGTGTTATGTATAACGATTCGAAGCTTCATCTTGAAACTAATAAACACAAGACGAATGACTTGCCGCCACCAAGACCTTGAAATTTTGTAACCATAACGCCCCTTCGCATATCACTTGCAAAATTAACTTCCAATCCCAAGACCTGCATCTTGCGAAGATGGAATTTAAATAACTACATGTCCAAATCTAGATCTATAAATATCTAAAGAAAAGTGACTCTTATAAGTCACTGGGATATGTAAAGCAACTCTCACACCTAAACGAGACGAGCAAGATGGGCAATGTTTCACCAACAATGGATTGTTGCTTAGCGAAACGTGTTGACATTCTAATTAGAGTTGGTATGTTTATCTTACCTGAATAAGACAAACATCCTCTAAATATCGGACCCGAGAATCCGATAAAATAAAACATCATCTCGACTATCATGAGACACTTTCAAACAATCATAGACGAATGCATCTTCATGCTATCAAACTCTGAAAAGACTTTGACAATCGTTTTTGAACTTATGAGTAAGTCATAACATCTGGATATTAAGCATTCGAATTCCGTACCGCAAACTACGGAGTCGAGCTTTTTCGTTCTTGAAAACGGAAATTGATTATCGCATTTCTGCGTAAAAATTAGTATCCACACGGTTTGAAAGAAAAATGACGATATGAATGTCAATCTGCCTCAAGCAAGTGGGAGCCTCGCCACTGATCCTTACCGGAATAACGATCTAGTGCCGACCCAAAGATCATTTAAATTTACTGGATTAAAATTTTAAATGACACCTCAATTGATTATAAGTTTCAAGATTAAATTAAGCATTGATCGTAATATGACAAAGCAACTAGTAATACGATCAATCTCTTGAAACGATTCGAATCATACTTGAAAATAGTATGGGATGATGTCGTAAAGTGTTACGCCATAGCCATAGATGGAAAATCACATCATCACTGCTGAACACTGATGAAAGGAAATATATGTTCATTAACCGAGTATCATTTGTACTCATTGAACATTGGTAGCCACCTTAACTGAATCTGAACTAAGAATGCCGTAAAGCATTCAAAAGGTTAATTCGACTCAGTAAACAGTCGGTTAACATGCTCAAGTGATAACACAGTCGTGCATGAGGTTACCAAGGGCACTTCATTATCACATGTTCAATTCACTTAAGAAGACTCACTGTTCAAGATAAACACTGAATCTTAGGAAACAACAGATATTGGCAATTCTAAAACAAAACTCGAATAAAAATGATTGCGAATTCAAAATTTTCAATGATCAGGTGAGATCAATGAAATGACACTATTGGATAGTGCATGAATTCTGCATCACATCGATGTTCGATTTTAGTGTTGGATGACGAACATCATCGTTTGCACCTAATCTTTCGACTTCCTCTAAGCTGTTAGACGAAAGTCTGAATTGTGCATAACGTGTTTGAATTTTATACGTTTTATCATCCATGAATATTTACTTGATATTCTAAAAGTCCGTAGTCGATCAGACATTGCGGGAGCAACGTCTGAAGCAAGACTATTCTGACTCTGGGCTCAAGGCGTTGACCACCAGACTCACAAGACCTCATTGGAGAATGACGTCAGGACGTAACTCGCATCAGAGTGTCTTCATGGATCTAATCATAAGACAATTCTGATTGATGGTATACTCAACGGTATCCTTTGACCTGAGATACATGAGCGACCTCCCGTCTGCCTAAGATCATTCTTTGATTGTAGCTTAACGCTGTCGCGTAACTGCCATCCATAACGGCTACTTTTGGGAGTGAATCTGAAGCTTAGTGGGAGCTGTATGTAGTCAATATGGGATTCTGTACTCTTGCATTAATAATGCAACAGTTTGACATCGTGGGCCCTCTCGTCAGTTCCAAGTGTTAAGTGTAAGGCCTTACCCAAACTTACTGTGTGTTTGATTGGACCACTTCGAACAGTAATACGAGAAATACAATGATCGAACACAATAGAGAATGAATAATTCCATGTCTCTAGTTCGATTGATGTCTCATACAGAAAGGATCTGATGACTTTACAAATACCATAAGTCTAAACTATATCACGAGTTTATTGATATGCCTTGGTTGTTTTGACTTGAAGTGTCATGACTGATTGGGACAGCCATGTGTAGCTAGAGCACCTCTGACTGTTTCTTGATTTATAGTCGCGCTCAGTCCAAGTGGGAGACTGTTGGATTTAGATGTCCAGACCCGACTAAATCAAGTACCCGACCCGGTCAAGACCCGTAAGAGTTACACCGGAGGCAACGGGTATTTAAGACCGCTTACTTTTATAACCGGCAAATTCGCAGAAGAATTAATTATTTGTTTATTAAATAGTTTAATAAATAAATAATTAATTACTCTTTTGATTTCTATTAATCATCTAGATTAATTATGCGACAAAAGACGTCAAACATTATTTACGTCATGGACAAAGATCGACAAAATTATTAGTTTGACTAATATTCTGCTAGCGACAAACATTTAAAGAAATAAATGTTAATCTCGGAAACAAAATGGTTCGTTTAAAGATTAGGAGAAATCGAGGGGTTGAACGGAAACATGATCAGTTATAAATATAACTGATTAGGGAGGCGAAAACCCTAATCGACATAGTGAGATTTTCGGCCACCCTCCTCTCCTCCCCTTCGCGAACCCGACGCCGACGGCAGACCCGCCGCCGCCGCCCTCTCCTTTTGTTCTCCGACGATCCACCGCCGCTACCCTTGTCGATCCGCCGCCGCAGTCCACCGCTACCCCAGCCGCTGCCGCCGCCTGCTCCTCCGGCGCCGCCGTCGTCCGCCGCTGCCACAGCCGCTGCCGCCGCCCGCCTCCTCCGCCGCCACTGAAGCCGCGACGCATCCGCGTACCGCGACTCCAGCCGCCGCCACGCTGTCGCACGCCGCCGCCGCCTCTGCCGGCCGCCGCCCTCCCCTCGCCGTCGCCGGTTCTGCCGCCGACTAACCATAGTCGTGAACCGCGTATCTCGTGTGTTCCGCCGTCGTCCGCGTAACCCTAGTTCGCGCCTGATCCGACGTACGAGATTTTCTCGGTGCTTGATTCACCGCGTAGAAAATCCGTATCCGCGAGGAAAGTCAGATTCGTTAGACGAATCACGTTCTGCGAAACCCTAGCGTCACCCGTTGACTTTTGGTGTCTCGAACGTCTGTTTGAATCACCGCTCAGGTATATCTAAACTCGTAGTTAGTTTAGATTTAATTGATTGTTTATTTTATGTTATGTCGCGTTTCTGTTTAAACGCGTTTTTGGTGTTTGCGCGTTATGGTGATTGTCGAATCCTGTTGTATTAGGTTTACGCTAATTATCTGGTTTTCGCGTTAGTAAATTAAAACGTTTCCGCTGCCCATTAAATTAATAGTTAATTTAATTATCTGATTTCATTTACTCGGTAATCAGTTAGTAATTATTTATTGTAAATAATTATTTCTAATAAAAAAAAAATTGCTATTACCGTGACCCGAATGCCACTGTCGTAACCCAACAGAATCTACCTCTTGTGCAGATAAAGTAAATAAAGAAGCAGGTTCAAAGGGAGAAAGTGTTTGTTTTGAGAGTCAAAAGATTCCAGTTTTTAAAACTGATAATTTTGCTTCAAAAAATTTTGAGTTTGAGTCAACATTTCCCAAGTCAACTGTGTTTGATGAATCTATTGTGTTTAATCTTGGGAAGTGTGATGATAAACCTAAACTTTTGAGAACTGTGAAAATTTTAAGAAGAGGTAAGGAACCACAGGTTGCTGGTCTTAAACCCTCAAATGTAGGTGTGATTAGTGTGAAAGATTGTGTTGTTAAGAATGATGTTGTTGTGAACAATGTGCAGAAAGTACGGGCCGCCAAACCTCATGATTTTGTCCCGTACCCAGAAGTCAATTCTGCATATGACCAGTACAAACCGATACAGCGGGAGTACATTTTGACTACCAAGCCAAAAGGTCGAACCATTGGATTCATAAAACTGTTCAAAACCCTCTTGCGAATCCATTGGGCAAAACCAACCACAGGCTCCCACGTATCCCAAGAAGCAATCTTGCCATGTGTGTGGAAAGCCTGGACACTTGGCAAGAAACTGTTTGCACAGACCATTTGAGCCCTATTACCCAAAGAAGGTTTTTCAGAACCCTGTGCCAAAGGGCCAGACACAGGTTGGCTTGGAATTAAGGTCTGCACCTTCAAACCCCAAGGTGTAGAAGTCGGTACCTCAACTTCCACAGGTACACATAGTGAAACAAAAGCCCACGTCACCTAAAACTAATTTCAAACCCCAAGGTGTAGAAGTCGGTACCAAAGTGGGTCACTCTTTTCAAAAATCTGTGAACTTTTCAAAGTCTTTCAATTCACCTAAACCTGCTTGGATTCCAAAACATGGTGGATGTTCAAAGTCGGTCACAAAACATGCGAGTTTTCCCAAGCCACCAATCCATCCAAAACTAGTCAATTTTCCACAACAAGTCAGTTTTCCAAAACCTGCTCGTTTTCCAAAACAGCCGGTTATTCAAAAACAAATGTGAGGGGTGAGGAAGAGAGGTGGAATGAGTCAAAGGTGGTAAACCAGAATTACCAGCCAAAAGGGGTGTATAAAAAAACACTCTAAAAATTTTCAAGATGTCAAAATTTAACATGAAAATGTTAAGAACAGTCCACCCAAAGGTCCTCAGGTAAAGAGGAAAGTGAACCACCTAACCTGGAAGGTCAAGAACAAAGATGTTCCCAAAGATGACCAGGTAAAACCCAAAACCAAGGCAGCCACAACCCCAATCCCTGATGTTACGAAGGGAATGTGCTTAAAAGAGATAACTTTCACTGACTCTTCAAGTATACCCAGAACAACAATGGCCTGGGTACTAATGGCTAACTAATCTCTCACTGTGTGCAGGAACATTCAAGGAGGACTTTCATTAACCTTGTTTGTTTGTGATAGTGATTGTTCTAGGAACATGATAGGAGGCATCTCTTCACTTCATGACATGCAGATCTTAATGGGGAGTATGTTTTCCTTTGTGAGAGGTAAAAGGTAAAACAGAATCAGCATATATAGGTAACACTGTCTGACTTGAATATTTCTTGATCAAATTGCATGTGATATGTCATTGCTTGCAACAAAAACCCAGTTCTGGAAAATTTTCAAATAATAATCTTTGAAGGTTAGCTTAGCCAGGTTTAGTAGTTATTTAGTGATGTGTCAGTGTGTTCATAAACAATAAATTAAAAAAAGGAGGGTGTTGTTATTTAAAAATCAAAAAGCAAGGGGAAGAATAGAAAATATGAAAAAAGTTGACCCCTCATTTCATTATTATGCTTTTTAAATTTTTAATCTTTTGTTGTTTGAGAAGGTGGGAAGTGAAATAAATTTCCGTTTTGGAGATGGCTGACACGCGTAAGGTAGATGTGAAAGACATGATCCATGGTGATATGCTGGTAGGCTCAGCTCTTTAATCTGAAAAGGTATGCGTTACACACTTAAAGATAACGTATGTCAATTTGTTGGGTAACATCACTTAGGTTAACTGCATTTCTATTTGACTGCATGTTCAAGTTCCCGATACACACGCCTGTCTCCAAGAGTGTGAATTTGAGTTCAAAAAGTCGGTGTCCCCTCTGTTTTGCTAAGCAAAGACTTGGGGATGCTTCACATGTATGTAAGGCTCTCCTCTGCTTTGCGTGAGCAATGACTTGGAGTTGTTCATACATACGTGCTTCTAGATCATCAATAAAAAAAATTAAATAAAAAAATAAAAAAATAATACACCCAGAAGATGCCAAAAGCACAATCAAAAGATATCCTCAAGAGTCCAAAAACCTTAGACTTTGTCACTGATGAGAGCATTAATAAAAATGTTTCAAAAATTTAGCTGACTTGTACATTATCCCCAAAAATCTGTGTGATCTATTCTTTCTCTTCTCAACCAAGTCTCGAACTCAGTTTCAAACTTCTGGTTCAAGTTGTGAAAATATGTGGTTGGGAATTTATATGCTTGATAATGTGTGATGAAATGTACCTAGGATTTGTTGAAACCCACTTGCTATTCATAACTAATGCACCTTAAAAGATAATAAAGTGACAAATAGCCTGATTAAGAAAGGGTTTGAGTTTAAAGTGGATCAATATATTAGCAATCACCTGGACGTGTTCGAGTAACAGAAGCTAGAAAGGGTTCCTCGGTCAGATTCATACGGGTTGATCCCATCGAAACCTTCTCATGTGTGAATTGATTTATATTTGTTTATTTTTTATTTTACCTTGTGTGAGGCTTTATGCTTTTATTTTTGTCCTGGCCAGGTTAATTTAAAGGTTTTAATAAATTTTTATGGGTTTTATGCAAGAATGTATCACCCCTCCAGAATCTCAGGGGGAGATAATGTGAAGAGTCCTCGGGTTCAGGGGAAGTAGTTATAGGAAACCCGTATCCTATGTTAGGGTTTTTGGTTAAATAATGCTAACCTGATAACCGGTTATCATTGTCTGGTTAGTGTCTGTTCCATGTTGTGCTTTACAGGTTAAGTCAGAAAAAGACAACTCATGGACAAGAAAGTCAAGGAATCAGTTGATCAAAGCACTGATGCTGCTACTGATATAGTTGAAGAACCAGCCGGAAAAGGACTTACCCTATGCTCAGGGGAAGTTTGTTGGTTGTTCAAGCGAAGATTCCAAATACTCAAAAGACATCATTCAAAAGTTTAGGGGAAGCTAAATAAAGAAAAGATGCAAAGCAGTTAGAACAATAAATTTCTTCAAATCAAGAAATTCAAGAATGCCAAGACATGGGATTTCAAAATTTTTACCCTCTGAAGTTAATGGAAAGTCAAGTCAGTTACTAATGATTCAGCAAGGACTCAAGAGTTTTCGAGAATAAGAAAGTATTTGAGAATCCTCCTCTTATTATTTGTTCATCATTTGAAGTCCAAGCTAATGCTGATAGAGAGAAAGCTTCCAATAGTGTCTCGTTGCTGTCCAAAGAAGATTGTCGATGAAAAGCATTTTCACCAACACATGCTCAAGCCTAGGAAAATAAGATTGCAAATATGAAGGATAAGATTTAAAGACATTTAATACACAAGCCTAGGGGAAGATTGTAGATGCTAGAATTATGAGGCTTGCATATCAAATGGGTTTGGGCTTGGGATATGCATGTGTGTGCTAGCTAGTTAAGTGGGTTTTGATTATATTAGGTCATTGGGCCTTTTTAGTCGTGTTTGGGCTCATTTGTAAATGGTTTAGTGGCTGTTTAGTGGGCCATTTTTAGAGAGAATAGAGAGGACAGAGAATTCGAAATTCTCTAAAGGTGTACCAGACGATCGTTTGTAATCGTGTGCATCTATTGATTCCAGGTTTTATCAGTTTTATTATTGTGTTTATCGTTTTCTTTATCTCTCATCTTGAATCACTCGACTGTTTAGATTCCGCACACTAAATCGAGGTTAGATATCGTGTTAGGATCGTTTTCAGGACTTACAAGGCTAAACGTATCGCATAAAACATTCGATGTTATTGCGGCCTCATTAATGAGAGTTGTGATTGTTTTTCACAATTGACATTCGCTGTCAGTTCTTTTAGTTAATTACTACGTACTGATTGTATGCTTCAACTACCTTTAGTAATTAATTGATCGAATTATCATAATTCTTATATATAAAATACTTACCATATTTTTTTAAGAATTTTAAACATAAAAAATACTAAATAAAATACTTTGCTTAATTTCAGAAGGCTATTTAAAATCCTAATCTGTTAAAGTCACTCTTAAAACTGGAAGCTTTGACTGAGACCAATTTCATCTTGTGGCAAGCCACCCTTAAGAAAAGTTCTAAGGATACTTGGCAAACTCTATGTCTTGGACAGGCCAATAGCAAATCACCATTCTTGATGAATGACCGCACTAAGGCAGAACTGGATACGCATACCAATGATTGTAATGAGGTAACTGAGCTTATCCTGTCCAGTTTGTCACCAGATTTCCGGCATAACTTGTATGACATGAGTGCCTACGACATAGTTCGAAAACTCAAGAAGAAATCCAAAACTAAAGCTCATATGATCAAAGGCATGAAAGCTGACAAATCAAAGCCGCCACCTCTTGAGGAGCGCATTTGCTTTGAATGCAATAAAGTGGGACACTGAAAGCATAAGTGTCCCATTAATCTGGTAAAGGTGAAGATGACTAGAAGCTCTCAACAGAGCTCCTCATCAGGTATGTCAATAAATGTTATTAAACTTTTCACTGTTTCCTCCAATACATGGGTATTTGATACTGGATGTGGTCATCACATTGTTAATGTTTCGCAGGAACCTGAGAAGTGGAAGAAAATGAAATAAGGCGAGATGGAGCTTATTGTAGGCGATGGAAAGAAGGTCCCGATTCTTGCAACTGGTGTATATTCTTTTACATGTCATTCTAGCCTTGTTGTTAAATTAGTTAACTGTTTATATGCTCTTGGTTTATCCAGGAACATCGTTTTAGTTTCTTCATTGTTTGAACAAGGATTTAAGTATAACTTTGATGGGTTGACTATTTTAGCTTACTTGAATAATATATTTTATTTCGAAGCTAAACCTCAACATGGTATATACGAAATAAATTATCACACCCCAAAAATGGCGAAACATGGGCATGTGACTGATTGGCATCATGGTCATGGTTATGAATGAACGACCTCTAAATGAACATTTAGAAAAGCCATTTGCCTTTGAAAACATAAGTCTTATACATTTATTTAAAACATTTAAATAGTGGTGCCGGAAAAGTAATAGTGGTGATATAGGTTTAAGGTTTTAAAAGACAATGTCATGAGATTTATAAACATAACAACCCTAAGGTGTAATGCAACTAAATCTCCAAAAAGTATGCATGAAGATGCAACAAGCAAACCATGAAAACGAAAAGCAGGATCCATGTTGAAAGTTACCGAATTTCATCCTTAATTACCTGAGAATTCAAGAATTTAAAAAGTCAACAGAATTGTTGGTGAGCTCACAGGTTTAAAGACACATGAAAATGTTTGAAACAATGTTTGGCCGTCATGATATTATACAGTTGATTACTGTGGTTGTAAAGATTAAACATGAACCTTGAATTCAAAACTAACTGTTTACTCACTCCTGCTGTCCTTCCCCAAGTACACCGAATGACTAGAATAACTAATGTGCCCCTTGACTATAACCGTGGAGTCAAGATCAGAGCGACCAAATCAGAGGAGGGTTGTCAACCCAAATAGATCTATTCACAAGCTATCATTTCGAATGAACTAATTGAATTCAATTAATAGTGGGAATTTACACATATAACATGAATTAACATGAATACACAGATTTGAAAAATGATAAGAACATGCAATCAGTACGTGTTACAGTTATCATAATATCCGACAAAATGAATTCAGAATTTGTATTCATTGAATTCTCCCCCAAGTTTAGAAAACAGAAATGTAAAAGGGGCCGTGAAAGCTCACTTGATATGAAGATGGACTGATAGATATGAATTTGAATGTAGCGTAGTAAGCGTCTACAATGTAATATCAAGACGTCTTAAGGGTTGGCTAAATTTGGGTTTGTGAATATGTCACCCAATGTTCGATGCTAAGTCTTGACATATATTACCCGATTGATGGAAATCTTGAATTATTATTTGTTGGCAAACAAATAATATAAAGTTATGAAAATAATTATTTATTTGAATAAATAAATAATATTTGGTGTTTCGCGTGTAGAAAATATTATATTGAATTATATATTTATTTTCACGAAATGACATGAAAAATGTAAATATTTAATTTCCTTAAATATTTGTAAGGTTTTAAATCCCTTAAAATAATAAATAAATTCTTTCATTTATTAAGGTTCGAACGCGTATTTTTTACCGCGCGTCAATACACGTTATTCGTTGCGTTTTACGAAAAATAGTTGGACACATAAAAATATATTCATTTTTATGAAGTAAAGATTCCAAAATATATGGATTTATATTTTGTAAAATTTAAGCGTCGGTTTGTCCGGTAGTTAGCCGGTTTCACCGGTTTAACCGTTATGACTCTTTTTATGACGTTTTAAGTTTTCTAAACACTTAGGAAATGTTTATGGACCTGTTTTGATGTGTTTTATGGTTTTAAGTTGCTAAGTGTGTCGATGGAAGTTTAACTTGTAAAAATCAGTGTTTTTGGGTTACCGAAAGTCACAGTTTTTGTCCGGTTGGTTTCTAGAACATTATTTTCCATTATTGAACTTCATGAAACATTTATATATATAAAAACGAGTGTGTTTCAAGTTCTGGACCAGAAATTAAATTCGTTCAAAAATATCAAATGTTTTAGTTCGAAAAGTCCCCTTAAGGGTTCCAATTATTCTGTTTTTGAGCGTTTAACACTTCGGGTCAAAATGTGACTTTAAAATTTGTATTGGCAACTTACTAACACATTTTTATTAGGTCTCAACTTATCATAAAGTTTGTCATATTTATTTTTACTAAAAATCCACATTTTATGATTTTTAAGTCATAAAAATCATTCATTGAAATATACTTTTATGTTTAGTTTTCTTTTAACAAAATAGCATTTTATTTTCATAAAATGACTATTGTTATTTTAGTTGGTCAAAACACTAAACAAGTTTACACAACATGGTTAATATTATAAAACTTTAGCAAACACTTATTTACGACACACATTATAAGTGCCATGTTTTTCCAACCTTTAGAAATATGCACATATATATCATACAAACATATTTCTAAACTTGATAACATAACTTTTTTCACTAAAACAAACATACTAGTACATTTGGGGGTTCATGATTCTTAGTGATTTTGAAGTATAATTCATAACATAAAGTTACTTATGTTTAGACATGAACATAATAACAATTATTTTTCAAAAATCACATGTGTAACCATGATCTAATTCCATCAAAGTAAGCATATGTCTACTAACAACAAGTTTTGTTAGTCAATCATCAAGTAATAACATCAAGACTTTTATGAACATGGATTATGTGACAATTTAAGAATGTAATCATGAATGGAAACATAAAGGAGGTTAGGATTCTCACTAAAGCTTCCTCATGATCGGTTTATGACTTTGATGGGTTGTTGTTCAAGCTTCTAGGTTAAGATCCAAACCCACCCTTGATCTTGATTATGGAAGTGGAGTGATAATGGAATGAAAGAAATTATGATATCATGGACATGATGAAGAACAAAGGAAATTAGGTTGATGATCATAAAGAAATGATGAACTATGATGATGTTTATAGGATTACCTTGAGTTTAGATGGATACTAGAAGCTTGAATATATGTTTGGATGGTGAGAATGGATGATGATGGTGGCGATTAGATGTTGAGCCGAGAGAAAAAAGAGAGTGAGAATAGAGAGTGTTTGTGGGTTCTTCAAATGACTAAGTGTGGAATGGTGTTTGGTATATAAGATGGTTATGAGGGGCTTGGTTCACGGTTTAAGAACCGAATTGTGGCTCGGTTGGGGCGAGAAAAGGGAAGAAAAAGAAAAGGGATGTGAACCTTTTGAACCTTGGCTTGACACTATGTGACTTGGACTTAAATTGAACAGGAATGTGGGTGTATAGGACCGACCAAAAGGGAGGGAAAGAGAGGAAGGAAATGTTTACATTGCGGCTAATACCCATTGTGCAATGGTTTGTTCTTGTATTTGTGAGACATACATGTCTCATATCAAGACTACAAGACATGGAATATAGGGGATAAAGAGGAGATTAGACATGTGATAATTGTCACAAAATTGGTTAGTGTAATGGAGTGGTTCGGTTGGAACCGAATGGGAGGAAGGGAAAAGGAAAACCGAAAAAAAAGAAAGGGGAAAGAGAGAGGATCGAACTCGGGGCGAACCGGAAAAAGAAAAGAGAAAGAAAATCGAGCTTGGGCCCATGAAATAATCGGGACGGGCCTGCGAGCCTTTGGGCCGAGAGAGAAAGAAAATGGGCCAATGGCCTGGACCGAATCGGGCCGAAAAGGAGAGGAAAAACGAAAAGAAATGGGCCGGTTAGCCCACTGGGCTCAGTGGGCCAATTCGGGTCTCGGTTCGGGTCGAGGTGAATTCAGTTCGGTCGAACGAGTAGAATGCGTATTTGTTTGGGCCAAAACGATAAACGAAAATGAACTTGGTTTTGGACACGTAGTCGGACGATTATATATATATATATATTATATATATATATATATATATATATAAATATAAAATGGATGGAATGGACGTCGTGTTTTATTTGAAAGAATGGAATTGAATGTCACATGTCTTGATGTTTGATGATTGAAATGCACACTTTGAATGTTTTCGATTGATTATAAGTAAAGGCGTCGTTTGACGAAAAATATAATATGTTTGAATTTGACAGTTTGAGCCTAAACAAATGTTTAGATATTAAAGGAAAATTAATATTGTTTTGAATGAAATGACTAAGTTTTACGAACTTAAAACTTTGTTTTGAACGTAATGAATTCGTCGTTTGAATAAACGACTTGGTTTGAACACATTACGACGTAACGTAATGTTATGAAAATATAAAATGAATATTTTATATTTCTTATTATTAAAGTTCTACTGAACATTTTGAAACTTTCTTGTTATTGAAGTTCCAGTTTGAATAAACGTAGAACTTTGTGAATGGTTTCCATTACGGGTACGGGTTGTCAGACCTAGTTTGTCTATGTTGGCACACAAGTTCACCTAATTTGAATAAATTAAGCCTAATGCACATAGAAAATCAGATAATTGCACGTAAATATAATATTAAAGTAAACCAGAAATGTACGGGTTGTCACATAAATGTTCAAACAAACGACCAAATCTATCATGTTTCTAAACAAAACAAAACCGATAGTAAAGATTCCTCGTTATGGCATTATAGACTTGGTCATATATGCAAGACGCACATCAAGAAGCTACAAAATGCAAGGATTCTTGAATCCACAAATGCAGACTCCTTCAATGATTGCAAGTCATGCTTATCTGGTAAATTGACCAAGTCACCGTTCACCAGTATTGGAGAACGGGCCAATGGACTTTTGGGTCTAATACATACTGATGTATGCGGACCCTTTAGGACAGCCACGATAAATCATGAAAGGTACTTTGTAACCTTCATACATGATTATAGCAGGTTTGCTTATACCTATCTAATCAAGCACAAACATGAAACCTTTGAAAAGTTTTAAGAATTTTAGAAAAAGTACAAATAAGTTAAGTCGAACTATTAAAGTACTTCAGTCTGATAGTGGTGATGAATGCCTATGCTCAGATTTCCTTGATCATCTGAAGGCCTGTGGAATTATTTCCCAGCCCACTCCTCCTGGAACTCCACAGTTTAATGGTGTAAGTGAAAGGACTACCTTGCCACACTCCTTTTGGGGTTTTGCCCTTATGACCGCCACTCACCTAATTAATCTGGCACCGACTAAGAAGCTGGATCAAACACCGTATGAGATATGGTATGGCTCTAAGCTTAAATTATCCTACCTCAGGATCTGGGGTTGTGATTAGGGGTGTTCAAAAATATCCAAGTCCGAATCCGTATCCGAATTATCCGAAATTCCGTATCCGAATTATCCAAAAATTTCGGATATATCCGGAATTTCGGATATCCGAAAATTCGGACTTGGACTTGGACAATAACTTATAGAATTTTCGGATACCCGATATCCGAAAAATTCAAATAAATAAAAATATATTTTTGGTTAATTTGATTTGTATTTGAAGACTTGGACTATGTTTATTTGTTTTGTAGTTTTTTTAAGTTGAACTTCTGTTTATTTGTATTTGTAGATTTGGACTATGTTTATTTGTTTTGTCGTTTTGTCGTTTTTTGGTTAAATTGTGGTTTTTTTTAACAAAACAGGATTTTCGGACATCTGTTATAACTATCCGAGTCCAATCCGAAACTTTAGATATCCGAAATTTCGGACTTGGACTTGGACAGCGAAACTGATTACCCGAAACTCGGATATCCGAAATTCCGGATATCCGGTTTTGAACACCCCTAGTTGTGATGCTTATGCCACAACTGATTCTGACAATAACCTCGATCCCCGTGGCGAAAAGGTTACTTTCGTCGGTTACTACAGTAAGAATGATTATTATTTCTACCATCCAGATGCAAATTATATTTCAATCAAAAGGAAAGGTAAGTTCCTCGAAGAAGAATTTCTTAAACCAGGAACAAATAATAACCAGGTGGATTTTGAAGAAGTTCAAGAAACACCAAACCCTGAGGAAGTTGCTGCATCTGATGAACAAGAAATTGTTGAACTATCAGATATAGACATAAGCATTCGCAGAAGTGGTAGATTATGATGGCTACTAGATAGATATCTTGGATATCTAGATGGACCAAAAGTATTATTAGTAGATGATTCATCAGATGAACCTCCTAACTACAAAGCTGCTGTCTCAGATTTGAATTTGAGAAACAGCTAAAGCCATGAATCTTCAAGAAGAAGACCGACATGCATGGAAATGTGCAAACCTATAAAGCACGGCTTGTTCCGAAAGGTTCCACTCAAACCCAAGGAATTGACTATAACGAAATTTTTTTGCCCGTTGCTATGATCAAATCGATTAGGATATTGCTTGCCATAACTGCGTATTATGACTACGAAATATGGCAAATGGATGTCAAAACGGCTTTCCTAAATGGACTCCTCGATGAGGATGTCTATATGATACAACCTGAAAGTTTTGTTGATCCTAAATACCCTAATAGGGTTTGCAAACTAGATAAGTCCATTTATGGACTTTAACAAGCATCTCGGAGCTGGAATCTCCAGTTTGATAAGAAAATCAAAGAATTTGGTTTTAGTAAAAAAGAAGATGAGCCCTGTGTTTACAGAAGATAAGTGAGAGCACTATATAATTTCTCATATTATATGTGGATGATATACTATTAATAGGAAATGACATACCCATGATTAACGAGGTTAAGAAATAGCTATCTACTTGTTTCACTATGAAGGATTTAGGAGAAGCCGCTTACATACTGATATAAAGATTCCATAGGGACCGATCTAAACGAGTTATTGGACTTAGCCAAAGTACATACATTGACAAGATAATAGCTCGGTTCAACATGAAGAATTCCAAGAAAGGAAATGTTCCTATGACTAGAGGTCTAGTGTTGAACAAATCGCAAGTTCCTTCAACGGACCTTGAAAAGAAGCAAATGGAAAGGGTTCCATACGCTTCAGCTATTGGATCAATTATGTATGTTATGTTTTGACCGAGACCTGATGTCTCATATGCACTCATTATATCCAGTCGTTACCAACAGAGTCCAGGAATTGCTAACTGGACTGCTGTAAAGAACATTTTGAAGTACCTTAGGAAAACTAAGGATATGTTCTTGGTATACGGAGGAACGGATGAGGAGCTCACTGATGTTACACTGCGCAAGTTCTCAGACTGATTGAGATGATTCTTGATCACAGTCAGGATTCGTATCTACTTCGAACGGAGGCGCCATTCATGGAAGAGCTCGAAACAGAGTGTTATGGCTGATTCCACAACCGAATCTGAATACATAGCCACCCCAGAAGCTACTAAGGAGGCTGCTTGGATAAAGAAGTTCATTACAGATCTCGATGTGGTTCCTTCAACAAGGCAACCAATCGAGGTGCTATGTGATAACACAGGAGCCATAGCTCAAGACAAGGAGCCTAGAGCACATCACAGAGTCAAGCATATTCTGAGAAAATTACACTACATTCGAGAAGTACCTGAACGGAGTATCAACATAAGCAAAGTAGACACAAATCAAAACTTAGTCGATCCATTCACTAAGCCCATAGCTCAAGGTATTCATGATTATCATAGAGAAGCTATAGGAGTTATAATTGGTTAATATGTTTTGATTTAATATTTGGATGTACGAACTTAAACAGTTATTTATTTATTATTCTTGTTCCATTAAACAACAACAACAACAATAACAACAATCGTACCCAGTAAAATCCCACCAAAAGCATTACGCTATTAGTAGGGTCTGGGGAGGGTGGGATGTAGGTAAACCTTACCTCTACCCTGAGGGATAAATAGGCTGCTTCCAGGGAGACCCCCGATTCCAAAACACAAAAGGCAGCTCCAACGACAAAACGAGGGACGAAAATAAAAAAATAAATAAATAAGTTTTTATTCTTGTTCCATTAATGAATGTAACTAGAGAATTATATAACTTTGTCTGTTTTAATACGTTTAATTATCCAAGAAATTGTTCTAAACTGTCCATAGTTGATAATAATCGTGGGAATGATATTTGAAGAAAGACTATTCCAACTTTTAAATCTCAAAGAGGTTGACATTAAAAAATTAGAAGCCTTATTATAGAATAACGCTAGACGTAACTCTCATCAAATGAAACTCCATGGATTAGAGATTTCTTTGACTAGATGGTATGCTCAATTGTTTCCTCTAACCGGAGACGTATACTGGAACTCCTGCTTACCAGGGTCTATTCTTTGATTGTAGTCAACCGCTGTTGCGTAAATGCCAGTTATAAAGACTAATTTTGGGGATAGATATAAAGTTCAATGGGAGTTGTATACGGGCAATATTGGATTCTGCACTATTGTATAATTTATTATACAATTGCTAGACATCAAGGTACCCTCGTTGATTCAAGTGATGAGCGTGAGGCCTCACCCAAACTTTATGTGTGTTTGATTGGATCACTATGAGTCTAGAACAAGAAAATGACAGAACATAGTATGAGAGCCATGTCTCATAGTTCATCCGATGTCTTATAGATATAGGATCAACTGACCTTATGAATACCATAAGTCCTAAGTCTGTCTGGTTTACAAATATACCTTGGCTAACGACTTAAAGCATCATGACTGGTTGGACAGTCAAGCATAGCTAGAGTGTCTCTGACTGTGCACGTTAAAATTGTCTGGATTGGTCCAAGTGGAAGATTGTTGGATATAGTGTGTCCAGATCCGACAAATTAATGTAACCGACCCGGTCATTGACCCGTAAGAGTTACACTGGGGTCAACGTGTCATAATATCTGATTAATTTAGTAACCGATAACCGAATGAAACTTAATTACTAAGTAAAGTAATTTGGTGGATTATTATTTATTTACTAAATTAGTTTAGTAACTAAATAATAGGTTCAATAAATAGTTAATTGTATTTATTTAAATTATGAATTTTAATAAATCAGATAAACTAACTAATTAGTGGATAAATAAGAGGAATAAATTAAAAGGTTTAATTTTTAGATAAATGAGATTAAATCAATTTGAATACGATTCGAATAGGTTTAGGTCAATTATAAATATATAACTGATTTGAGAGATTAGGGTGAATCAGTTGCAAACCAGAAAACACCCCACATCTCTCTCTCTCTCCTCTCTCTGCGATTTCGGCCAACCCATCCAGACCGACTGCCGACCACTGTCGGCCTGCCGCTACCCGTCGCTCTCCGCCACTGGGCCACCGCAACTCTGTTGAGGCCTAGCCGCTGCATGCCGTCGCCCAGCTCCGATCGCACCACCATACCGTCACCGCCACCACCACCTAACACCCGCCGCCATGACCATCGCTGTCACACCCTCGCGAGCCCCGCCGACCGCCGCTGCCACACCTTGACGATCCCGTCCCGCCCTTGGCCGCCACTGCTCTATCCGGTAAAACTTGTTCTGGCCACCATCATCGCCCTGCCTTCGACGATCGGAGCACCACCACCGCCGGCTACCGTGGCGCCGCCGGTGGTGACCGTTGAGCATGAGGTTTATAACCTTGTTTCCGGTTTGTGTTTCGGGACTATTCCGGCTCTACCGGAATTAATGGATCAAGATCCACCAGTCACCGTCGTTCCCGATGATGAAGAGATGATCACGTCTTCACCGGTTGCTGATCTAACTCGCAGATTCGAGTCCACTATTTCGGTCAACCCTAGCGTCGATATGTTGAATCCCAAACGGTTGTTCGGATCTAGCTAAGGTATACCTAAATCTGATTATTTAGATATTTATTTATTTTGTCGATTGTATTTATTTCGTGTTTGCGTGTAATCGGTGATTTGATCCTGTAAAGATTTTATGATTTTTGTGTTATAAATTTTAATTCCGCTACGTAAACTGATTTATATATTTACCTGGTTTATCATATATTATATATTTATAAGTTTAGTAAAAAAATGTTACTAAACGTGTTCCTCGAACAACACTATAAAACCCAACAAGCACATATACAATATCCATAATTGTAGATGAACAACACATCAAACAATCTAAATTAGGAAAAATCACAAACATAGGGGTCAGATCGTGGCGTGAGGAGAAAGTCTCAACCCTCCCGACACAATCCCCAAATCGATCTGCAAACTCTAATTTCAAACACGGATCGTGACATGAGGATCTAAAGAAAGGGCTCGCGACACGATCTCCAATTCGGAGGTCAAAAATAAAATCCATGATTACCGGTTCATCTACATCCATTCCATTCAATCTAAAGCAAAATAAATCTATACATACCTGATTTTCACTAAATTTCGTCACTAATCAAGCCAATGTCTATGTTTAGCCCTAAAACTATAAAAAAAAACAACCTAACCTAAACTAATCGAGCGTATGCGGCTAATTACGGAAATTAAAGAGTGGTTACATACATAGCTGATATGCAACAAAAATCAAGAAAACGTGGTGAGGTGGTCGGTGGTCGTCGTCGACGATCGTAGCAACGGCGCTAATGGTTAGCAGTGACGTGTGTGTTGGTGAAATCGTGAGGTGATGGTGAGTGGTGACGGCTATAGCGAAGATGATGGCGGTGAGTGGCGACGGTCGATAGTGAATAGCGGTGACTTGGTGGTGATAGGGGTTAGCTGTGATGAGTGGTGGTGCTTTGGTCAAATGACCGGCTACCGGGATAGCTACCAGGATATAGAATTTTTTTTTAAAACTTTTAACGTAAATCGTGCCGCGAGGCAATGTGTGGTTACGTCTCGTACCATGATCCCCAATTTGGGTCGATTTGGTCGATTGCAACACGCGTCGTGTCGCGAGGAGGAATGCTCAAGCCCCGCGACACGATTCAGACAAAAGTGACCGAGAATTTGATAATTTTTCAAACACTTAGCCATAATTTTTCACTCACCATCACCACCAATACCATTTCTTCGATTGGACCTATCCTAGATATACCTGGAAAATTTATGATTGCTCACGCTGCTGCCTGGACGTCTCTAATTTATGCAAATTATAAACACGCCAAAACAAAAATTTGAAAACGAAATGAAAACAAACCGCTGGGTTGCCTCCCCGTCAGCGCTGAGTTTAACGTCTTCAGCCACACGATGTGTGCTTCTTTCATGGAGGTTCAAAAACATCTTTGTCACTAATCTTTAGCACCGTGAATGGATTTATAGCAAAATCAAAAGTACCAGCACGATTCCATCCACTAGCTTCCTCGGTTGTCTCGTCCTTCATCTTTTCCGCTCCTCGACCATCACCATGACTTCTAACATGCTTCATATCACCTTTTGCCCGCTTTGTGGCCTTCCTTCTCCTTGACTTTGTGACCAATGTCGACATCCATGTGCCCAACTGATGCTACCAACACAACTAGGTCACCGGTATCCCCACACTTGGGATCATCCACATTCTCAGGTTTATACCTATAAATAATAACAACAAACTTTTTCTTGCCACCCTCGTTTTCATGAGGAGGACAACTGTTAATAGAAAACATGTTAGGAAAAGCATGGATAACCGCGTAAGTAAAATTAAGAGTAGACATATTTAGATGTAACTATCGGTTACCGAAACTAATGGAACACGTGTTTTCCCTACAATCAATTTGAGTATCTGCGGTTATCAAGAATGGTCCTCCAAGTATTACTCGCGGTTCATGATTTGTCTCTTCAAAATCAAGGACTAGGAAGTCCTCCGAGTAGTAGAATTCTCCAACACTAACCGCAACCCCCGATAACATCTCACGAAGCCTTTTCTTTGACCGATCAGCGAAGAACACCATCGATTTCACTTCCTGCAAGGGAACCAACTATAATTTATCATATATAGCGCCAAGTAGAATACTTACTGAAGCACTGTAGTCGACCAACGCCTTGTTGGTCTTGAAGTCCCCAATTTGGATCGGGATGAATGGCGTCTTCAGTTCCTCGAACTCTTCTTCTTCACTATCCTTACCATTCTCATGTATGTCAATCGCACTAACTGGTACCCTCGAACATTTTTAGCACCCGAGGTGGAGGCTTGATTAGGCAACTCACCGCCTCCAATGTCTTATCGTGGATCTCAAGCTTCCTCTCAAAGCCTTTTTTTATTTTCAACAATCTATTTTTGGCTCTCGAAGATAGAATTCAATTTCTCCATCATTACAGCCAGTTGAGCTTGCACTCCATCATCGTTTTTGTGGGAATGTCTGGTAGCTTCTTTGTTGTTGGTTGCCTCCTTGATTGTAAGTGTTCCTTTGGTATCCTCCTTGGTGGTATCCTGTTGGTGGCATTGATCTTGTGTTTTGAAAGTGTGTGAGCGGTGGATCGTCTACTCGATCATGATCAAAATGTTGTAATTTGAGTAAGAAAGATGAACACGAGAAGGTAAATACAACAGGTTTTGTATTGATAAACCGCATAGAGTACACACACAATTTCACACAGTAGATTTGACAAGAAGTTCCAATCTAATACAAGAACAAGCTATTTATGCTAAACCCGATGTCACGAACTGGACAATCACACGAACTGCCACTTCGTGTCAGTTCGTGTGTCAGTTCGTATCAGTTCGTGAGTAGCCTTCCAAGTAACTTTGTCTTGTTTCTGATACTTCACACGACAAACCAGATAATTCTCTAACAAACTCCCCCTCGACGTGTGCAGTATTTGTTTTTCCACATAGTGTTGTATCTTCAATCAAACTCCTCTTCAACTTGATGGTTAGTCTGATCTTAAATACTTGAGATCGCAGCGCTGATATCTTCTTATCAACAGCTTCATAAGACTTCAAGTTGTGATATTCTCTTTTCACTTTAGTACCTGGTCAACATAAATAATCTTGGTGCAAAACGTCTCTTCGAGATTCCAGGATATTTTAATTTTTTGAAATTTGATTTGTATCCCGTGTTGATCAATCGAAAAACAAATCAGAAATAAAATCTTTTTGTCTTTTACAAAGTTTATGCTAAAACACACGAAAAATCTTTTTGGTTTTTTTCTGAAATTAGAAAAGTAAATGCAATATAGAATCAGACACTATTTTTGTCTTTTGTGAGAAAGATCACGACTTGGGATCATATTGGTCATAACGTGCTAAACTACACTTCAATTTCAATTATTATAGCACATAAGCCATGTCAATTGCAGATATAGTTTGTCCAACTTTAAACTCAGGCATAACCATACTCATAACACCTGGATATGTTAAGGTATTGATTAAATTTGCTTCGATCAGTGTACCCCACACAATCAGACATACTCAGATATGCTTTGCTTATCACACCTTGTGATTTAACACATAGTAAATGATTTCATGATATCGTCAACTGTGTTCCATGCAAAAAGAAATAAGAATGTTAAATCGTCTACCTTAAGGTCGATCTTTCGATATGCAGATAAGGCCTCAGATTTAACAAAAACAAGAAAATAAAACAAGTTGAAATTGTATAACCCAACAACAATCAGGTCGGTACTCCCATACACGCACAGAAAGTTCGATGAGTTATAACATTAAAGAAAATAAAGCAGAACCTCAAGCGAACGCCAATCACGTCGATCTTTCGATACGCAAAGAAATGCCGGTCACTTGAGAAAATAAAGAAAATCATACAAGTTTAAATATTTGCAAAGTGAACACATATATACAGAGTGACTTCTCATTTTTCTTTTCACATATCCTTTTCTTGATATATCTTGAGATACGCATCAAGATGTTGTCCACTAGGTCAAGCATCAGATTTAGTGTATATCACATTTTATATTTTCTAAATTGCCAAGCCTACCTAGCACATCGAGCAATTGTTTTATGGCTTTTTCATCTAATTTATCCATGAGTCAGACAACGTCAGTCAATGTACCATCATTTTCCAATCATGTCAGATACAATTTCTCTTTTTTTTATGTTTTTGTATTTTCCATAATAATATTTCCCTAAAAATGACAAACTCTAATTTTAGATTTTCATTTTTACTATTTGGAAAACGACACACTATTTTTGAATTTTTTAATTTTCTGAAAAACAAACAACCCCCCCCCCCCCCCTCAAAATGAGATGGAGTGAAAAATAAAAGAAAATTGATCGAGCAACACGGATACCCGCGTTTTAGCATACTGAAAACACAAGTTTTGGCAAAAAGATTTGGAAATTTAGTTTAAATTAAACAAATATATTCCACCACCAGCAATCTTTCAATTACCGATATGTCTTCCAGAAATACCTTCTAACACCAAATAAAAATTAGTTGCTTTGGAATCGACCCGATTCAATAGCGTCGGGTCGCCCGGTGTCTTCCACATAGTCTTTGTTGGCCTTGGAAACAACCTTTTCTTTCCATATTAATAATAATGAGAATTTTTTGACTAGAACCTGAAACTATTTCAACTAGCGTATTTGGTTTGGACCAAAACGACTTGCTAGTTGTTTTAAACTTTGGCGACAATGGGCATCAAAATTTTTACCATTTTGATCCACATTTTGCATTATTGTAGACATATGCATTCGTAGGACAATTTGCAGCAAGATGTCCAAGTTGATGACATGCATAGCAAATTCTTTCACGAAGTTGAAAAACTTTTAAATAATTCTTTGAATTTTTAGAAAATGAAGAATTATCAGAACCAAAATGATCAAAGAAATCATCATAAGAATCCTACCTCGAAGATTGACTCCGTGACAAAACTTTGTAATCAGATGATGAACCTCCAGAATAATAACAACTATTCTTGGAATAGAAATCAGCATTTTGTGGCTTCTGAGGTTGTGATTTCTTTTGATCCTTGATCTTTTTAACACCTTCTTTTTTCTTTGGATTTAGAAATTGAACGGACTTTTCCTTAAGAACAAATCCTAGTCCTTTATGCTTAAAACCCGATGGTTTTGAAGATTTATTTTGAGATCTACCAGAAGCACTTGTTTGATGTGCTTGTTGAGTAAAAGTTACTTTAATCTCTGGTAATATTTTATCTTGAACCAAGGACTTAGCAACTTCAGCTTCAGATGATGTACCAACAGAAGTACCAGACAAACTCTTGTCAAAAATAACTTTATCTTCCAACAATGATGAATCGGATGTGAACTTCGGAGCTTCACCACCATTCTCTTTCTTCTTCTCAGATTTAGATTTCTTCTTTTTCTTTTCAGACATTGGAGTGCAAATTTAGAATAACCAACTATTTCTGTATTGGGATCAAGAGTAGCAGATGAAAATTCAGACTATCGACTGGTGCAGGAACTTTATGAAGATCATCTTCCCTTGCACTTTCTTCACCTCATTCCTTTTCATACAGATAATTCAGAAACGTTGGGGATATATTGCAATTTTTTATTTGTCTTTGCAAATCCAGAATCTCCAACTTCAATTCAGAAATCTCTTGTTGAGCATCAAACAACTCCTTTTGAGAACCAATGAACTCTTCAGGCAATTCATTGTATTCATATTTATTTTGTTTTCTAAGACCACATTTAGCAAAAAGTTCTATAAGGACATTCTCCCATTTCTTCTTAAAGATATCAATATCCTTTGTCAAAACTTCATTCTTGTCTGAAAGTTAATATTTCCAGCTCTTAACTTTTCAACTTCATCTTGAAGAACAATCACTTTATCAGCTGCTTCAACCACAATATCATAAACTCTTTCATATTTTTGTTGAAGCGGATAAGTTTTCTGAAATAAAGCTTCAAAGTCTTCAGCGGCTTCCTTAGCTTCAGCCTTTGCTTTCTCACATTCCTCAATCAAATCATTATTTTCTTTCATCAAATTCTCATTGATGGTAATCAAATCATAATACTTTTTCTGAAAAATTTCCAACTCCTGTTTAGCACGAGAATTTCTTCAGTCAACAACTTTAGACTTCTTTCCAAACTTGCATTTTTGTTGCTTAAACCAACACACTTATAACATTTAAACTCGTCTTCCTTTTGACTTTCGGTCACATTTACGCGAACTTCTTCAATAGTTATTTCTTCTGAACTTATTTCAGATGTAGTCAGAACACTATCACTTTGATGACGAGCCACTAATGTAACAACTTCATTATCTATGTTATGTATCTCATGGATATCAACATTACAATACGCATTCCTACTAAACTCATAATATGCATTCCATGCATATTCATTAGGATGCCAAAATATCTCCTTCAACCGACCAACATGAGAAATAAACGCTTTTTAATCTTGATTAAAATTGCTTGTTGAAGTCTTAATCAGATGAGCATGCTGACCAGAATTGGACTTGTTATCGGTGACTTTACACATTCACGAGCAAAATGTCCATATAGTGAACATTTGAAACATTTTACTTTTGATTTGTCTAATCCAATCTTTCCATCTTGATTCAACCTTTTCTTCCTAGTTCTGTTGAAGAATTTCTTTGTTCTCCTAACAAGCATAACATACTGCCAATTCAAATCCATTTCTTCCAGATGATCATAATCAATCTGATCATAATCTTCTTCTGTCAACTCTGCATTACTAACTGAACTAGTAATAACTCCAAAATATGAAGATACTAAAGCAGACATCAATGCCATATAATCCTCAGTTGTTTTAACTAGGATAAGGGATTGTGTGATGATGAATTTGGAATTGAAACAGTAAAACCAGAAGAATAACCAGAATTGTCAGTTTTACCGGCAACAAGTGCTGTAGTAGGTGCTTGAGTAAAAACACTTGACTTCCCAACATGAGTGGTAGAATCATTCTCTCCATGATACACAGCAGGATTCTGAATTTGTGCAGTCCGTATCCCTTGCTAGTATTCTCTCAACCAAATCATTGAGTGACAACCCCGTATATTCTTTATCATGAGTAATCATCATGACATAATTTTCCCATTTTTCGGGTAGTGCCTCCAACAATTTTCTTTCAAATCAACATCTTCCTTTTTGATGTTTACCAAAACCATTTCACTCAGATGTGAAAATCTTGTAATCAGATTTGGAATGATCCCGTTTTGGTAATGCTTAAAATTATCAAATTCTTTCTTTAAAACTTTCTGACGACTTTTCTTGTATTGATCAATACCCTCACATATTTTCTGTAATGCATCCCATAAATCTTTTGTAGTATCATAAGCAAAAAACTGATGTAATAATTCCTTGGGTAATGCCATCGTTAAAGTTCCAAAAGCCTTTTGTTCAGCTTGATATGCCTTCTTTTGTTCAGATGACAAACTTTTATGTAAAAGTGGTCTTCCATTTCCATTTGTTGGATATACATATTGGTCAGTAAACGATAACCATATATCTACATCATTCGTTCCAACATACGCTTCAAATCGTTTTACCCAACTATGATAATCCTCCAATTTGAGTAATTTGGGAACTTTCTGACTTATTCCAATATCATTAACACAATTCAGTAAACTTTACATCGTTGTTTGCATCAACGTTTGCAATGCAGCTAAGGCTTGATAATCACCCATCCTGTCTGTTAACGAAGTGATACGAACTGATGCGAACTCACGCAAACCGAATGCGAAGTCTCACTAACTGAATTTCAAACTGAGCATTAGTAAGTGATCCGAACTGAAAGTGAAGTGACCCTATACGAAGTGAAACGAACTCATCCGAATTGGATACGAAAAAATGCGAACTGAACTTCTCACAAAGTGGTCCCAACTGAACTGCGAAGTGGTTAACGAAGTGACACGAACTGGAACGAAGTCACACTTCATGACGGTTACAGTTGCGAAGAGATTGTTCTAGATCCGAATTGAAACGAAGTGGAACATTTTTGAATCAAATTACACATTTATTTTGAAGATTTTGAACGAGATTTGCAACAGTAGACCAAATATATTCGAAAGGAATGATTTAGGATTGAAATTTGCACCAAATACACAGCTGAAATGATCAAACCGAAGCAAAAACACACCAATTTATCAAGAACCGACACATTTTAGCACAAAAACTCAAAAAACAGCAATAAAATGATTAGTAGAATCAACCAATTGCTCTGATACAACTCGAAAGTGCGTGAGCGGTGGATCGACTACTCGATCATATCAAACGTTGTAATTCGAGTAAGAAAGATCAACACGAGAAGGTAAATACAATAGGAATTGTATTTATAAACCACAGAGAGTACACACACAATTTCACACAGTAGATTTGACAAGAAGATCCAATCTAATACAAGAACAAGCTATTTATACTAAACTGATGTTATGAACTAGACAGTCACATGAACTGCCACTTTGTGTCAGTTCGTGTGTCAGTTCATGACTAGCCTTCCAAGTAGCTTTGTCTTGTTTCTGATACTTCACACGATGAACCAGATAATGCTCTAACACGTTTGAGCTACAACTTGCACATTAGAACCTTGAAAGTTAAGATTCAATTGATTATTAGGATTACCATACATGAAGTTAGGATGATTGCACAAGCCCAGATGATAAGTGTTGGAGTTCATGTTTCCTTGCATGTAGCTCACATCCTCGCTTCTTTTGCTTGATGTTGGACAATAACTCGCTTGGTGATCTAACTACCCACATATCGTGCACACCACAAACTGATTGGTAGCATTCATCTTGTCTGATGCTCCACCCATTTTCAATTGAGCAAATTGCTTTTCTAGAATTAATGTATGTTGATTCAACTTCTCTAGCTTTCCTCCGCCTCATAATCTATGGCCTTGACTGCTAATGATCGTGATCTTCGGCCATTTTGAGCCAATCTCTTTGAAGTAGCACTCATTCGTTCCATGTGCCTCCAATCTTCCGCCTCTGTATTAGTAAGGAAAGTACCATTACTAATTGAATTCAAGTCCCCAACATCTTCAAGAAGTAACGCATCATATAATGATTTGATCAGGTCCCATATATCTATCCCATGATATGGGCCCTTTCTTAATAAATCCTTGAATCTAGTGAAGGATTCATGAAATGGTTCCTCCGATTGTTGTTGGAACGATCAGATTGCTTCTTTACCCTCACTAATGTTGCTCATCGGGTAGTACTCTTCCAGGAAGGATTATTGCATCTGTTCCCATGTATAAATACTTCCTGCAGGCAAGCTGTCAAACCAGTGCCTTGCCTGATCCTTGACGGTAAACTCGACGAGCATCAATTTGACATCCCCTGATGTGAACCCTGTTGCCCCAAGTGTAACACACATAGACTCAAAGGATTTGATATGAAGATAGGACTCCTCTGTCCATTTCTTGAAGAACTTAGGTAGATGACCCAAGTATGGAGGCCTAACCTCAAAATCTCTCCCATGTGCCCCAGTTGGTGGAACCACTGCTGACATGCTTGGCATATCACTGGTTTGAAATGGCTAGCTACACCTTCGACCGGTGCATTCGCCACTATCCTTGCACTCCTCCTTCGATTTGAATCTAGGCCGCTCCATTATTGTTTTGATTGAATTGTGGGACACCTCGTGGCGGTTGATTATGTTACGGATTTCATGGCATATTCTAAGGTGGAACTGGTGCCCGATTTCTAGGAATCTCATTCTGTGCCCCCACACCATATTTATACCCATCATCTTCATCCTGTTCATACCAATCTTGGGTAGGGGTGTTCATAAACATCCGAATCCGAAATATCCGAAGTCGAAGTATCTGAAAATTCAGATATCCATAAATTCGGATATCCGAATTTTCAGATTCGGATTCGGATTTCAATTTTAGAAATTTTTGGATATTCGGATATTCGAAAAATATCCGAAATGTATAATAATGATTCATTAACTTATATATTATATATATAATATATTTCAAGAAACCCTAAATATTAGTTTAATCAATCCGGAATCCCAATTTCAATTTCTCACGTCTCCCAACTCCCGTTCTCCCTCTCGAATGACCCCAACCCTTGCCCTAAATCTCAGTCACGACCGGCGATTGAGCCATTGGAACGTCGGTGCTGCCCGCTCCTCAGTCTAGACCAGCGATTAAATCACTGGTCACTGCCTCAGACTGCCGATCTGAGGCCACCGCAGACCGCTATCGTCGATTGCTCTCACGTCGCCACATATTCCGTCTCCCTATACCGTCGATCGTATTTTGGTGAGTGAATGATCTTCTTGTATTTTTTCGTTTCTTGTTTCTAATTTGGTTGTATACCTTCATCAACACTCAATAGTCAATACTCAATATCATGTCAGCATTCAGCATGTCCTGAGTAGTACATTTAGAAACATATGATTAGTACAAATTGAATCTTGTTTCTTGTTTCTAATTTGGTTGCATAATCTGTTAGTTTGAAACTCATCAACAGCAGGTCAGTAGTATGATTTTACTGATTTAATTTGTAGTTGATAACAATTTAGTATGAATGTGTATAGTACAACGTGAATCTGTTTAGTTTGAATCTTCTTGTGACTGTGAACTAGTGTTTGAATCTTCTTGTGACTGTTTAGTTTGAATCTTCTTGTGACTGTGAACTTGTGTCTGTTTAGTTTGAATCTTCTTTAGCTTTTGCATAATCTATTGTTTTTAATATGTGGTTATTCCATTTTAGTTATCAATAGACTAGCACCCAAGTAACTCTGACTGTGAACTAGTGTCTGAAAATGAGTTTTTGTCAAAGGCCATAGGAAAGAAGAAACCAGAAAAAGTTGAAAAACCACCAATACCAACACCACCCGCTTCTATAAGTGAAACTCTTCCAAGACGTGTGTCGAAAAAAAGATCTAAGAGGTGGGACCATTTTATTGAATGAGACGAACCTAATAAGACCGGATGTATCTATTGTCTGAAAAGAATTGGTTCTGCATCAAGTGCTGGAACCACTCCCTTAAAAAATCACATACTCACGTGCCCAAAATACCCTCCTAATCTTGATTAAAAACAAAAACTACTTGATCTTGAGTCACAAACACGTGTTGGTGATGATGGTTCTATTGAAACCGTTGTAGTTCCTAAGTTATGGGAGTTTGACCAAGAATAAATTAGAAAAGCATTAACAAAAATGTTGATTGTTGATGAGCTACATTTTTCTTTTGTGGAGCGTGAGGGTTTTCGTGAATTTTGTAAAGTTATCAATCCCCATTTTGAAGTACCTTCTCGCTCAACTACAACAAAAGATTGTTATAGCTATTTTATTGAGGAAAGGAGAAAGTTAGTCGACACCTTTAAGAAATTGTCCTCTAGAGTATGTTTAACCACGGATACTTGGACTTGCGGGACAAAATTTATCATATATGTGTTTGACTGCCTATTTTATAGATGATGATTGGTGTCTGCATAAGAGAATCATAATTTTTTTTATCCTAATGTTGGTCATTCTGGGGTCCTAATAGGAAGAGCGGTTGAGAAGTGTTTGATTGAATGGGGCTTAAGAAATATTTTGACAGTGATGGTAGATGATGCTAGCTCTAATGATGTAGCTATTGAACACTTGAGAAAGGTTTTTAATCATTGGGAATGTGGTGTTTTGAAGGGTTCTTTTTTGCATATGAGATGTGCGGCTCATGTTATGAACCTAGTTGTTAAAGATGAGCTTAGTAGTTTGAATTTGTCAATAAAAAAATCCGTACCCTTGTGAAATATGTTGGGTCTTCTCCCGCTAGACTTCAAAAGTTTAAAGCTTGTGTTGAAAGTATTTTATTTGACTAATTTTGGTTTACTATATCAAGACTAAGTGAGTTTTCTTTTTTGTTGCAAACTTGCACCAGTAGCTTTTAGAGTTGCATGTATTTTATTTGATTTTTTTTTGTTTACTATATCAAGACCAAGTGATTTTTTTTTATTGCAAAATTGCAACAGCAGCCCACAGCAGTCCATAATCCATCATTTTATGCCATTTCTTTTTGAAATGAATCAAATTTGGGTTCATAACTTGGTATATGTTTTGCTCATTTAAATACATTCAACTTATGATTTGTTACTAATTGCATGTCTTTGAGGACTACTATTCCAAACAGGTGCACATTATATGAAGGAATGAAGAATCAAAGATCCAAGAGATTGAGTGATTAATATGGACA
Source organism: Deinandra increscens subsp. villosa (assembly GCA_039602395.1). Lineage (NCBI taxonomy): Eukaryota > Viridiplantae > Streptophyta > Magnoliopsida > Asterales > Asteraceae > Deinandra > Deinandra increscens. Next base: position 66,084,114 of record JBCNJP010000025.1, read on the forward strand.
TGGGCATGCACATTTTGATTGATTTGAACTTTTGAATTTGGGACCATTTTAATTTCTACTTGGTGTTTGGTGTTTGACTAAATGATAACTTAATGACTATTATTTTGCTCATTTGGATTTTTATTACTTGTAATTCTAGATGTTGAGTGTATTTTATTTGACACTTTTTTTTAAGAAATTCGGATATCCAGTTAACTATCCGAATCCGTATCCGAAATTTCAAATATTCGAATTTCGGATACGGATTTGGATAGTGAAAATCAACTATCTGAAATTTCGGATATCCGAATATTCGGATATCCGGTTTTGAATACCCCTAATCTTGGGCCCACTGCTCCTCTTGTTGTTGCCAATCTTCCTAAACCCCATAACCATCAGCTACATAACCATACCCTTGTTGATTAAAAAGTGGATTTTGCCTTACATTCTTGGGTTGGTTAACATGTAAGAATGGTTGTGGTGGGGGTTGGTAACAGATAGGTTGTTGTGTGGAGGTTCTTGATTGAAAATGGGAGGTTGTTGTGGTATGTTTTTCCTTCCTCGGTACGAAGGTCTTCAGCTTCATGGTGGGATGATCTAGAGGAAAGGAAAGGATGAAACCTCACATCTCCGTGTTGAATATCATCTAGATTGGGGAATGGTTGTCGTTAGAAAACATGTGGCTCTTGGTGTGGTGGTAGAGGATATTAAGGCTGGTTTGGCTCTTGGTGTGGTGGTGGAGGATTTTGAAGGATTAGGTCATATTGAGGTGGAATAGGTGGTTGTTGTTGTTGCTGGTTATTCATGGTGCTTCTTTATCTTACTCGGTTCTACCGAGCTGTCCTTCATGGTAACATTTTCATTTTACTCGATTAAGAAATCTTACCCATTTTGAAACTTCACGATTTACCGATTTGTAAATTATTGAGAACCGGAAGAAATTTTTGGGTCTTTATACCCCGATCAATAGAACTAAATGATTTATAATCTTTTTTCAAAACCAAACACTTAGTTACAACCAGTTAGAATCAAATTGGACCTCTCGAATTGAATATAAAGCAACTTTCGATTTTTACGCAATTTTGCTACGCGATTCGTTGATTACTGTGTAACATTTACAAATTACCCGATTTAGAACCCGACCCGTTTTGAAGATTCGTGATTTACCGATTTGTAAATTATTGTGAACCGGAAGAATTTTCGGGTGTTATACCCTAATTAATGGATCTAAATGATATATAATCATTTGTCGAAACCAAATACTTAATTATAATCAATTGGACTTCTCAAATTGAAAATAAAGCAATTTTGGGTTTTTACGCGATTTTGGTACACGATTCGTCGTTTATCGGGAATCTCGTATTTGGTCATCGTATATCAAATTCAATATTTTTATGAGTCTAATAATCAATTATCATGTCACGAGTCATCACACACCTGATCGAGTCACGAATCGTTGGTGAATTGCCCAAAATCGATACGTACGCCAAAACCGACCAAAATTGCCTAATTTAACCTAATTTGTGCATCCTTTTGTCTTACGTGACGTATTTATATTCATTTTGAGTGGATTATACTTGGTAATCATGATGGGAGTGTTAAATGGGTGTTTTGAGAGATAACGAGACTCGCAAACCTCGAAAAACAAAGAACCGAGCATGCGAAACGAGAAAAGTGCACAAGGATTCTTCGGGTAAGCTCCAAGCGTATCGCTTGAGCATCCCCATGCCCTAGGCGCTACGCCTAAAGGGTAATTTTCAGTAGTACCCTAAAATTCAGCTATTTAAGCATTCTTAACTCATTAGCCTCCATCTCCTCCGAACCTTAAAACCATAAAACAACCATTTGCACCTGGAAATCATCTTCTTTCATCTAAATCACTTTTGGAAGCTTGGTATTGAAGATTAAAGCCTTGGATGTTGAATCATGTTAGATCCATGTATAAAATTGATCAAGATGGAGGCTGGAAATCATCTGAAATCATCTTCTTTCATTCTAATCACATGAATTTGCATGATCAAGATCCAAGCTTTATCATGTCTATAGGATAGATTCATGGCATGAATGTTGAATCATGTTAGATCCATGTATAAAATTGATCAAGATTGAAACTTTATGATATTAGGGTTGGTTTTATGTCATACTTAAGGATTCATGCTTGATCTATGAATTTCTTGATAAAGCTTGCGACTTTATGATGTTTTAGGTATAGTTCTTCATGTTGAATGTTGATAATCTCTAGATCTAGGGAATCCATGCCAAAGTTTTCAACTTTATGATGATTTGTGGCTAGATCTATGTTCTTGCATGATGCTATGTTATAGATCTAGGGTTTGATCCATGAGAATTGATATCAAGATTGTGTTTTTATGATTGGAAATGCTTAGATCTTCGATGTGCATGTCATCTAGGGTTTGATCTATACGATATGATCTTCAAGTTGCATAGTTATGCTTAGAAATTTTTAGATCTACAAAATGCATGTCATCTTGGGTTAGATCTATGTGTTATGATCATCAAAACTGTAGTTTTATGTATTAAATTAACTAGATCTATATCATGAATGATCTAGGGCTAGATCTATGTTGTTCATCATCAAGTTTAGGTGATCTTGTTATAAAATGTCTAGATCCATGCCGTATGATGTAATTTGACTAGATCCATGCTAGGTTAATTATATATGAAGAACTCCATGTTAAATGATTAGGATTGCATGATAAGATTATTTGCTATGATTATGCTCATGATTGACTATGATGACTTATGTTTGACCATGTTTGACTTTCATATAAATAGTCAAAATAGGACTCTTTGACCTTACCCTTAGCTTAGGATTGGACCTATCTACCATAATGTACGTATCACCTCACCAAATCACCATCCGATTATTCGTGTCGATCGTGTAGTGAAATTAAATTATTTATTCATTTAAATACTCATTTATTTATTTCTCTGGCAAGCACCTAGATGTGCCTTCCATGTGAATGGGAATGTCTATAGGAAAGGCTTCTAGTCGTCAAGATTATCATCAGGTGTAACATCCCAAAATTTTAATAGTTCAATTTCCCGTTAACGCCTAGTTAAACTAAATTTTCGTAGCCAAAAACAACCTCATCTTGCTAGAATTGCTTATTTAAGAAAATAATGGGGTTAATTGTGTAATATGACATTTATAGTTAATTTTAAACTAAAGCTGAAAATGGAGGGGCCAATTGTGTAATTAGTCAAACTAAAAATAAACAAAATAGGTGGAATGGGGGTGGATGTCGTAATCTACGACCTGGAGCTCATCTTAACCCTCCTCCACCTCAAGAAAATCGAAAGTCTGAAATTACAAGCTTAGGCTGTGATTTTTGGTGCATTAAATCAAGAATTAGGAGTGAATTCTAGCCCTAAACTCATACTTGGAGCAAGTAAGTAAAAACCCCTCTATGTTGCATGCATAGGTCACGAAATTAGGGTCTCAAATCTGCAAATTCTTGATGTATTGTGAATCCTATGGTGTTAGGAACCTTAATTGTTGCATAACTTTCTAATTTGATAAACAATTGGTGAAGTAGTCACCAAATTCTTATACTTGAACCACCATGTAGATGACTACTTAAGAAAGTCATGGAATCGGTTCTAGTAACATGTTTCTAACTTTAATTTGATGCTATATGATGAAATGATGATGGGTTAGAGGTGATTTCACCTAAACTATGATAAATGGTCAATTGGGAGGTTCATGGGATTGGGTTATATGTGTGCATATATGTATGCACACAAGGTGTTTGATAAAATGCCTAAGAGAACCAATATATTAGTAAAGTAATCAAAATTTGCTAGACTTTGAGCCAAAACGATCATAGAGAACAATATGTTCCCAAATTGACCCAACCTTGACAAAATTATGATCTATGGCTATAATTGGTTGGTGAATGCTTGAATTGATATTGTGACGTTGTGGAACTATGTATGTAGAAATTGAACATGGTGAGTACGCTTAGTTGTCAAATATGTGAAAATGTGTATATGTAGCATAGAAATCATGTTAATGAAAATATGGTAAATATGCTATTAATAATGATTAAGGCCCTAACTTGATTGATGACCCGATAGGAGGTCAAGTTGATTAAGAGAACCATCAAGCTGTAGGTGGAAGCGGAGGCTCCAACAACCGAGGTAACATTGTTATGTTACAAGTATTAGATATGCAAATGTGTAATGACTTACAATTGCAATATTTGAGTTATAGTAAGAGGGTGACGAATGGTTCTAGGGACCATGAAGCCCGAATTGCCATAAGGTTCTCCAATGATAATATTTGGACATGGGCATGATTCGGTGGAATCACATATAGAATATCATGTTACAATGGGCGGAAATGGGATTCTAGATCCCATGCCATATAACAATAAAGAGGAATCATAAATGGTTATGGAACCATAGATCCTAAAGGCACATATGTGGTCAAAATAGGCATTGGAGTAAACCAAAGGCAAGGACCCGTCTTAATGGGTCAAATGAATAAAATGTGTCAATTGGATGTTAACTTCAAATCATATGAAGTCCAATAGCAAGTTGTTAAACGAGTAAGCAATTCTATTACTTGTATCTAAAAAGCCAAGTATAGTGGTAAAGTGAAAACTTGAATGCATAATGGAAATGGTAGAACCAAATGGGTGTGTGTGCATTCAAACATTTTTATGTCAAATGGCTTACATTTGTGTTCATGGTTCCAAAACATGTGTGGTAGATCCAATTTGGATGATAACCTTTGGGGTTGTCACAAGGATTTCCCTTAATAGGTCAAACGGGTTGGAAGAATCCCGTTAGTGCTAAATATGATGTGAATTCGATTAAGGTATGTTTTATGTGTCTAAAATATGTTTAGAAGTGAATTATAAGTGTTGTAACACTTGAAATGTGGTAAGAAACCAGCTGGGAAAACTCTGGGACAAAGCTGGGTAAAAAGGCCAAAAATTTGGCTAAATATGGAACTGGCCAAAAATAGCTATTGTTCTGTCAAAAATGGTCCACCGCGTATCACCCAGAAATAATACATTTGGGGCGGTACACCCCAGAATGAAAAACCAATTTTTTTTAATTGTTTTTCTTCATTATTTGATATTGTAACAAATGGTTATGTAATAGAAACTCACTATTGAAACTGAGTATGTTGCAGGTAAGGGGAAAGCCTAGTGGGAGCTCATCAAATCATAGAAGGACCGATCACGTCAAAGGATGAACAACCCATTGTATTTTGATGAAGCAACTTTTGTATGAGTTGATTAACACATTTGGATGTCAAACTCAATTTAGGGGTATATTTTGTAAATGTTATACCACAATGATGGGTTTTATGATTATTAAACCGTGTGTTTGTACAAAATTTTTCTGGGACCTATTTTAAATGAAGTAATTGGCTTGACATCAAATTGTATACGAGTGTTACATCAGGTCTATCTTTCCTCATTTTGTGGTGTCATTCTTTCAAATTGTATCTCCGCATCAGGTGAGTATTCATAGCCCCTCTTTTATTTCAATGTTTTGGGGTGCAATAGGTATCATTATTAAAAAACCTAAACTCTTTAATATGCAAAATTCTATGTGATTCTATGTGCTCTACGTGTGATGTTCTATTGTGTGATACTTGTTGAATTCTATGTGTGGATATTCGCTAATCACTAATTGCTAATCACATGTGTACCAGTAACCATCGAGCCGAGGCAACAATGATAGATCTATTGATTGACGACCCACTTGGCCTGCCTTCGCTTAGGCATCGGGTGATTGCTCCCTTACTGTCTAGGCTTGGTGCACATCACTTATATGACTTGTTGATCATAATTGGATATTATCGCTTGACTCATTGAATCACAATGCGTTAATCTATGTATTACATTAAACCTATGTTACTCATCAACTATTCGTAGTTGACCTTTATTTTATACATGTTGCAGGTTTTGCTGTTTGATGATGTTTAGCTTGTTAATGACAAATTAGGATGCATGCGGACATAGTGTGACCTAAAACTTAACAAGAATCTTCGTTGATTAAATTGTTGTAACTCCCTTGAATTATCATGTCTAATTTATATATTTTGAAATGGGTTGATTAAGAATATCACAACATTAAATAGTGTTGTGTGCATCTGGACAATTATCTCGCCCCGACATCTTCCGCCGTCGATTGTGGTGTGACATACCATGTGACATCCATCAAATATCCGTATCGAAAACCCGACCTGTTTCAGTAATTCGGATTACTTCATTTAATTATTTATTTTTTTTCAAACAATAAACACAGAGAATATTTTTAATAATCATTTTTATCTTATTATTATTATTTAAATATAAATGATTGGAATTAAATTAGAAAACTTTTAACTTTTGATAAGTGTGGCTAAACAACTTTGATGTTACTATTTTCGTTATATAATAAATGTGTATATTATATAATTAGTTGTCTACAAAACGTTACTTTATAAATTGTGAGTAACGTTAATGATATCGTACGAAAATGATATTTTCCAAAATACATGTCATTTTATGTTTATAAAACATGTATCTTATGAACACGTGTCATCACATCTATAAAAATAGTATTTCATAAATGATGTGTGGTATATATATATATACTATGTGGTAAGTTTGGTTGTTAAATATTAGGGGCTAGGGTTGAAATATTAAATTAGAGTATAAAAGTCAAGGGGGTTGTATGCACATCTTCCAAACTAGAGGGTTTATCTGGTCAATCAAACAAAGTTAAATTTAAAGAGAAAATTGAACTCATACGAAACCGTCGCCATTTATGCCGGTAATCATTTTTCTCCCGGTTACGATTGATCTTCCTCCTCGTCGGTTACTTCCAACTTCATACAATCAACCATCACTTTGAAATAACAATTGATTCCCCCTTAATCACTAGAAGACCCTTCCGACGTGAACCCTCATGAAGACCCACGTACAAGGAAACCGGCGAGAACACCACCGGAAACCACTCCCGATTCTTCTCATTTCACCACCTTTTTCCAACACCGTTTCACCAACCGTTCGATCACAGGCACCACCGTTCGATACACGCACCTTCACCTTCGATGAACAACTCAGTTTAGCACGCGTCTAGAATTCTAAGCAACGGGAGCAGGTAATGGATTTACACTTCTGTTCGATTAGGTTCTGTAGATCTTTCGTTCAAAGCTTCTCTTGTATGTTAATGGCGGAAGTGATGCGTTAGGTTTAGGTGTAAAAGATGAACTACTGGGACCATGATTAAATATATTTCAGAACAAAATTAAACCCAAAGGTCCATCTCTCGCAGTGTTTTCATCTTTGATTTATAACTTAGAGGTCGCTAGTTCTATTCTCGTGCCCAGGCTTTTTTTTTGTTTTTAATTTTGTTCCAACTCATTTCACACCTAACTCATATCACCTAAAATGATTCTGGAACCCGTTAAATGATTTTTTGGGAGTACTCATCAAGGAAACTAAACGTGTTGAGATTTCATGAACACACCGAAGTAAACGACACAGTTATTAGACTGATATTATTTAGGATGCGTCGTTAGTATGTTAGACACGCACTAATGATTATATGCTTATTAGGTGATTCTTAAGGATTATCGGATTAGGCGTTAATTTGGCTGTGCAACCTAAGGTGAGTTCATAGCCCATTCTCTTTAAATTTTTCAAACCATTATGGGGTGGAAAACACACATAAATATTTTCAATAATCATTACTTTATTTTCAAGTAAATCATACTATTTATCATGCTTATAATTATGAATCATTGCGAAACTTAAATCAGTCAAACATTCATATATACTTTCCACACAAAGTCAAATACTGTTGAATACATTAACTTGTATGAATTTGTGTGAAATTGTGTGATATACTTTGTCATGCTTGCTATTGTATGCTATTTAGGAAACTTTTATGCTGAAGGCTCCGGAGCATCAAACGTGGGGTTCCTTGCGAAGAACTGAACATGATGACGTTGAGGTTCTTGCGAGGGACTGAACGTCGTCCCAGTGCTGAGATTCCTATGAGGAACCGAACAATAATCATAGAGGTTTTGCGAGAGGGATTGAACACATGGACAAACTTTGTTACCGATTTTTGGTTTGCGAACCATCAACCAGGCGTCATGTTTATGTGATGAATATCCGTTTATGTGCTGAATCAGGCGTCATGTTTATGTGATGAATATCTGTTTATGTGATGAATATCTGTTATGTGATGGATATCTATTTATGTGATGAAAATGTGTGTGTAAATGTTCATCCATATATGACCTTGTGAAAACCTTTTTCAATCAATAATTATTACTATGTAAGTCAAGTACTGTTAAATAAATTGCTTGTATTTATCGACATTATACTGTATTCTAGGGACCTGTACATGTAAGTCTCATGAGCATCATAATCGTAGAGGTTTCTTTGAGGAAACTGAACATCATAAGAGATTCCTTTGAGGGAATCTGAACACTTGTAAGTCTCATGAGCATCATAATCGTAGAGGTTTTTTGAGAAAACTGAACATTATAATCGTAGAGATTCCTTTGAGGGAATTGAACATCATTTTGTACGGGGTGACGAATACGTGTGTAATTAGAGTAATACTTGTACATTTAGTTTAACAGTATGACTTTGCAAAACCTTATCAAATGTTTTTCCTTTAACTCTTTTCTATTAAACCTATGACTCACCAACTATGTAGATAGTTGGCCTTTTTGCGTGCTCTTCAGGTTATTGAGAATCAAGCTTTCATGAATGATGCTACACATAGGACACTTTTGGACCTTGTTAATTAAATCAAGAATATTCCTTATTTGTTTAAGTTTAATTGTATTTACTGAATGACTTTGGAATCTGGTTAAATGAATAATGAAACTTTAAATAGTGTCATGTGCTTATGGACAATTATCATGCCCCGACGTATTCCGCCGTCGGTTGGGGTGTGACATACCAGGAATCTCGTATTCCATCATCTTATTTCAATTTCAACATAATTATGAGTCTAATAATCAATTATCATGTCACGAGTCATCGCACACTTGATCGAGTCGCGAAACGTTGGTGAATTCCCTAAAATCAATACGTACTTCATAACCGACCAAATCGTCTAATTTGACCTAGTTTGTGCATCGTTTTGAGTTACGTAACCTATTTATATTCATTTTGATTGGATTATACTTGGTAATCATGATGGGAGTATTAAATGGGTGTTTTGGGAGAAAACGGGACTCGAAAACGCCAAAAAGCAAATAACCGAGCACGCGAATCAAAGAATCAGAAAAATTAGTGTTCGGTGGAGAAACAGGCAATACGCCTAAATCATTTAAATAATTTAGGCTATACGCTTGTTTGCTAAATTCCAGCAAACCCTAATTTTGGCACTATAAATTCATCCTTAAGCCTCTAGCCCTCATGAACTCCCTTTCTTGCACCCCAAGAACCCTAAATCGGCTGATATCATCCAAGACCTCCAAGTTTGAAAAATTAAATCCCAATTTTGGTGGAATCAAGGATAGGAAAGTGTCGGTTTATCATATATTTGGTGCCTTTTCTCTACCTCCTCTTCTATCTTCATGTTTTCTTGTCGTGTTGTGATCAAGATCAGACCTTTATTATATTTCTAGCCTTGATTTAGGTTATCCATGATAGATCTATTGATTCTATACAAAAAGATTAGATTTTTATGAACTCTTATGTGTTTTTATGGTGAATACATGTTGGATCTTGATGGATATTGATAGATCTAGGTTAGTGATGTGTTGTTTAGTGTACAGAAAAATTAGGGCCTTACACTATCAAATTTTAAATTTATAAACCGGTTATTCACCAAGGGACTATACTAACACACTAAGGCAAGTATACCTGTCGTGTGTAACACAATATTGGTAAACACCGGGTTGTCGAACCTCAGGGACACAGATTTGTTGAAAACACTCAATTAATAATTAAGTCGGGTTTCGTTTTGTTTTGAAAATTGAATTTCGAAAACAAAATTTAACTGAAAATGAAAGTAATTAAAATGTTGTTGAAAAACAGATATTGGTAAAGGATCACTTAGGCATGGCTCCTCCAACTTAGGTTTGACAGGTCTTGCATTCTGACTTATTTGTGTGTAATTAGATAAGAATTAGTGGGCCAAAAGTAACCGAAAAGTGTTTAAATAACTGATTTTATCTGATAATTATGGGTTACTGATAAAAACGATAATTTTAGGTGAAACAGGCTTGGCACGAAGAACGAGACGAGAAAACGAAGAAAATTAAGGAAAAGTCAAAAGGTCAAAGTTCATGGCAAAAAGTCAACCTTGGAAGTCAAAGTCAACATCTGGTCAAAATGGACCCAGGCCGTGAAGCCCACTTCACGGGTTAGCCCAAGCCGTGAGGATGGGCTGCTATGGTTGTTACCGAGGATTGCCTGATGGTTGCCGATGACAAGGCACTTCATGGTTTGGGTTGCTGCTGACAAAGCCCCTTCACGGCCATGAAAGGCCCTTCCCTAGATCCGCTCCGAGTTGGGAAGACTTTCGAAACTCTTTAAAAACGGGGTCAAAAAGTTTTTTTTCTTCAATTTTTTTAAGGTGGTTTTTTAGGTTATAAGCTACCCCTAGGTGGAAAAAAATCAAAAAAAAACGCTTCGGGGATTTTTTTTAAAAAAAATCTCAAATGACGGTTGTTACATATGTAACCAACATATGTACACAATGTTACATATGTAACAAGATCTTGTTTTGACAACGATTATCGAGGCCGTTACATATAGCTAAACTCAAACCTGTAATAGGAAAAGCTAAGGGGTATTGAACCTAGGGAATATGTTAAAGATAACATAATTCTAAGGATTTTCCAGAATTAAAGCTAAGGGGTATTGAACTTAGAATTATGTTTCGCAATAACATCTTGTTTATATTTCGCAATAACATCTTGTTTTGACAACGATTATCGAGTCCGTTACAAATACCTAAACTCAACCTTGTAATAGGAAAAGCTAAAGGGTATTGACCTAGGGAATATGTTGTTAAGGATTAGTTGAATATGATTAACTAACTTAAACTAATTAACCTAATTAATTAACTAGATTGCCTCTTGGCTGTTGAATTGATTTGTATGTGATAACAAATCTTATAACATAAACGCGTGGCGGTATAAAGTTTTAACTTTTACGGGGTTGAACCTGGATATCTAACCGGTTCAACCCCATAGCCAAGTCTTAAACCATTGCGGCGTTAGAGCATATTCGAAATACTGCAGTGAACAGACTTTATAACATAAATGATGGATGGTGATTTTAATGCATCAAAGGTGCATATTTGAACATCAAAATGTAATATATATATAATTGGATCTTTGAGTCTTAATCACTTTTTCCATATGCATAACCGATACCTCTTTTCAAGGATGATGGAGATGCGGAATTTTGATTCATAGAACACAACACACCTCCCACTTGAATTTGACACAGCATAACAAACGGTGGAATATTTTAAGTTTTGAATCAGTGGATTATTAAAGTCACCGTAAACTTTGACTTTGTTTGTACCAACCGAATTAAATTCGTGGACCACCCCCCTTTCACATTATTAATTCCATCAATGCTCAATCGACCATACCCAACCCACATTCGCATAGAGGGGAAACTAAAACAATATGATGATCTTATAAGGTTCTCTTTGTTAGAATTATACCGTACTAAAATTTTCTCATTTGATTAATTTCATTAGTAGCTTAAACTAATTTTATTCATACATAATGAAACTGAATGATTCGAATGAATAATTGCCGTTATCATTTCGATTTTGATTCTTATGTTATTTAGCTTAAATTGTTTGAACCTAAACTCCTTCGTTCGAACTTAATTCAATTAGTTCAAATCTAACTTTGAATCGTTTGAACATAAATTAAACACATTCTCACCTCAATGAATGATTATTATATTGACATCTATAATTCAATACATGTCTAATTAAATTCGAGCCATAACTGAGGTCCGAAACCATTTGATTGGGCCATAATTGAGGTTCAAACTGTAAGAAAATTGTTCATAAATTTAAAATAAAATAAATATTTTATTTGAGTACGATTACAACAACAAGAGAAATAAACCTATTCTATTACACAATTGAAGGAATTTGATTTACTCCTATTACAATTATAAGAAAATAATAAAATGTTACACGGAAATAAAGTATAGTACAAAGAAATGAGTAAAAGATTACACACAAATGAAAAGAAGTAAGATTACAATACAAATGAAATAAATACAGAACTTGACAAAATTTATAATGAAAATAATAAAGGTTTGAATGAAGGAAAAATGTGACAGAAAGTTTTAGAAAATAGTTTTGAGAAAATCTTTTGAAGAAAAGGAATAAGATTCAAGAAAACCTTGGCGAAGGCTTCGGGTCAAAACCTAGGTCCCATAAAACAAATTCCAGGTCTATCAAAGATCCCGTTTTGTTTCCCAAGGTACAATCGTCCAAACCGTATTATACGGCCGGGATAACACTAAGCCCAAAATTACCTTCGTGTTTTGAAGCTCTTGATGAACATGATGAAAATCTAAACGAATCTTGGGAGAAACAGAGAGTAGAGAAGAGAGAAAGAATTTTGTGTGAATTCAGTGTATCTAGCCTCAACTAATAAGGCTATATTTATAGTGGTTAACAACCTTGGAGAGCAATCAAAGAATTCGTAGTCAAACTTTGCATTAAACGTCTTTAATACATATTGATTTTTAACTAACGAAGAATTCCTTAATTGCTCAAAAAAGCACGTGAACAACTGTCATTTCGGAAGAACTCTGCGTAACAACTGTTTTCCGAAAGAACTGATCTTCCGGTTCAACTTCCGTTCCAACCTTCCGCTTGAACAACCGGAAGAATTTCCGGCTGAACTCGGTTCCGCCCGGACCACACAGGCCCGCTTGACCCGTCCGAACTGGTTCCGCTTGAATCTGTTCTTCCGGTTCAACTATCCATTCCGCTTAAACCTGTCCGCCTGGACTTCAACCGGACCAACTTCCGGTTGGACTTAAAAACAATAAGGCGGCTCTCAAGGGGCTCGCGGCGAGACGAGCGTGCGAAGTCCAAAGTGCGCCATAAAAGCGCCACATTGCGCACATTCGCCCACACCGCGCGCGCGTTCGTGTGCGAGTTAGGGGTGCTCACCCTTCAGGGTCCAAGGGATGTGTCCTACTAAAAGAAACAATAGTCGGTAAGGTTCCCATTTTATAAACCACTTTTGGTTTCATCCCCGATCAATGTGGGATGAATTCCACTTTCATTTCCCTCAAAATATTCGTAGGTTCACCTGCTGCAAGACCTCAACTTTTAGACTTGATATCTCATTCATACGAGCTTCGTCTTGGACGTGGTTTGGTGCGTTGGAAATCCATCACAGCGTAGTACACAAACCCATAAAATACAGAGGCAACAACCTATGTTATATGTATTTTATTTTAGTCCAAAGTAGGTGAAAAACTCATTTTTACACTTAGTGAAAAAAACCCATATTCACTAGTTTTCTCCCAAAATTCCAACACAAACATTATTTGTTTGAACCATAATAAAAGATTCTAACCATTACTAAGGTCCGAAAAATTACCCTTGGTTCAAACCATTACCTTAGTTCGAACTCGTATCATGAGATAAATCATGTATACCCTAACACACTTGAATCATGATAATTTCATTCACAACTAATTGTAGCTTGATATTACCAGAGTACTCAACAACAATTACGAATGATCATGTTTTAATACTAACGATACTACTCATGATACGATTTAAGTGGTAAATTTCAATGAAAAGTTAGATGATTGACCCAACGGAACTAATCTGATTTAACATTAAAGTCTAATGATCACTATAATTTTTAATTGTATAAATTATCACAAAACTATTAATTGTTTCGATGTTGTGTATGATGAATAATTATGCTAACATCCATAGATGTTACATATTTGCTCAAAGGTGATGTGTGATATTTATATGACATCTTCTTTACCTTGTAAATGTTCATAACACTTGTATGTTGGTCATATTCAAAGCGAAGCTAACATTCAAATAGAACTTTACTTTAAGTTGTTCCAAATGCTTGAGTGTTGGTCACGACCAAAGCAGAACCAACATCCAGGTAGAACTTTACTTTAAATTTGTTCATAATACATGATTGTTGGTCATAGCCAAAGCGAAGCCAATATTCAGGTATAACCTTACTTTAATTTTGTTCATAACACTTGAATATTGGTCATAGCCAAAACGAAGTTAACATTCAAGTAGGACCTTATTTAGTCTATTATTTTGGTGTTATGATAGACTATTTCATCATTTAATTAACTTTGTCTGTCTTACTTTAAATACTTAATTATTTAGACCACTTCACTTCTTCTATATGTTTCTTCTCTCTTATGTCAATTTAGGATCCACTTTGACTCCTTGTCTAGGAATCACACTACTGGCTGGTTCAAACCTTTATGAATAGATACTGTGAAACTCACTCTTTGTATAATGTGTCCCGAGACAAGACACTCTCAATACTCTTCTGACCAACAGTATTGCATGATAACAGTAAGAATATGAAATATGGGAGAAGTCTCATGGCCATCAAGAACTTCAGTTATGTTGCATCATGTGAGCAATACCTTTTCAGAAAATGCGAGCAATCTGATCGTGAGATTGATCATTAAAAGGTATGAAGGGGTAAGCGGTGTGTGTGAAAATATATCATAATGTTGAACAACATGACTCATAAATTTAAGAGTATAATCATGCATATCATCAAATGTTTTCTAGTAAATTTTTATCATGACTTTTTTCTAGCACATTTTATTGTTTTAAATATAAACTACAACACTCTGAAAGATAAATGAGTGGATTGATAGCAATGTGTATACACGAAGAAGAACGTCTAAAAACTATAAAAATCTAATGTTGTTCATGTCACCACCACCAATCGAGTGAAGAAGGGAAACTTCAGTAAAGGGGAAGGCTCTAATGACTAAACGCTCAATACATATACATCTTCTAGCTCTAAACCCTCCAAAGGGAAATCTCCTTACAAACTTTTTCGTAACAATGAGCATAAGAAATAAGAGTGTCCAAAATGCAAGGAGTGATTGGCCAGGAAAGGTAATCATATATTCATGATACTTGGGTCTCTTAATACCTCAACAAAAATAATTTACCACCCCATAGATGATCCCTCATATTATATGTATATGTACTTCACCTCAAGTGTTGTGGAAGGAGGCATCAAAGACATCATTTTTCATACTAATTAGGGTGTCTTCTTAGTTTGTCCACAAGACCTCTTTTTTTAAGTGTAGATAGAAAGAATACCCAGCTTAGAGTATATGGAAGTATGAGGTTGTCCTGCAAATGTTAAGCTTTATAATCCTCAAAAGAAAAGCTTGACATGAAACCGTCAGGTATTTCTTTATTGGATATCCTGAACATTGACATGGATTTTGTTGCCCTTCACATGTAACTCGTATAGTGGATACCCATCATGCTGAATTTTTTAAAGGACTCAAGGATCATAGGGAGCTGAAATTCTTGTTTATGATTTGCAAGAGATACAAGAGATGGAGGAAAAGCAATTTTATTTACCTCAAATTACACATCTTTCACAGGAGACTGCATTATTAATGTCTTCTAAATATCTATTGTTACGTTATATGTGACATCCGAGAATTTCAAGGTTTACTTCCGTTAGACAATTCCGTTAGTTACGTTATAAGTGTTAACTTAGTAACTAATGCTTAACTAGGCCGAATACGTCCACGTCCTTTGGTTGATCACCGAACCCGTCCATATGTGTTATGTGATTATTTATGTATTGTCATTATGTGCAACGTGATGAAAACGCATGATTTAGTATTAGGAATAAAATGAAATTTGCCTTTCTTGGTTGCCAGCGAAACTAACGGGCGAAACTATAGTGTCGCCCGGTAGTCGGTTAAACTATTGGATCTCATGAAATCAGAGACAGTTTCGCCTGGCCAGCGAAACTAGCCTCTGATATATAATGGCATAAAACCCTAGTTGTCTCATTTGTTGCACCATTTCTCTCAAACACACACACTCACTCTCCTGGAATCTGGTCAGCCGAGAAAACCACCAAGGAAACACCAACTCAGCCTCGAGACAACATCTATTTGGATCCTAGATCGAATCGTGAGTCTCAAAAACCTTTATTTATGCTTTTCTATGTGTTTCTCTTAAAAAGCATGCCTAAACCTCTATGGAATCACTTGATCTGCTAGTATGTTGCTTAGGGATGCTAGATCTGTTATAAAGTTTGTAACTTTACGTGTGAAATCCAACCATAATGAAAATTCATGCTAGATTAGGTCATTTAGGGTTTTAAATGTATTTTGGTAATTTGATGATAAAAATACATGAATAAGGTGTCAAAACTGCTTCTATGATGTTGGTAATTGACTATGCATGCTATATACTGAATTACATGAAGTATGGGGACTGTTAGATTGATTTTTAGGCTGATCCGTAAGTTTTTCGCGACTAGCGAAACTACCATGTTCTCTGGGCGAAACTAACCAGCGAAAGTATGTAAATCTCCTTCAGGCGACACTATGCAGCGAAACTGTAGTGTCGCCAGTGAACAAACTTGCCTAGCGAAACAACCATAGACCTTGTCCCTGAACGAAAGTTCAACCAGTTTCGGGCGAAACTAGTCTAGCGAAACTGTGCCATCAGTTTCGAGCGAAACTAGCCTAGCGAAACTGTGTCATCGGGTATTGCCTAGCGAAAGTGTTACCCGTGCACACAGCGAAACTGCCTAGCGAAACTGCTAGCGAAACTGAGACCAGAATCCAAACTTGTGCAATTTACTTGAACATTATGCCATGACTTACATGATTATGCTATGACGATACATGCTTTGATTTCTGATGTATATGAACCCTTGTTTATGATCAACCATCGGTGTCGTGTGTCTGTATGTCGAGTCATAGTTCCAACGTGCTATGTTATGGGCCATAGTGACGTTAAGTAAAGATTAGACACCAAACTAATACTTAAGACCTAAACGTGTTCATAGGTCTTCGTTAAGCAAACTTGGATTATATAGCAAGTGTAGCAGTGCAACCCAAGGTGAGTGTCACTAACCCGATTACCGTGAACCCGTTTGGGTCACACCGAATAACTAAATGAAAAACAATGCTGACAACCTCGAGAGTGCTATGCACCTCCCTGATGAACTTGAAAACTTGGAGTGCTCGGCACCCACTTGATGAACTTGAAGTGCTTTATGGGAAGCACTTGTGAATTACTTAAACAACTATTTCCGAAACGAAACTGAAAACACTTTTGAGATTCCTGAGAATCCGGTAAACCTTTTTAATATGGCTAGCGTAGGTTAAAGTCTAAACCACATGATATCACATGATTTCTAAGGATGCCATGAAACTTAAAAGTCCTCAACTAAACTGTACCATTAATTGTAAAGCGAGAGGATGTTGGGTAGATCTACTGGAGTTTGACAAACTCCGCCCCGTGGCACGGGGAGTGCACGGAGGTACAATATCAGCCTATCTGACCGTGATCCCGAGAGGACACGGGGGAGGCAAATCCGGGATGACGTAGGTCCGCAAATCCTGATGGCACGGCCACTACAATAATAGTCAGCTTTGGTACAAACTTCCTTAGTGCATGGAACAACGGATTAGCTACCCGCGATATCGGTTGAGCACTTTAACTATACAAAACTAGTACATACCCGATAACGTAGGTTACGGACAATACTTTTACTAAACCACGATGCTATGATTTTGGATATCATTAATTATCGCTTTTCACAAATGAATATTTCATAAGAATATGTTGACACGATTATGATTATTAGACCGGGCCACTGCGTGACAAGCCCACTGTGAACTCACCAACCGTTAGGTTGACACTTGCGTGGTTTTCACTTTTGCAGATCGCTGAAGAGTATCCGCTGGAGGTTGGCATGGCACTTGAAGATTTCTTATTTTAAACTCAGACTTGGGAACTTAATAACAATTTATGTTTTGTAATCTAAGCACGTGGTTAGTGCTAAGATACTTATGTCTATTTTCCGCTGCGTACTTTTAAAACTGTTTTTTTTTATCATGAACGTTTGGACTTTACTCTGATTCGTTTAGTATGTGTAACTAATGGTTGTGGTCCTGGTCTGGTCGCACCCCTTAACGGTATAAACTCTGTTAGTGGTTAATTTGGGGGTGTGACAGATTGGTATCAGAGCCATAAGTTGCAGAGAACTGGAATCACTTTTGAAAAACGATTTAGAAACTGCAACTTGAAAACCTTAGTTACAAACGAACAAACAAATTCCCAAAAACAAAATTTTACGTGCCAACCTAGGATACTCGCTCTGCTGTGTAAGTAAATACTTCGTACGTATGTATATATATATATATAGATATAAATATATATATAGACCGTGTCTAGGAAGTCTAACGGAAAACCTTAGGAAAATTTTCACACACGAATACGAAACGCAAACGCTAATACGCGCACTACTCCGGGGGAAAGCGACAACGAAACGATGCTACACGCTACGACCTAATTTCTACTACGATGACTACGCCGACGGTGACTTTTATGGGAAAGCCGACTTTCGGCGATAGCTACTTACGACGTTCTCCGACGACGCCTCCATTTTGCACGAAAGTTTTTCTGGACTAATAGTGGGATAACGGGAAACTGTTATTATGCATATTATGGGATATGTATAAAGTATAATTGTGACTAAACACTGGCTACTTAAACTGTCCAGCAAGATGTCTGGAAGGGGACACGGAAGGAGCAACATCAACATGACACCTGCACAACTACAAGCGATGATAAACGAACACGTGCAAGCCGCGGTGGCAGCCGTCCAAGCTGCATATGCCGCACAGGGTAATTATTATGCCGGTTAAGGCACAAAGCGATTATATTTTGACCTTTTTAAATTTAAAACCCGAACTATTTATGCATCAGGAAACCACCACCACTGCACGTTCAAGTCCTTCATGGACTGCAAGCCAATGACGTTTTTCGGCGAAGAAGGAGCGGTAGGACTCCTCAAGTGGATTGAGAAGTCTGAGAAGGTCTTCTCTATGTGCAACTGCCCTGCTGGAGACAAAGTGAAGTATGCTACTGGTACCTTTGAGGGAGCTGCTCTCTCCTGGTGGAACGCTGAAATTCAGATGATTGGGTTAGACGCGGCTAATAGCATGCAATGGGAAGCGTTTAAGGAACTGATTATGGAGGAGTACTGTCCCCGCGACCAAGTAAAGAAGCTAGAAGGTGAATTCTTGAATCTGAAGATGATTGGGTCAGAAGTCGAACAGTATACTGCACGATATCATGAGTACGAGGTCCTGTGCCCCACAATGGTTGACGCTGAATTCAAACGCATTGAGCGTTATCTGGAAGGCCTCGCGCCTCAAATCAAAGGACTAGTAACTGCCAGCAACCCCGCAACCGTGCAGCAAGCCATCCGTTTGGCTCACAAACTTACTGATCAGGAGGTTGAGAAGGGTACACTTCCTGCAAAAGCCACAGAGAAGACTGCCTTAAGTGGCAAGAGAAAAGCTGATGATGAAGCTCCTGTGTCACACCCCCAATTTCCACTAACGGAGTATAACCGTGTGGGGTGTGATCCAGACCAGGATCCCAGACTTTAGTTACAACCAAGCCATAATAGTAAATAAAATAAAGATAAGGGACTCTTAAATAAAGTGAAGGAAAGTTTGTTTTACGGATACATATGTTAGTTTAAAAGATCAGCGGAAGCATATTAGTGATTACAAGTTTGATGTACAAAAGACATGTTCATAAAGTTTGGAAATATGAATTTCCCAAAAGTTTGCAAAAGAGAGTACTACCGCCACCCGTGCCATCCAAGGATCCACCTAACGACCTGAAAAAAAGTAAACAACAATCAAGTGTCAGCTAAGGCTGGTGAGTTCACTAAAACAGTCTACCCGTCACAAGTAGACCTAATGTTTATGAATAAAGACAGGTAAAACACAATCAATATCATAAGACCAGTAAAATTCCATATCGTAGGTAGCTAGCCTATAGTTATGTACACCTGAATTGTTCGTAACCGAAGCTGACAATGTTTTGATAGGGAATACCTATGAACCTTGCCTTCCCGTGTCTTGAAGGATCACGGAGGGTAGGCTAACATTGATCTCAGTCCGACCGCCAGTCGGGAGGGTGCATCCTGTGCACCGCTGAGCGGGGGTGTCAATCCCCAGTAGTACTACTCAATATTACCTCGCTACTGCATATTAACGGCTCGAATGTAAGGACTTTTAAATAAATAAGTTCAATTCAGTGTCACATATGATATTATGTCGGAAATTTACCCAGTAAGAAAACCTTACCGTTTGGGTCACCATCCTTACCGGATGTAACCACTTGCGCGTTATCGTCCCTGAACGGACATAACAATAATATAAATGAACTCACCTTAGGTTTCTCGGCTTACTCTTCAATAAATCCGGTTATGATTGTTAACGAGGACCTAATAATCACATTAAGGTCTTAGGTGTAAGGTTGTGTTTAAAACTACTAGCACGTTGGAAAAATACGACACGACATAACGACACACGACACCGATGGTTGATCATACAGAAGGGTTCATATACATCAGAAGTCCAAGCAAGTATTATCATAGTATAAAGCATGCAAGTCATGGCATATCATTCAAGTAAATTGTACAAGTTTGGATTCTGGTCACAATTTCGCTAGCAGTTTCGCTAGACAGTTTCGCTGGGTGCACGGGCAGCACTTTCGCTAGGCAATACCCGATGACACAGTTTCGCTAGGCTAGTTTCGCTCGAAACTGTTGGCACAGTTTCGCTAGCCTAGTTTCGCCCGAAACTGGTTTGAACTTTCGTTCAGGGAATTTCGCTTGGTAGTTTCGTTCGGACAGGTCTGGTTGGTTTTACCCGGCGACACTACAGTTTCGCTACATAGTGTCGCTGGATGAAGATATACATAGTTTCGCTACCTAATTTCGCCTGATGAAGGCACAGTTTCGCTAGTCGCTAAATAAACCCGTAAATTTGACTAAAAATCTTTCTAACAGCTCCTATATCACATGCAATTCGATATCTAGCATACCTAAACGTTTACCAACATCCTGTGAGAAATTTTAACACCTAAAACATGGTTTCTAGTCATCAATTTACCAAGAACACATTTTCACATAAAGGAACCTAATTAGCATGGATCTTCATATTGACATGGCAAGTTACAGAATTTATGTTATGTCTAGCATCCTTAAGCATTTTAACAGAGGCATACACCATTGCATGTAAATTTGGTCATCTAATTAAGTAAAGCACAAAGAGGAATATAGAAGGAGTGGTCTTGGGGACTCACGGTTGATCTCCAAGCTCAAATGGATGGTGATTTGGGGCTGGTCTCCTTGGTTCGTGCTGATTCCTTGCTGGTCAGAAATCTCGAGAGGGAGAGAGTGCAGAAATGTGTGTGTGTTGAGAGGTGCAAGTAAAAATGAGAAGTTTGGCTTGGGGTTTCTATATATCTGGTGCTAGTTTCGCTGGCAGTGTCGCTGGCTGTTTCGCTGGCAGTTTCGCTAGCCACGCGAAACTGGTCATGCATTAGCTACCGGGCGAAACTGTAATTTCGCTAGGTAGTTTCGCTGGCCTCCAAGAAAGGGGTCAATTTTACATTCTAAGTAAGATAAACACGATTTCTCGATAAATCACATAATTTGCACAATTAATTAAATAAGCATGTTGCATGGCTTCACACAGTAGTAATAAGTAACAAATCATATAACACATATGGGCGGGTTCGGTGATCAACCAAAGGTCGTGGACGTATGCGGTCTAGTTAAGTATTAGTTATTACTTGTAATGTGACTAACGGAGATTGCCTAACGGAACTAATGGAATTAACGGAAAAACTTAACGGAGTTAACTTGGGAAGTTACAGTTGTCACAGCCTCCCCATGTTAAGGAATTTTCGTCCCGAAAATTAGCTAGTACCTTGGGTTGATGCGGAGGTTTGGTCGAACAGGTGAGGATACTTCTTCCTCATCTGGTCTTCCCGTTCCCACGTGAACTCCGGTCCACGTTTTGAATGCCATCTGACCTTGACAATTGGGATCTTGCTTCGCTTCAATGCTTTTTCTTCGCGTCCCATTATCTCAACGGGTTGCTCTATAAATCGGAGTTGCTCGTCGATGTGGAGCTCCTCGAGTGGAACCACTAGAGTGTCATCAGCCAGACACTTCTTCAAGTTAGAGACGTGAAACACGTTGTGTACCCCATCCAGCTCAGGTGGCAAGTCCAAACGATACGCCACCGTTCCAATCTTTTCTGTTATCGGGAAGGGTCCTATGTAGCGGGGGTTTAACTTTCCGCGCTTCCCAAAACGCATAACACCTTTCCAGTGTGAGACTTTCAACAATACACGGTCGCCCACCTCGAATTCTAATGGCCTTCTACGTTTGTCTGCATAACTCTTTTGTCGGTCTCTCGCGGCTTTTATACGGTTTCTGATTTGTACGATCCGTTCCGTCGTCTCGTACACCATCTCCGGTCCAGTAAGTTGGCTATC
Organism: Deinandra increscens subsp. villosa; assembly: GCA_039602395.1. NCBI lineage: Eukaryota > Viridiplantae > Streptophyta > Magnoliopsida > Asterales > Asteraceae > Deinandra > Deinandra increscens. Next base: position 66,106,683 of record JBCNJP010000025.1, read on the forward strand.
ACCGACTTCAGCCCAACAGACCGGTGATCTACACTTTCGTCCATAGAGAGCCTCAAAGGGAGCGGCTCCAATACTGGAATGGTAGCTATTGTTGTAGGAGAACTCGACCAGTGCCAAATGAGTTTCCCAATTCTTTCCGAAATCCATTACACATGCTCGGAGCATATCCTCAAGAGTCTGGATTGTGCGTTCAGTTTGGCCATCTGTCTGCGGATGGTATGTGGTGCTCATATCTAAGCGAGTACCTAACGCTGATTGCAATGATCTCCAAAAGTGTGAAGCAAATCTGGGGTCTCGATCGGAGATAATAGACAAGGGTACTCCGTGGAGCTTGACGATCTCGTCAATGTAGATTTGTGCTAGCTTGTCAGTCTTGTCACTTTTCTTTGAGGTCTATGAAATGAGCGGATTTCGTTAGTCTATCCACAATGACCCAAATCATGTCATTTCCGCGAGGCGTACGGGGCAGTCCCGTGATGAAATCCATGGATATTTCCTCCCATTTCCATTCGGGAATCGTCGGTTGTTGCAGTAATCCTGGAGGTTTACGATGTTCTGCTTTGACCTTCGAGCATGTTAAGCACTTACTGACGTATGTAGCAATGTCGGCTTTCATCTTTGGCCACCAGTATAATCCTTTCAGATCTTGGTACATTTTATCCGAACCGGGATGGATTGAATATCGAGACTTGTGAGCTTCGTCCATCACCAGCTCTCGAAGATTTCCGTGAAGAGGCACCCAAATGCGATCCTTGTAATAACGGAGTCCATCCGACTTAACCTCCGAAGTTCCGTCTATGCCATTTAAGGATTCAGACTCATAGTTTTCCCCTTTCAAGGCTTCCTTCTGGGCATCCCGAAGTCTATCCGGTAGCCCAGCATGAATCGTGAGTTGTAGAGCTCGAACCCTTCTAGGTTTTGCATGTTCTTTTCTACTTAATGCATCGGCCACAACGTTGGCCTTACCCGGGTGATACTTTATTGCCAAGTCGTAGTCGTTAAGCACCTCGATCCACCTACGCTGTCTCATGTTGAGATCTTTCTGTCCCATTATATGCTGGAGGCTTTTATGATCGGTGAATATTGTGCACTTGGTACCATACAGGTAGTGTCTCCAAAACTTTAAGGCGAATACAACAGCTCCTAACTCCAGATCATGCGTTGTGTAATTCTTTTCGTGAGACTTTAACTGTCTTGACCCATAAGCGATGACTTTACCCCTTTGCATTAAAACACATCCAAGTCCTTGGAGAGAAGCGTCACAATAGACCTCGAAGTCGTCAACACCATCTGGTAGGGATAATACAGGCGCGGTACAAAGTTTTTCTTTCAAAGTCTGAAAAGCTGCTTCTTCTTTTTCACCCCAGCGGTACTGAACACCTTTATGCGTGAGAGCGGTTAGCGGTTGGGCTATCTGAGAGAATCCCTTAATAAAACGACGGTAGTAACCCGCTAACCCTAAAAATTGCCGAATTTCCGTTGGTGCCCGTGGTGTGGACCAATTCTTGATCGCCTCTACTTTGGCTGGGTCAACATGAATGCCCTGCTCGTTGACGATGTGGCCCAGAAATTGGACTTCTCGGATCCAGAAGTCACATTTGGAGAATTTGGCGTAGAGTTGCTCCTTCCTTAACAATTCTAGTATTAACCGCAGGTGTTCCTCGTGTTCTTCTTTCGTCCTTGAGTAAACCAGTATGTCGTCGATGAAAACAATTACGAACTGATCCAGGTAAGGTTTGCACACGCGGTTCATGAGGTCCATGAACACCGCCGGTGCGTTCGTTAGGCCGAAAGGCATGACTAGGAATTCGTAATGACCGTAACGCGTTCTGAAAGCCGTCTTTGAGATGTCCTCCTCGCGGACCCTAAGTTGATGATACCCGGACCTTAAGTCAATTTTTGAGAAGTAGTTGGATCCTTGTAGTTGGTCGAAGAGGTCGTCGATCCGAGGGAGAGGATATCGGTTCTTGATAGTGACTTTGTTGAGCTCGCGGTAATCTATGCACATCCTGAACGTCCCATCTTTCTTTTTGACGAATAAAACTGGCGCGCCCCATGGCGATGAGCTAGGCCTGATAAAACCTTTATCTAACAGCTCTTGCAGTTGAGTGGATAACTCGTGTAACTCGTTCACTGCCAAACGGTACGGGGCTCGGGCAACCGGAGCTGCACCAGGGACAAGGTCGATCCCGAACTCGACTTGTCTATGTGGAGGTAGACCAGGTAATTCTTCCGGGAATACATCGGGGAAATCGCGAACTATCGGAAAATCTTCAATTTTCTTCGCTACGAGGCTTTGATCCGTAACCGTTGCCAGAACGGCCACGTGTCCTTTCCGAAGGTACTTCTGCGCCTTTAGGTAAGATATGATTCCGGAGACAGTACCTCCCTTTTCACCCTGAATCGAGAGTACTTCTCCGTTTGCGGAGGGAATACGTATGACTTTTTCTCGACAGACGAGTTCTGCGTGGTGCATGGACAACCAGTCCATACCAATAATTACGTCGAAGCTACCGATTGTAAAAGGCATCAAATCTATGACGAACTTACGGCCTGAGAGTTCTAAGGTACAATCCTTGACTATATGTGTTGCATCGATAAGCTTACCGTTAGCTAATTCAACAGTGTAATTGGCTCCTAGGGGTTCCGTCTTAGCCTTTATTAATTTGCAAAACTTAGTGGAAATGAAACTTTTCTCGGCACCAGAATCAAATAACACATTCGCAAAGTAGTTGTTGAGGAGAAACTTACCAGTAATCACGTTAGCGTCTTCCTTCGCTTCACCAGAACCTATGACAAATGCTCGTCCGCGACCACCATTTCCCCCGTTGCCATTTCCACTACCATTGTTGTTGTCGTTCCCACCTTTCTTCAACTGGGGGCAGTCTTTCTTCAAGTGCCCCGGTTTTCCGCACTCGAAACACCCTCGGGGGCCTTCATTATTCTGCTTGGGCTTATTCAGCATGTCACCCCAGCAATTTTTGGCAATATGCCCGATTTTACCACATCGCTCGCAGGCTGGTCGTTTACAGTCACCATTGTGATGTGTGTTGCACTTATTACAGTAGGGTGACTTTCCCCTGTACCTGCTGGGACCCTGTCCATTGTTACCTTGTCGATTTTGGTTATCACCTCCACCGTTGTTACCATTACCCCCTTTGGAGTTATCAAACTTCCTGTTCTGATTCTGAGAGTTGGATGACCTCCCAGAGTTGTTGCCAGAATTCGTGAGGTTACTTGGTTCCTCGTCTCTCTGTCTTTTCCCATCCAGGGCAGCCTTTGGGACTTTCCTTGGTGGCAGAATCCCTTGGGCCACTGCCTGATCAGTCAATTTGTGCGCCAACCGAATTGCCTGTCGCACATAAGTGGGATTAGAAGCAGTCACCATTCCCTTGATCTGTGGAGCGAGTCCTTCCACATACAGCTCGATTCGTTTATACTCAGCATCCACCATCGTAGGACAGAGTCTAGAATAGGATTGGTAATGGGTGGTGTACTCCTCTATCTCCGAGCCCACCATTTTGGACTTCCCGAATTCGACTTCCAGTCTTCTGACTTGATCACGAGGACAATACTCCTCCATGATTGCTTCCCTGAATTCTTGCCATGTCATGGCGTTTGCTTCATTGAGTCCCAATATCTGAATCTGAGCATTCCACCAGGTTAACGCGGAATCCTCAAGAGTGCCAGTAGCATACTTCACCTTATCCCCGTCTGGGCAATTGCACATTAGAAACACCTTCTCTGACTTTTCAATCCATCTAAGTAGACCCACAGCACCTTCGTCACCCTTAAGTACCATTGGCTTGCAATCCATGAAGGCTTTGAATGTGCATTGAGGCGGTTGACCTTGGAAATGTTGCTGAGCGGCTGCTAGGGCTGCTGCAACCCCTTGATTAATCATATTCTGAACCTGTGCAGCAGTGAAAGTTCCTGGGTTGGTTTCGGGATCTCTCCGCGGAGGCATGATTTCTAGCAAATCAATGCAAAACTTCCAAAGGTTAGTATTCCTAATACTAGAAGGTTACTAAGTTCCGTTAAGTGTTGCATACTAGTATAATTCACATAAAGCATTCATTTACATGAACAGTGAAAAGAAAATTTCCACCCAAAATTTTCAGGTTTTTTTTTTATTTTTTATACCGTCACAAGACAAGAATTCTAAATGAGGATCATCTTCAGCACACGGGGCAGTACTTTGCGGAACGGGTTGCAACCAAAGTTTTCAAAACAGTTACAGTTCAGAAAATTTTCTTTTAAAATGTTCTGGTTCGCTGTAACCAAGGGCTCTGATACCAATCTGTCACACCCCCAATTTCCACTAACGGAGTATAACCGTGTGGGGTGTGATCCAGACCAGGATCCCAGACTTTAGTTACAACCAAGCCATAATAGTAAATAAAATAAAGATAAGGGACTCTTAAATAAAGTGAAGGAAAGTTTGTTTTACGGATACATATGTTAGTTTAAAAGATCAGCGGAAGCATATTAGTGATTACAAGTTTGATGTACAAAAGACATGTTCATAAAGTTTGGAAATATGAATTTCCCAAAAGTTTGCAAAAGAGAGTACTACCGCCACCCGTGCCATCCAAGGATCCACCTAACGACCTGAAAAAAAGTAAACAACAATCAAGTGTCAGCTAAGGCTGGTGAGTTCACTAAAACAGTCTACCCGTCACAAGTAGACCTAATGTTTATGAATAAAGACAGGTAAAACACAATCAATATCATAAGACCAGTAAAATTCCATATCGTAGGTAGCTAGCCTATAGTTATGTACACCTGAATTGTTCGTAACCGAAGCTGACAATGTTTTGATAGGGAATACCTATGAACCTTGCCTTCCCGTGTCTTGAAGGATCACGGAGGGTAGGCTAACATTGATCTCAGTCCGACCGCCAGTCGGGAGGGTGCATCCTGGTGCACCGCTGAGCGGGGGGTGTCAATCCCCAGTAGTACTACTCAATATTACCTCGCTACTGCATATTAACGGCTCGAATGTAAGGACTTTTAAATAAATAAGTTCAATTCAGTGTCACATATGATATTATGTCGGAAATTTACCCAGTAAGAAAACCTTACCGTTTGGGTCACCATCCTTACCGGATGTAACCACTTGCGCGTTATCGTCCCTGAACGGACATAACAATAATATAAATGAACTCACCTTAGGTTGCTCGGCTTACTCTTCAATAAATCCGGTTATGATTGTTAACGAGGACCTAATAATCACATTAAGGTCTTAGGTGTAAGGTTGTGTTTAAAACTACTAGCACGTTGGAAAAATACGACACGACATAACGACACACGACACCGATGGTTGATCATACAGAAGGGTTCATATACATCAGAAGTCCAAGCAAGTATTATCATAGTATAAAGCATGCAAGTCATGGCATATCATTCAAGTAAATTGTACAAGTTTGGATTCTGGTCACAATTTCGCTAGCAGTTTCGCTAGACAGTTTCGCTGGGTGCACGAGCAGCACTTTCGCTAGGCAATACCCGATGACACAGTTTCGCTAGGCTAGTTTCGCTCGAAACTGTTGGCACAGTTTCGCTAGCCTAGTTTCGCCCGAAACTGGTTTGAACTTTCGTTCAGGGAATTTCGCTTGGTAGTTTCGTTCGGACAGGTCTGGTTGGTTTTACCCGGCGACACTACAGTTTCGCTACATAGTGTCGCTGGATGAAGATATACATAGTTTCGCTACCTAATTTCGCCTGATGAAGGCACAGTTTCGCTAGTCGCTAAATAAACCCGTAAATTTGACTAAAAATCTTTCTAACAGCTCCTATATCACATGCAATTCGATATCTAGCATACCTAAACGTTTACCAACATCCTGTGAGCAATTTTAACACCTAAAACATGGTTTCTAGTCATCAATTTACCAAGAACACATTTTCACATAAAGGAACCTAATTAGCATGGATCTTCATATTGACATGGCAAGTTACAGAATTTATGTTATGTCTAGCATCCTTAAGCATTTTAACAGAGGCATACACCATTGCATGTAAATTTGGTCATCTAATTAAGTAAAGCACAAAGAGGAATATAGAAGGAGTGGTCTTGGGGACTCACGGTTGATCTCCAAGCTCAAATGGATGGTGATTTGGGGCTGGTCTCCTTGGTTCGTGCTGATTCCTTGCTGGTCAGAAATCTCGAGAGGGAGAGAGTGCAGAAATGTGTGTGTGTTGAGAGGTGCAAGTAAAAATGAGAAGTTTGGCTTGGGGTTTCTATATATCTGGTGCTAGTTTTGCTGGCAGTGTCGCTGGCTGTTTCGCTGGCAGTTTCGCTAGCCACGCGAAACTGGTCATGCATTAGCTACCGGGCGAAACTGTAATTTCGCTAGGTAGTTTCGCTGGCCTCCAAGAAAGGGGTCAATTTTACATTCTAAGTAAGATAAACACGATTTCTCGATAAATCACATAATTTGCACAATTAATTAAATAAGCATGTTGCATGGCTTCACACAGTAGTAATAAGTAACAAATCATATAACACATATGGGCGGGTTCGGTGATCAACCAAAGGTCGTGGACGTATGCGGTCTAGTTAAGTATTAGTTATTACTTGTAATGTGACTAACGGAGATTGCCTAACGGAACTAATGTAATTAACGGAAAAAACTTAACGGAGTTAACTTGGGAAGTTACAGTTGTCACATCCTGAGAACTCAATGAACAATCAGAGTGTTGGAAACAGCACTGGGAGGTCTTATAATTCTCAAGGTCAAAGTAAGAGGTCTGGAAACAACAGTGGAAACAACCGCTAGGGCGGAAATGGTCAAAGCAACTACAGGGGTAACCTGCCTCTGTGCAACAAGTGTGGGAAACATCATGCTGGTGTTCGTAGAAAGAATCTGAGCTGTGAAAGGTGTGGAAAGAAAGGCCACGAAGCAAAAGACTGCTGGGCAACTCTACCTGAGCAACAAAATCGCCAAAGGCAAAACAACAACAATCATGGCAACTACTATGGGAACAACCGTAACGGGCAAGGAAATAATCAGAACAAAAATGGTGGAGCCCGTGGCTGTTTTGAATGTGGTGCTCAATGCCACATTAAGAGGGACTGCCCGCAGTTGCGAAGGCAGGGAAATGGAGATCAAGGAAACAATGGTGGGAATGGTAATGGTGGAGGTAATGGCAACGGGAATGGTGGAAATGGCAGGGGAAGAGCTTTTGTCATGGGTCAGGGAGAAGCTCGCAACGATGCCAACGTGATTAACGGTAAATTCATTTTAAATGGTTTCTTTGCTACTGTATTGTTTGATTCTGGTGCTGAAAGAAGTTTTATTTCCACTAAGTTTGCTAAGCTAATTAATGCTAAACCGATTGCCCTAGACGCTAAATATGTGGTAGAACTAGCGAATGGTAAACTTCACGATACAACTCAGATAGTTAAGGACTGTAAGTTAGAACTAGCTGGCCATACATTAGGAATCGATCTTATGCCTTTTCCGATTGGTAGTTTTGATGTCATAGTAGGAATGGATTGGTTATCCGAAAACCGAGTTGAAATTTTATGTCAAGAGAAAGTGGTTCGTATTCCACTCAAGGACGGTGAAGTGTTAACAGTTCAAGGTGAAAAAGGTGGGACAGTCACCGGTATTATTTCATTTCTTAAAGCTCAAAAGTGCCTTCGTAAAGGTCACTTCGCGATTCTTGCAAACGTCACCGATTCGACACTTCCCGAGCGCAGAATCGACGACTACCCGATAGTCCGCGACTTCCAAGATGTATTTCCTGAAGATCTACCTGGCTTACCTCCATTTCGACAATTCGAGTTCGGAATCGATTTAGCTCCTGGAGCCGCTCCGATCGCACGCGCACCATATCGTTTGGCAGTAAGCGAACTCAACGAACTCTCCGCACAACTTCAAGAGTTACTCGACAAAGGGTTTATTCGTCCAAGTTCGTCTCCATGGGGAGCACCGGTATTGTTTGTTAAGAAGAAAGATGGGACGTTCCGAATGTGTATTGACTACCGAGAGCTTAACAAGGTCACGATCAAGAATCGGTATCCACTTCCTCGAATCGACAATCTCTTCGACCAACTGCAAGGTTCGAGCTACTTTTCAAAGATTGATCTACGGTCTGGATATCACCAGCTTCGCGTTCGAGATGAGGATGTCCCCAAGACTGCTTTCAGAACTCGCTATGGTCACTACGAATTCCTGGTTATGCCGTTTGGGCTAACCAATGCACCTGCCGTATTTATGGATCTGATGAATCGAGTGTGCAAGCCGTACCTCGATAAGTTTGTGATAGTTTTCATTGATGATATTTTGATCTACTCCAAGACAAAGGAGGAACACGAGGAGCACCTGCGACTTATCTTGGAATTGCTCCGCAAGGAACAGCTTTACGCCAAGTTTTCGAAGTGCGATTTTTGGATTCGCGAAGTCCAGTTTCTTGGACACATTGTTAACCAGGAAGGAATTCACGTCGACCCAGCTAAAGTGGAAGCTATCAAGAATTGGTCTACCCCTAGAGCGCCGACCGAAATCCGACAATTTTTGGGACTAGCCGGATATTACCGAAGATTCATCAAGGGTTTCTCGCAATTGGCTCAACCCTTGACGGCTTTGACGCACAAAGGAGTGCAATATAGATGGGGTGAGAAAGAAGAACACGCGTTTCAAACTCTTAAGGACAGGTTATGTTCAGCTCCAATTCTCGCATTACCCGATGGGGTTGACGACTTTGTGGTCTATTGCGATGCATCCATCCAAGGACTCGGTTGCGTGTTGGTGCAACGGGACAAAGTGATTGCCTATGGGTCCAGGCAACTGAAGGACACAGAGAAGAATTATACAACGCATGACTTGGAATTGGGAGCCGTTGTTCATGCACTCAAGATCTGGAGACATTACCTCTACGGAACAAAGTGCACAATATTTACCGACCACAAAAGCTTACAACACATCTTTGATCAGAAGGATCTCAATATGCGACAACGACGGTGGGTCGAGTTACTAAATGACTATGACCTAGCAATTAAGTATCATCCAGGAAAAGCCAATGTTGTGGCTGATGCCTTAAGTCGGAAAGAGTATGAAAAGCCTCGACGGGTACGAGCGCTGCAACTTACCATTCACACGGGATTGCCGGATCGGATCCGCGATGCCCAACAAGAAGCTTTAAAGGAAGAAAACTTCGCAGCTGAAGCACTGCGAGGGGTGGATGGAAATTCTGAAATTAAGTCCGACGGACTCAGATACTACAATGACAGAATTTGGGTTCCTTTACTCGGAAATCTCCGTGAGCTCGTGATGGACGAGGCTCACAAGTCAAGATATTCGGTGCACCCTGGATCGGATAAAATGTACCAAGATTTGAAAAACTTGTATTGGTGGCCGAACATGAAAGCCGACATTGCTCGATATGTGGCTAAGTGTCTAACATGCTCACGAGTTAAGATCGAGTACCAAAAGCCTTCTGGGCTATTGCAGCACCAAAGATCCTAGAATGGAAATGGGAGGATATCTCCATGGATTTTGTAACAGGATTACCTCATCGATCGAATTGACCGGATGCGATTTGGGTTATCATTGATCGTCTAACCAAATCCGCACACTTTATCCTGATAAAGGAAAACGATAATATGGATAAGTTAACAAAGCTGTATATTGACCGAATTGTGGCACGCCATGGAGTGCCTAAGACTATTATCTCCGACCGAGATCCTCGATTTACTTCCCGATTGTGGCAATCTATGCAAGAAGCACTGGGAACCAGACTGGATATGAGCACAGCCTATCACCCGCAGACCGATGGTCAGACGGAACGAACTATTCAGACTTTGGAGGACATGCTCCGAGCTTGCGTCCTCGACTTCGGTAAAGACTGGGAAGCTCACCTTCCGTTGGTGGAGTTCTCCTACAACAACAGTTATCATTCGAGCATCGGTGCAGCACCTTTTGAAGCCCTTTATGGCAGAAAATGTAGATCGCCCGTGTGTTGGGCCGAAACAGGTGAGAAAGGACTCACTGGACCAGAACTCATTCATGATACAACCGAACGGATTATTGAAATCAGAAAGCGGATAGCCGCAGCACGTGACAGACAAAAGAGCTATGCCGACAAACGCCGTAAACCTTTGAAGTTCGAGGTAGGCGACAAGGTACTATTGAAGGTATCTCCCTGGAAAGGTGTGATACGCTTCGGAAAGCGTGGAAAGCTAAATCCTCGCTATATCGGTCCATTTGAAATCATTGGGGAGGTAGGCCCGGTGGCCTACCGATTAAAACTCCCTGCTGAACTCGATGGAGTTCACAACGTGTTTCACGTCTCTAACCTAAAGAAATGTCTGGCTGAAGACACTGAAATAATTCCTTTGGAGGAATTGGAAATTGATGAACATTTGAGATTTATCGAGCAACCGATAGAAATCATGGGACGCGAGGAGAAAGCCCTCAAACGTAGCAAGATTCCGATCGTCAAGGTTCGATGGAACTCAAAGCGTGGACCTGAATATACTTGGGAACGAGAGGATCAAATGAAAAAAAGTATCCTCACTTGTTCGAGCAAACGTCCGCGGAAACTCAAGGTATGATTTAATTTTGGGGACCAAAATTCCTTTAACAACGACAGCCGAGGCTGCGAACGCTACGACGCAAGAGTAATTTTCGGGACGAAAATTCCAATTACAAGGGGATGATGTGACATCCGAGAATTTCAAGGTTTACTTCCGTTAGACAATTCCGTTAGTTACGTTATAAGTGTTAACTTAGTAACTAATGCTTAACTAGGCCGAATACGTCCACGTCCTTTGGTTGATCACCGAACCCGTCCATATGTGTTATGTGATTATTTATGTATTGTCATTATGTGCAACGTGATGAAAACGCATGATTTAGTATTAGGAATAAAATGAAATTTGCCTTTCTTGGTTGCCAACGAAACTAACGGGCAAAACTATAGTGTCGCCCGGTAGTCGGTTAAACTATTGGATCTCATGAAATCAGAGACAGTTTCGCCTGGCCAGCGAAACTAGCCAGCGAAACTAGCCTCTGATATATAATGGCATAAAACCCTAGTTGTCTCATTTGTTGCACCATTTCTCTCAAACACACACACTCACTCTCCTGGAATCTGGTCAGCCGAGAAAACCACCAAGGAAACACCAACTCAGCCTCGAGACAACATCTATTTGGATCCTAGATCGAATCGTGAGTCTCAAAAACCTTTATTTATGCTTTTCTATGTGTTTCTCTTAAAAATCATGCCTAAACCTCTATGGAATCACTTGATCTGCTAGTATGTTGCTTAGGGATGCTAGATCTGTTATAAAGTTTGTAACTTTACGTGTGAAATCCAACCATAATGAAAATTCATGCTAGATTAGGTCATTTAGGGTTTTAAATGTATTTTGGTGATTTGATGATAAAAATACATGAATAAGGTGTCAAAACTGCTTCTATGATGTTGGTAATTGACTATGCATGCTATATACTGAATTACATGAAGTATGGGGACTGTTAGATTGATTTTTAGGCTGATCCGTAAGTTTTTCGCGACTAGCGAAACTACCATGTTCTCTGGGCGAAACTAACCAGCGAAAGTATGTATATCTCCTTCAGGCGACACTATGCAGCGAAACTGTAGTGTCGCCAGTGAACAAACTTGCCTAGCGAAACAACCATAGACCTTGTCCCTGAACGAAAGTTCAACCAGTTTCGGGCGAAACTAGTCTAGCGAAACTGTGCCATCAGTTTCGAGCGAAACTAGCCTAGCGAAACTGTGTCATCGGGTATTGCCTAGCGAAAGTGCTGCCCGTGCACACAGCGAAACTGCCTAGCGAAACTGCTAGCGAAACTGAGACCAGAATCCAAACTTGTGCAATTTACTTGAACATTATGCCATGACTTACATGATTATGCTATGACGATACATGCTTTGATTTCTGATGTATATGAACCCTTGTTTATGATCAACCATCGGTGTCGTGTGTCTGTATGTCGAGTCATAGTTCCAACGTGCTATGTTATGGGCCATAGTGACGTTAAGTAAAGATTAGACACCAAACTAATACTTAAGACCTAAACGTGTTCATAGGTCTTCGTTAAGCAAACTTGGATTACATAGAAAGTGTAGCAGTGCAACCCAAGGTGAGTGTCACTAACCCGATTACCGTGAACCCGTTTGGGTCACACCGAATAACTAAATGAAAAACAATGCTGACAACCTCGAGAGTGCTATGCACCTCCCTGATGAACTTGAAAACTTGGAGTGCTCGGCACCCACTTGATGAACTTGAAGTGCTTTATGGGAAGCACTTGTGAATTACTTAAACAACTATTTCTGAAACGAAACTGAAAACACTTTTGAGATTCCTGAGAATCCGGTAAACCTTTTTAATATGGCTAGCGTAGGTTAAAGTCTAAACCACATGATATCACATGATTTCTAAGGATGCCATGAAACTTAAAAGTCCTCAACTAAACTGTACCATTAATTGTAAAGCGAGGGGATGTTGGGTAGATCTACTGGAGTTTGACAAACTCCGCCCCGTGGCACGGGGAGTGCACGGAGGTACAATATCAGCCTATCTGACCGTGATCCCGAGAGGACACGGGGGAGGCAAATCCGCGATGACGTAGGTCCGCAAATCCTGATGGCACGGCCACTACAATAATAGTCAGCTTTGGTACAAACTTCCTTAGTGCATGGAACAACGGATTAGCTACCCGCGATATCGGTTGAGCACTTTAACTATACAAAACTAGTACATACCCGATAACGTAGGTTACGGACAATACTTTTACTAAACCACAATGCTATGATTTTGGATATCATTAATTATCGCTTTTCACAAATGAATATTTCATAAGAATATGTTGACACGATTATGATTATTAGACCGGGCCACTGCGTGACAAGCCCACTGTGAACTCACCAACCGTTAGGTTGACACTTGCGTGGTTTTCACTTTTGCAGATCGCTGAAGAGTATCCGCTGGAGGTTGGCATGGCACTTGAAGATTTCTTATTTTAAACTCAGACTTGGGAACTTAATAAAAATTTATGTTTTGTAATCTAAGCACGTGGTTAGTGCTAAGATACTTATGTCTATTTTCCGCTGCGTACTTTTAAAACTGTTTTTTTTTTATCATGAACGTTTGGACTTTACTCTGATTCGTTTAGTATTTGTAACTAATGGTTGTGGTCCTGGTCTGGTCGCACCCCTTAACGGTATAAACTCCGTTAGTGGTTAATTTGGGGGTGTGACATTATATACCTTATGATGAAGGCCCATTACCAAGAAAAAAAATCCATGATATAGTCAATGAAGCTTTTGTAGTGCACTTTTTCATCACTTCTCTTAACATTTGATGCTTCAAATATATACAACACTCAGAAAGATAAATGAGTAGATTGACAGCAACGTATATAAGGAGAAGAGTGTCTAACAGTAGAAAAACTTGATGTTGTTCATATCACAACTACCAATCGAGTGAAGAAGAAGGAAAACTTCAGTAAAATGGAAAGCTCTAAAGTCCATAAGGTGAGTACATATACATATTCTAGCTATGATACCACATGATAACTAAACCAAGTATCAGACAACATACATGAGCACATCATTGTACAATTCAATCAACTAGTAATCATAATAAGACATCAAATCATTAAAACTTACTTGTTGGGATTAAAACATTTGATGAAGATGATGCCATAATCTCTATAATCTTGATCTTTCCATGATATAGTCAATGAACCTGCTGAACCTGAAAATCAGTTAAAAGGGTTATGTAGACCGAGATGGTTTACGAACTTTGATGATTACATAACCTAGTTGAACGAAGCCGGTTTGGATTTAAGAAAGTGTAGTGATCCTACCTCTTATATTGAAATCACTGATAGGGATTAATCTTCTGAATGGAATAAATCCATGATCAATGAGCTTGATTCTATGAATCAGAACAACGTTTGAGATCTGGTTGAATTACCCAAGGTATAAAGCCTGTAGGATGCAAATGGGTTTTCATCAAGAATCTTTCTCACCTGTCTTAAATATTCTTTAAGGATTGTTATGGCCTTAGTAGCTCATTATCTACATCAGATGGACGTTAAAACCGATTTCCTTAATGATGACTTACATGAGGACATGTTCATAAATCAACCTGGAAGTTTCAAACCCAAAGGTCAAGAACACTTAATTGTAAGTTAAATAAATCCATATATGGGTTGATACAAACATCATGTTAGTGGTGCCTAAAAATTGATGAACTCATGTAAAAACAAGGTTTCATCAAGAATCAACTGGATCAATGTTGGTACCTCATGATGAGTGTGAGCAATTTTACTATAATTATACCTTACGTTAATAGTTATCTTATGGAAACTAATAGCTTAGATATGTTGCATAAGTCAAAGAAACTTCTGTCACATAATTTTGACATGAAAGACCTACTTAGAAGCTTAAAGTAAAATTATGTGTGTAGGGGTCCTGATATGTATATATATATATATATATATATATAGGGTTAGGATCCTGCGAAAACACATCTTTTTGTGAAAACTGCGAAAACACATATTAAAACTCACGTAACTTTTTCATATGTTAACGATTATTCATAAAATTTGCGCCAAAAGTCTTAGAATTACGTTATCTTTAAATCTGGAGCAAAATATTAAAAAAAACTGAACGTTTTTTTTTCGCTGTGATGCACATGTGCATCATATAATTAAAAAAAGTTATAAAATGTTATATTTTTTCTTTAAATCTAAAGATAACACAACTATAAGATTTAGGGTGCAATTTCTTTTTAAACCTATTAATGTATATCACATGTATGAGCGTTTTTTTTGGTATGATGCACATGTGCATCATTCAACAAAAACGTAAAAAAATGATGAAAATATATGACATATGGTGCGACTAAGAAAAATAAAATATTAACTCATACTAAAAGTATAAGTTTTTTTTTGTGATGCACATGTGCACCACACAAAAAAAATTAAAAAAAATTAAAAAAAGCGTTAAGTTTTTTAAAATTTTTATAGGATTAAAGATAATATAATTTTAAGACTTTTGGTGCAATTTTTTTTAAAAAATATTAACGTATGAAAAAGTTATGTAGGTTTTAAGATTTGTTTACGCAGTTCTCACAAAAAAAGGGTGTTTTCGCAGGATCCTTCCCCTATATATATATATATATATATATATATATATATATATAGAGAGAGAGAGAGAGAGAGAGAGAGAGAATTCTAGGCCATTAACAATCTAACCTTGGTCTATATCATTAGAAAACAACAAAGAGAATTGCAGTATCTTTGAGGAACAAAAGACCATAAATTGACATACAAAAGAAGTGATAACTTTGAAGTGATTCCTTATAATAACCATGATTTGACTAAGTGCAAAGATGATAAGAAATTAACTTCGGGTACATCTTTATGATAATAGACACAAATTTCATGGAGGTGTCACAAACAACAGTTATAAACAACCTTAAAAAATGATGACAAATTACTTTGTAATGTACAATGCAAGTTGTCATGTAATTTTGTTAAGAAACCTAATAAATGGGCTCATAATTGTGAACTCCATATCAAAACATTAAAGATTTATAACTCAGCTGCCATAAATTTCTCATAAAGTACACTACTAGAAAAAAACCCTTTAATGACATGCATTGCGTATCATAAAATGGTACAAATGACACGTAAATGCTCATTAAGAAAGCCTCGGTCATAAAGGAAGATGACATACATTTATATGTTATTTGCTTATGACACACGTATACGACACACATTGCGTGTCAAGGAAACCCCTGTCATAAATGAAGATGACATGTATTTGTGTGTCGTAAATCCATGTCATGATTTTAACCTTTTCAAATGGCACATAATTTATATAAATAAGATTTGTAATTGCTGACATGTGAGGGGAGTCACTGTACTCCCTTCTATCCAATCACATATTTACATTACTTTTTCTCCTCAAATCATTTTTTTACACATAAACACACATTGTCTCATTTCATTGGCTAGAAGGGACGGTGGAAGGTGGCTCTCTCTCACGCGTTTTAAACATCCCATTTCTTCATTGATGAGGCAAAAGAACAGAGAAAGATGGTTGAGAGTCAGGCGATCTTCGACGAAGCTTCCAGCAACATTTACGGCACCTGACCGTGGTTCGATGACGGTGATATGGCGGTCCGACGGTGGAGTGTGAATCGGACCAAAAACCGACCAGAAGCGGGCCACAAACCCGACGGCAGTCATATACCCGTTTAGAGTGTTCAGCACCGATGATGACAACGCTCTTGTCTCTCGCTTTTCTGCTGATGTGTTGCAAACACATCCTGTTTTCATATGTCTTTAGTTAGATAATTGAGTCAGTTTGAGTTAGTTTTCATTAGTTTTAGTTTGTTTTCAGTTAAATTGTGTCGTTGAGTCGGGTATTTATGTTTTTGTGTGTTATGTAGGTTCTTGATAAAATCCCGAGGCCAAAGAAGAAGTTAAGGAGAAAAGAAAAAAAGAAGTGCTGAACAAGCTGTCCCAGGCGTATCGCCTGGGACTTGAGGAGGTCTAAGCGATACGCGCGTGAGGAAAGGTCAATGGAAGGTTTAAGTCGGTTTGACCGACTGTTTTGTCGCAACACTAGCTCTAGGCGTATCGCCTACAGAAGACATACTTCCAAGCGATACGCTTGGAAGTCTAAAACCCGCAGAAATTGCTTAGTCGATATAAATTCGTCTTTTAGGGTTTCAATTCGCATTCTCCGACTTCCAGACGAACTCAGAGGCGATTTTGGGCGAATTCAAGAGCAGAAAAAGCCAGGGAAGAAGGAGGAAGCATCGGTGGATCGATTTCTCACGCAAATCATCAACGGTTTACCGGGTTTTATTCTCAATTCTTGTTGGTTCTTTTACTTAGCCATGTTTTCTGTCAAAGTTCAGACCTTTATTATTATTCTAGACATTGACATGTTGCTAGGCTAAATTGTTTGTGTTGCCTAGACTCAATTGGATGATTATTTAGTATTTACGACTTCATTCGGTTTTTGGTTGATTGATTGATGATTGCACTTTTATTAAATTCCATATATTGCCATGGTTGATGTATATGTGTGTTATGATCAGTTTATTAATTGATTGTTGATGCTTAATTTACCCGCGAATGTCTTTCGGTTTAGGTAGATTAACTAAAGTAGTTAATTTTAAGGTTGATTGCTAAAGTGTAGTTAGGGTTTCCTTGACTACTGCATTAATATTTAATTGATAATGTGGTTATAATGTGCTGCTAAACTGAAGACTTAAAAGGTACAGGTTTAACGAGTAGTTGGGTTGGTTAAAGTTCTAGGGTTGCATTGTCTCAAAAGGAAGTGTCCTAGGGTTTTGTCTAGCTTGCTAGTTCGTGTCATTCAGGGTAATCAGTGGTAGCTCCGGTTAGTCTAGGTGTGCCTTAGGTATATCCGAGGGTGGCTAGGGTAATTGAAGTGGGAAGGACTTAAAAGGTGAACCCTTGTTCGAGCGTTAGAAGTGTAGCTAGGAAGGACTTAAAAGGTGAACTAGCCACCATCAGATCAATCAATTCCGAGTGAGGTTGTAGGTATTAAGTAGGATTCCAGGGTCTAGGTGATACTTGTCTCTCTCCTGGTTCTTCCAAGGTTGTCCTGTTTTCAGTTGTCAGTCGGTAGTTAAGTAAGTTAGTTAAATCAAATCTCAATTCCGAAAACCCAAATTTCTCAGTAATTTCCATTTTCTAGGTCTAGGTTAAGTCTTTGTCTTTAGAGTGTCTTTGGATTCGATATTCCGGTCTAACCTCAGCTTTACTATAATCCGACAGGTACACTGCCTTAGGGTTCGGTTCGGTTTAGGTTATTTTCGGTAAAATTTAGGTGTGTCTTAGGTCTAGGTTTAGGTCTATTTTATTAGTGTTTTTAGAGTCGTTCCGAGCACATCAAGTTTTTGGCGCCGTTGCCGGGGACACTTGGCAATTGGCAAGATTAACTTAGGTCGTCGTTAGGAAATTTTGAGTCTTTTTGGTCTTTCCGTGTCTAGAGTCGTAGGATTTTCTACCTTCTTGTCTAGGTCTTAGGTTTAATTTTTTTTTTTTTTTTTTTTAGTTTTCTTCGAGTCATTCCATCGTTTTATGCCACACACTCGTTCACGGGGTCCACCTGAGCTGTCACCACTTTCTGATCCCGACGCGGATATCCGTGAACGATTTCGCCTTCTACGCACCGAGCTAGAGGCATTCATCATTTCCACCGCTCAATCAAAACCATCCTCTTCATCCACACACACCACACGCGACACCAAACCCATCCCATTCCCCGATCTTTCATCCATGGCGGCACGTCGCACCGTCCACGAGCAGGCTAGCGCCGGAGTCACCGAGGCCCGGTTTTCTATCGCACAGCCTGCTATTGCCAACACCGCAAATTGGCAAGTTCCGTCCCACGTCATCAACGCGTTGACGCATTCCATCCAGTTCCATGGACGTGAGGACGAAGATGCACCGACGCATATATCCCGCTTCATTCGTATCTGCAACACGTTCGGACTCACCGGAGTCGCGAACGAAATCATCTACTTGCGTCTGTTTCCATTCTCCCTTACGTCTCGAGCCGCCGAGTGGCTTGAGACGCTTCCGCCGAATTCGATCGCCACCTGGGACGATCTTACCGCGAAATTCCTGAAGAAGTATCATCCTCCAGCCAAGGCTTCACGTACTCGGGAGGAAATCCACTCTTTCAAGATGGACCCCGATGAGCCTTATTCTGCCGCATACGAGAGATTCAACACCCTTCTGAGTAGATGTCCGCAACACGGGTTGACGGACTGGGCGATCATAGAAAAGTTCTATAATGGACTTCCTTATCCTGTTCAGAAGGATTTCAATATTTCGGCTGGAGGGCATATGATGGAGAAGCACACGGTGGATGAATGCAAACAACTGTTTGAGAGCTTCGCACTTGCTGAACAGCAGGCACCCGGAGGTCGGAGAGCCACCTTGGCCCCGACTAGATCACTCGTTCCATCTACATCTACTCGGGGTGTCAATCACATTGGCTCAGAAACCATGTCACCTAGGGAGTTAGAGAATATTTACAAATCTTTAGAAGAAATCAAACTCCACATTAAAGCCAAATGTGAGCTGTGCAGAGGCGCTCACGACACTCGAGACTGCCCGCTTGCTCCCGCTGAGCAAGTGGATTATATTGGAAACCGAAACCAGTTCGGTAATTCGTTCCAGTCTGGGTGGAGGAGTGGCCAAAATTCAGGATGGCGAGAGGGAGGAAATCCACCTGGTTTTCAACCGAGGTATAATCAGAATGGTGGAGGAACTGAGGGGCCGTCTATGAAGGAGCTTACAGAGCTGGTCATGAACCAAACGCAGATTTTGCAGCAGATGAACGCGAGAGATGAGGCCACACAGAAGAAGCTGGCGGAGCATGATACATTATTGAGAAATCAACAAGCTTCGTTTCTGGATTTGCAGCGGTCAGTCGGTGACATAGCGAAACAGCTGAAGGAGCTCAATTCCCGTGGGGGTCAGTTGTCCGGTAGTACTTATAAGAACCCCAATGCTAATGTGAATGCCATCACCACTAGGAGCGGGAGAGTTATCCAGAGTCCATCGCCGGCGGTAGTTGATGAGGAGCCGGTCGATGAGGAGATTGAGTTGGAGACGCCGGACGGGAGGGTGCACGAGAGCGTAACGCCAGCAAGTACCGCACCAAACGTCGAGGCTGAGGGAGTGAGAGAGAAGCCGCTAAAGTGGGAGGCTGTTAAAGAGAAGAAGAGAGTGAGATTTGCGCCTCGACCAATCACAGCCGATGATCTGAAGCAAGTGCCGTATCCTGAACGTCTGGTTCAACAAAAGAATGCACGTGAATATAATCAGTTCTTAGAGCTTCTTAAGCAGCTTAGGGTCACTTTACCTTTTACTGATGTCATTAAACAAATGCCTAAGTATGCTAAATTTCTGAAAGATATGTTAACTAATAAGAAGAAGCTTGAAAGCCTTTCAGATGTTACTCTTGATGCTAATTGCTCTGCTGTAGTTCAGAATAGGTTGCCTGAGAAATTGACTGATCCTGGTACCTTCACCATTCCGTGCTCTTTTGGTGATTCATCTGTTACTTGTGCTTTAGCTGATTTAGGTGCTAGTATCAATGTGATGCCTTATTCTGTCTTCATGCATCTAGGCTTAGGAGAGTTAGAGCCGACTAGGATGACGATTTCGCTGGCGGATAGGTCGGTAGTTAGACCCAAAGGAATAGTGGAAAATGTTCTTGTTCAAATTGATAAATTTTTGTTCCCTATAGACTTTGTGGTAGTTGACTGTGCATACGATGCTAGTTGCCCTCTGATTTTAGGTAGGCCTTTTCTTAGGACTGCCCGTGCTTTAGTGGATGTTTTTGAGGGTACCATAACTCTGAGGGTTGAAAATGAGAGTGTGATGTTTAAGGTGGGTAGAAAAGAGGATAAGGGCCCCGAATCTGTTTGCTTGATAAGTACTTTCATGTCCTTTATATATTTGGTGGTTGTAGGAAATAGATTAGAGGATGAGGAGATTATGGAGGATGAGTGTGGGGAGAGCACCGGGGGGTTAGTTGAAGTAATTGATTTAACTGATATCTTTGACCCGTTAGTGAAACCCGATGCGAATGAGAGTGTAGGTTTGGTGAATGAGTTAGCTGAGGGGGTGTTGAGTGACCCGTTAGGAGAACCCGAGAAGTTGGTGAGTGTAGAGAGTGAAATGGTGGTTAATGATGGTTGTAGGAGAGCCACACTTGGTGATATAGGTGAAGTTGATGATTGGATAGTGTTGAGTTCAAGTGTGGGGAGGTTAGTTATGGCGGTTAGTGAGAGTGACCCATCCTTGGGGTTCCTGGGTAAACTTCATGTTATTCCGGGTAGGTTCAAGCATTGGAGGGTTAAACAGTGGTTGCATGTGCTAAAGATGGTTGCTTTATGGCTCAGGAGGTTGATTGATAGTTGTGCGGATAGAAACCGGGTGGAAACCGGTAGTTTTGTGCTGAAAGATGTGAAGGCTAAGCCTCCTGATGGTTTGGGAGGTTGTGTGATGTTTTGAGTTGATTGATGCAGTATCTGGAGTTGTATATTTCTGTATTTGTGGTTTTAAATTTATGCAATTTTTCGTTTTTCATGCATTTGCGTCTTTTGGTTTGTGTTTTTGTGTTTGCAGGTAATTCTGGAGATTCGAGCTATTGGAAATTTGAGGATGTGCAGGTCAAATTTGCAGTTTTGGCTGGAAATTTCGACTAAGGAGCTGCTGGAGCATAAAAGAGATAGAAAATATTTTGGGGCTTAATTCTGAAGTTCCCTGGAAATCGCGCTCAAAGCGTATCGCCTGTAGGTTGGGAGGCAGGAGGCGATACGCCAGTATCCTTTGGCGGGCAGGAAATTTGTAGCTCCAAGCGTATCGCCTGGGAAAAGCATGGCTGTAGGCGATACGCCTGGAGGGGGTAAGTCAGAAAATTTTTGATTTTTAATTTTTAATTTTATTTCTGTTTACCGGAGTGGTGGATTGTTGTTGGTCGATGTGCTGAGTCTCTGGAGTTTCAGGTGAACACGTTTCAACTTGTTTTATTTTATTTATATTATTTATGATTTATTTTTAATTCCATTCCACATTGAGGGCAATGTGTGATTCAAGTGTGGGGACGGGATACGTTCGTATTGAGTCAGTCTTTTAATTAGTTTTTTTTATTTTTGGTGTGTTTAATGGAGTCATAAAAATTGGAAAAAAATTGAAAAAAATTGAAAAATTGTTCAAAAATGTCCGAGATTCTGGCTGCAGTTAATGGGAAATGATAGTAAAACTGGGAATTGATTGTCTAACTGTGCTTAAAGGTTAAATTAATTAATAATTTGGGCATTGTGATAAGTATGGTTGAATGGAAAACATTACTAGTCTATGATGTGTCGGTAGGCCCAGCTGATCTAGGAGTAGCTTAAATAGCCTATGTGTTTATTGTTGTATAAATATGCTAATCAGTCTGCTAGTGGGTTCCCATTTTAGGAGTGATAGGAATACTGAATCTGATAATTAGGAGGAAAGAGACCGCTTTAGGCTAGATACTCCTATGTCCTTAGAATTTCAATTGAGCATGTAGTTAATAATTTGGCTAATGAATTTGAGAGAAGGAGCAAAATACTCATGTACGAACTAAGGATAGTATCCCGTGGTAAGTACCTCTGATGATGTTCCGGATCTCGCGGGCAAAATACTCACGTATGATTTCGGGGGTAAGACCTTGTGAAAGAATACCTCTGGTGATGTCCGTCGGTAATTTTAGGTAAAAGTAACCAACTACAAAAAAGAAAAAAAAAAGAAAAAAAAAAGTAAAAAAAAGAAAAAAAAAAGAAAAAAAAAGAAAAAAACTTTGAGAAAAGGAAAAAAATGGAAAAAAAAAATGATAACTTAGAGAATAAATGCTCAATAAGTGCATATAAATAAATAGTTATTCTTTGGACATCCTAGTATCTGGTTTAAGGGGGGTTGGAGAAAATATATAAATTTGAATCAATTATACCCTTTGCTTTGACTGAATAAGATTCGGTAGTAGGATGAACTTGATCTTTCTTTAGTGGGATCCATTGCGACTGAACTTATATCTGGTAATTTTATAAACACATGGGGGCGAAAGAAAAGGTTGGTGGTTGGTGTTAGAGCATATTCCTATGCTAACGTTGTGTCTCGTGTATTGTATCTAGACAAGAGCTTCTATGTGAGTTAGCTAGTCATCTGGCCGGATCAAGTGATCCGCCGGACCAGTTGGTACGGCGTATCAGATGGTACGCTGGTAGTCCGCTGGCTTGTGACTAAGTGACTATAAATAGTTCGTGTTAGAGAGAGTTAACTAGTTCTGTCATTTCATATCTCTTAACTGTGTGTTCTTAAGGTGTTTTCTCTCTCTACATTGTAACCTCTAAGTGAATCAATAAAGCAAAGCTTTATTTACTTTCTCATTGTTATCCGATTACCGAATCATGCTGTAGTAAGGTCATATCGTGGTTTATCAGTTGGGTTTAATCGGATAGAAATATCGACAATTGTAGTTAGGGTGTTATTACATTATGGAATGTGGAATTGTTTGGTGGACTGTTAAATTTAAATGTGAAATGTTTAGAAGTCAATTTCCTGGTTATGATTCCATTGCAGTATTTTTCGAGGACGAAAAAAGAGTCAGTGTGGGGATATTTGATGTGTTGCAAACACATCCTGTTTTCATATGTCTTTAGTTAGATAATTGAGTCAGTTTGAGTTAGTTTTCATTAGTTTTAGTTTGTTTTCAGTTAAGTTGTGTCGTTGAGTCGGGTATTTATGTTTTTGTGTGTTATGTAGGTTCTTGATAAAATCCCGAGGCCAAAGAAGAAGTTAAGGAGAAAAGAAAAAAAGAAGTGCTGAACAAGCTGTCCCAGGCGTATCGCCTGGGACTTGAGGAGGTCTAAGCGATACGCGCGTGAGGAAAGGTCAACGGAAGGTTTAAGTCGGTTTGACCGACTGTTTTGTCGCGACACTAGCTCTAGACGTATCGCCTACAGAAGACATACTTCCAAGCGATACGCTTGGAAGTCTAAAACCCGCAGAAATTGCTTAGTCGATATAAATTCGTCTTTTAGGGTTTCAATTCGCATTCTCCGACTTCCAGACGAACTTAGAGGCGATTTTGGGCGAATTCAAGAGCAGAGAAAGCCAGGGAAGAAGGAGGAAGCATCGGTGGATCGATTTCTCACGCAAATCATCAACGGTTTACCGGGTTTTATTCTCAATTCTTGTTGGTTCTTTTACTTAGCCATGTTTTCTGTCAAAGTTCAGAACTTTATTATTATTCTAGACATTGACATGTTGCTAGGCTAAATTGTTTGTGTTGCCTAGACTCAATTGGATGATTATTTAGTATTTACGACTTCATTCGGTTTTTGGTTGATTGATTGATGATTGCACTTTTATTAAATTCCATATATTGCCATGGTTGATGTATATGTGTGTTATGATCAGTTTATTAATTGATTATTGATGCTTAATTTACCCGCGAATGTCTTTCGGTTTAGGTAGATTAACTAAAGTAGTTAATTTTAAGGTTGATTGTTAAAGTGTAGTTAGGGTTTCCTTGACTACTGCATTAATATTTAATTGATAATGTGGTTATAATGTGCTGCTAAACTGAAGACTTAAAAGGTACAGGTTTAACGAGTAGTTGGGTTGGTTAAAGTTCTTGGGTTGCATTGTCTCAAAAGGAAGTGTCCTAGGGTTTTGTCTAGCTTGCTAGTTCGTGTCATTCAGGGTAATCAATGGTAGCTCCGGTTAGTCTAGGTGTGCCTTAGGTATATCCGAGGGTGGCTAGGGTAATTGAAGTGGGAAGGACTTAAAAGGTGAACCCTTGTTCGAGCGTTAGAAGTGTAGCTAGGAAGGACTTAAAAGGTGAACTAGCCACCATCAGATCAATCAATTCCGAGTGAGGTTGTAGGTATAAAGTAGGATTCCAGGGTCTAGGTGATACTTGTCTCTCTCCTGGTTTTTCCAAGGTTGTCCTGTTTTCAGTTGTCAGTCGGTAGTTAAGTAAGTTAGTTAAATCAAATCTCAATTCCGAAAACCTAAATTTCTCAGTAATTTCCATTTTCTAGGTCTAGGTTAAGTCTTTGTCTTTAGAGTGTCTTTGGATTCGATATCCCGGTCTTACCTCAGCTTTACTATAATCCGACAGGTACACTGCCTTAGGGTTCGGTTCGGTTTAGGTTATTTTCGGTAAAATTTAGGTGTGTCTTAGGTCTAGGTTTAGGTCTATTTTATTAGTGTTTTTAGAGTCGTTCCGAGCACATCATCTGCCTTCGATGAACCTAAAAACCCCAACCGTGATGGCGGTCGAGCAACAGTAGAGTGTACAGCAGGTGTACAACAGAAATCATAACATGGCTCTCATTGGATTTGCTATATACCGTGTTTAGGGCTTCAATTTCTCATCGGCACCAAGGTTAGTATGACTTGAGTTGTGTATTAGACTTTCAATTGATGATTTATTTTCTCTTGATTTTGGATTGATTTTGTATCTTCTACATGCTTTTTTGCTGGATTGATTTTATACTTTTTGTCTTTGTGGAACAGTTAAAAGAGAGAGTCATAGACCCTAAAGCAAACATAAGCAATTTGTTGCAAAGAAAACATCTCTAATAAAGAACATGAACCTCTCCTATTTACATGAGTATATCAAGACCATTACATTTTGGTTGACAATTTGCATAATTATTTGATAAAGTTAGGAACTAAAGTTTATATAAAGATTTATATTCAAAATATGCCGTCTACAGGAGCATAACTTTGGCATTCCGAAGTCGTTTCCTTCTGAAATTTTAACATGTATATTCAATTGTCTTTTGAATGTTTAATGATTACTTTTTCTAAAATAAACATGGTTGAAAGAGAAATGGTTGAATGCTATAAAGGGATTTATGTTTGTCTGTTTGTCATATTGGATTTGTATTGTGCAAGTAAAGAAACGATCTCAGGAAATGTTATACAGGTCTTATATTTCTAAAATATTAATTCTAATAATTGATACAATGATCTCCTGACTTCTAACCATTTCAGGTGCGCTTTTAATATTCAATTATGTGTTTTAGTTTTTTGTGCATATCAGTGTCTTTTATAAAGAGTTAAAGAGTAAATTTTTTTTTAGCTCCAAATGTTCTTTATACTTTAATTTAAACCAAAAGAAAACATACATGACCTAAGTCAACACGCAGGAAAGGCGGGCAACAAGCTGCGCCGTCACCCCTTTCTGAATAGCAAAACCCAGCCGTATAAAAACAACATTTTTCATTCTAGAAGTTGCACTATTCCCGCGCATGACTTTTTGTATCCGGTTCAACATGGCCACCGCCTCTGACTCAAGATGCCCAAATGTATCAAAGGCGAAAGGAACAAACACATGTTGGTTTTCAATGCACGCTTTCTCATGTTTGTTAACCTTTCCAGCCGCTGCCCTGGACGCCGCCTGACCCGCTGAGAAGGTGCTGGCCCTCAGACCCACAAGAGGGGAAACCCCTGTTAGATCGACACAAGCGTGTTTCCCGTTCTGTCACCCAAAAACAAGTATGTCGGCCGGCCGGAGAGTTGAACGCCCATCCAGGGGGTCAGACAGGAAGTTAACAGGAGCTTCCTTCCTGGCCGAAATCCCAGCCCGCCTGAATATGTCAAACAAAACGTCCCGAACCACATCATGTCGATACTTAAACCCCGGGAGCTCTTTGCAATGTACGGCGTGCTCCCCGAACGAATCCAAACATGCCTTGTTGCATACGGGACATTTCTCATCCACGGGGAACAGGGGAACCATGAGGCGATACTTGAGAATGGCCCGGTATTCGACAGGCGACATGTGTTGCCCCAGCCCGTCAATAGGGAGAGCGTGGAGGAAGTCTTGTGCATGTGGTTGTCGGAGGCATTCCCAAACGGCCTTTTGCCTGACTGTCATCTCAAAAGTTGCTTCCATCTCAAGCGTGGTTTTACCAAAGAGGGCATTCGCCAAAATGTGTTGGGCTTTTGGTGGGGCGGTGTCCTTATTGGTGAAACTGCTCAGATCAAAGCCCGGTAAAATGTCATGAAGACCAGCCAGAGCATTCTCGTAGTCGGGGCTCATACCGCAACCCCCGCACTCCCGTAGAATATGGTCTTGTAGAGTCCAAGTTTGGGCATGCGAAGCCACAAAGGCGTACGACATCGCCTCTACCGCAGAATAAACCCCAAGACCCCCATGCTGAGTCGGCAAAGAGGCAAGCCGCAATTGCAGGTCCCCAAAGAAGGGACCCCCGTCCTCGACGGCCGCCCGCAAATGTACAATGGCTTTACTTTTTGTAGTCATTTTTGAAGTTGCTCCTTTTTGTTGTTTGAGTTTAAATTCTATCTCATGTTACTATACAACTTAATCCTTTAATACAGTATAGAGATTTGAAGTTTATAGTATTTGTGTTAGAGTCCTTATCTTCAATCGAAGAGAAATTATGTGTTTATGTTGTCATTCTTCTTTTACTTAAGTGAGGTTAAATCTGAAAACTATACAAAATTGTAGTTCTCATATGTTGTTACTAACTGTTGGTTGTGTCTTTTAATGGCAGATAACCACAACTACTTATAGCATAAAGTGTAATTATTTAAAATGAAAACATCACATGATGTTCACCTGCTTAGCTATTGATCAATTTGGACTTTGAAGCAAAATTTAAGGTACTTTTAGCTACAACTTGCCCTGTTCTATGCACTCGCATGTAGTTATGCATTATTTTTCTTCATTTTATGTTGAGTTTAAGTGTAACTTTGTTGTTAAACCTGATTACTATAATTTCAATATGATTATACCTATCTGGGTTGTTAATTCTTTTCACTGTTGATGATTTTTTTCATCTTGAATCCAGGGCTTTGATAACAAAATAGTGGGTCTTTATAGGAAAATAGTTATTATTAATGCATGCAATTAGTTTGATGCGTAAATTTTTGTTTCAAATTTTCTATTCACTAAGTTTAAACATACCCAAATCATTGACATAATTTGGATGCTTAAAAGTGAAGTAGTTTCAAAGTATTTGAAAATTTGATAGGCCTATGTGTGTCTATCGATACTCATGTTCATCTTCTTCTTTTGCAATGACAAATAATATATAGGTATTGCTTTCATGAAAAGCCCTAACGTTGTCACTCAGCTCCCATCGGATTCTAGCCTTCGAAGCTACGGTGAAGATAACCAAATCATTGTCGCCACTAGTGTTGAGGGTGTATTTTCAGGATACTCGCAGGAAGCTCAGATAGTTCAGGAATCCTACTACAGTCTGGGAATCCCACTTGTCCAAGTATCTTGACTTATGTATATTCGACTAACCCTTATAATTATCACGTGTTTATTTGACCCAGGTCCCGTTGAGTCTTCAACTATCTCCGAAATACTAGCTCCAGTCACTGAAGATCATGGACCAAGTGGATGATTGCTACTCTAACGGTCAAATTAGTTGGAGAATAGGATCCCGGGAATCCCGGATAGTTAGTTATTCTTATAATCTTTATATAATCGAGAACTCGATCGATTTAGACACACAACACCAATACACTTTAGCTCTGATAGCATACAATCGTTGTAACACTTAGTATCGATCGATCAAACCTCCAAAAACACTTGTAATTTCCAGTTTCGTATCAATAAAATATTGAGGAAGCAAGTTCTTCAGGCCGGCTCCCGAGGGTTTTTGCTAGGATTCCTAGAGGCAACTCGAAGGAACCTGGATTTTTTCCTCGTTACATCCTTGTGTTCAACTTTACATTTCGAGCATATTTACAAGCACACTGCCTCACATTCTAAGTTTGGAATACGAAGTCACTTTGTTGATTTTTGACCAAAAAAACTAGCGTAGAAGATAACTGAATCTACATATCAACTGAGGTCAAGCTATAGAGGCATTTCATTTCCTGTTCAGGTTAGTCGATCGTTTTTTATGTTTAGTTTGCTGTGATTCTATGCGCTTACATGCTATTGATTATGCCCTGTGTTTCCTCTCTCCGTATACCGATTCTTTTGCTTAATTTTAGGTCCTTAGAACTTTCTAATCAGGTGTTAGCTTCATAATTCAGAGTTGTGGTTTTCAATACCTCACTGTTCTTGCGATTTAAGGTTCTTAAGTTATCAAATTCATGTCACTTTACGTGCGACGTTTTTCATAATTTTTAGATAATATATAATCTCATGTCACTTTACGTGCAATGGAATGATACTTGATGTAACCTATGGAGAAAATGAAGCTGAATCACACAAGCTGAACTCTAAAAGCAACATGATATATATAAGGTATTCCTAAACAAAAAACTTTACTTATATCGTTAAAATACCTCTTTCAGGTTCTTAAAATTATAATGCTGATATGGTTATGGTTATCCATTTTGGTAGGTTTTATTTAGTGTGAGATCAAAACCTTTAAAATAAATTTGCAATTGACAATGCTTTGAATACCATGTGTGTTAGATTATGTCTACTAGACAAAGCATGTCATATGTTCGGTGGAATGCTAAAGAGAAATACTTCTCATTTATAACAGTTAGGGGTGATCAAATTCTCGGGATCCCGACAAAACCCGATAAACCGACCCGTTATTTCCCGAATACCGTACCGACCCGATGCATAGTATATATTTGTCGGTCCCTGTTTTTCCATGATATCGGGTTCGGTCTCGGTCTCGGGTATGACCGAGACGACCCGAAAAATCCCGACCTCCCGATATTACTTAAAAGCCCACGGCCCACGCTGCTTTGGTTGGTTGAGCACCCATTTAATTTTAAAGCCCACAAAAAAGTTTGCTATACTTTATATTTTCCTGGACGGCCCTAGAGCAAAAAAAAAAAAAATACGTCGATCATCATCAACCTCAGGCAACCTGCAACCTAGTAGCGATCGAACTTCAAGGTTTTTCTCCATCTTTTGAAGGTTAGTTTGCTATACATAATACGTACAAAAATTGTTTCGTCTTTCTATTGAATTGATTGATTGATTTGTTACAACTAAAATCAATCGCTGTTGGATAAATTAATCGTGATTTGTTTTGATTTCACATTCGCAGAAACTTGGATTTAACGAAGAGAGTTACGTTGTCGATCTCAAGAAAGGAGAGGTTACCAAAGGTATGAATTCAGTTAGGGGAAGTTAAGCTTCAGTCTTTATTTTAGTTGCTCGTTTTCATGATAAGCTTGTTAGATTTGCCATAATCATAAGCTTTATGCCTTTATCCCTACCGTAAACAATGGAGAATTCAAATGTTGATTCATAATATGATTTTGATTATTGATGTTGATGGTTTCTGCAAGTTTCATTTTACTAATAAAATACACATATATTTAAATTTTGTGTTTTTTAGATGGCCACGCAAGAAGAAATTGAGCATATATCAAGCGATGAGCATGAAGGAGGACGAGGACAAAAAAGAAAGACAACAAGTGTTGCAAAGAAACCGGTAAAGAAGAAGCAAACTGGTAAGAAAAATGCCACAGGATCTAAGTGGTGGCAGTATTACGACAAGTACACTGATGAGGAAACTGGTTTGAAGAGGGCACGATGCAAATATTGCCCTCAGACTTTAGCTGCTGAGTCATACACAAACGGAACATCAGGATTGAAAAGGCATGCCCAAGCATGCCCAAACAATCCTGATTTTAAGATGAAAGATCAAGCGGAGATCCAACTAACGAAAAATGATGGTGATGAGGGGGGTCCTAGTGAGATAAAGACATGGAAATTCAGTGCAGAAAATACCCGTAAAGCGATTGCTAAGAAGATAATTCTAGATGAGTTACCTTTTTCCTCGGTAGAGCATGAAGGCTTTAAGAATCTTATGGAAACCGTATGCCCAAACTTTAAAGTTCCAAGCCGGCATACAATTGCTAGAGATTGTGGGGAACTTTTTCTAGAGCAGAAAGCGGTATTAAAATCTTTCTTTGGGAAAAGTAAGACAAAGTTTTGTCTTACTACTGATACGTGGACCTCCGTTCAGAGGATAAACTATATGTGCCTCACAGCACACTTTATTGATGAGAACTGGGTCTATCACAAGAGAATCATAAATTTCAAACCTATCCACTCTCATAAAGGAGACGCGATTGGAAGGAGTTTGCAGAAGTGCCTGGAGGAGTGGGATATTAATAATGTCCTAACCATTACAACCGACAACGCTTCTTCAAATGACACAGCAATGACATACCTAAGAGGTACATTTATTATTAATCTAATAATTTCATTTACCACTTAAATTACATATTCTAATTTCATTTATGTTTCATATCTTTTAGGTAATTTAGACAACCTAATTCTTGAAGGGCGTTACTTACACGTCCGTTGCATGGCACATATTGTTAATCTGATTGTGAAAGATGGTCTAAGTAGTAGAGAAGGTGCCATCGAGCGTATCCGAAATGCCATCAGGTACATAAGAATATCACCGAAGAGGTTGCAGCAATTTAGGGAGTGTGCAGAAAAAAAAGAGATTAAAAGCAAAGCTATGTTGTGTTTGGATTGCCCAACGAGATGGAATTCTACATATGAGATGCTTAGTAGGGCTGAGAAGTTTGAAGCTGCATTTAAGTCTTATGATCGGGATGAACCAAAATTTAGAGAAGACTTGGACAATGAGATCCCAACCACCTCAGATTGGGAGAGTGCTAGAGAGATAAACCATATTTTAGAGCTTTTCAAGCAAAAGACCATATATGCATCTGCTTCAACATATGTGAATGTGCATCAGTATATTAGAGAGGTAATGGGAGTTGTAAAAAAGGTTAAGGAGATGCAAAAGTCTAATTCTTACATCAATAAAGAAATGGGAAATTTGATGGATGCTAAAATTAACAAGTATTGGGGAGAAGACAAATTTGAAAACAAGTTGCTTTACTTTGCAACTATATTGGACCCAAGATCGAAAGCAAGAATGATCCATGTTGTTTACAAGGAAGTATTAATGATTGATAAACAGCCTCAAGAAAAGGAGAAAGACATTGAAGAAAAGGTGGAAGGTATTGTGAATAAGATTGTAGATGCAATGCAGGCAGTTTACCGAGAGTACGAGTTAGACCATGAGTTAGAGAGTACATCAACTTCTTCAAATGTTGAATGCAGTAGTCAAATGCCATTAGACGGGGAAGATGAATTTGTGGCTAAATTCAAGAGTGGAGGATCATCATCGTATAAAGCTAAGTCTGAACTGGAAAAGTATCTACACGATGATGAAGAAAAATGGAAAGACAACTTTGATGTATTAAATTGGTGGAAAGCGAATTCATCTAGATACCCAATTGTATCCCGAATGGCAAAAGGTATGATTAATTTAATATTTATTCAATATTTATGTAATTATAGATATAAACTTAAATTGTGGATTCTTTATGTTTTTTAGATATACTGACTATTCCGGTCTCTAGTGTTGCTTCGGAATCGGCTTTCAGTACGGGAGGAAGAGTTATAGATGCTTACAGGAGTTCATTGTCCCCTCCGGTTGTAGAAGCATTAATATGCACACAAGACTGGATCCGTAAGTCCAAAAAAGCTATTAAGGATGCTGAAGATCCGACTGATTTTGACGAGCTTGGAAATGGTAAAAAAAAACTATACTAGTTGTGTTATTTCTTTTCATTATTTACTTCATTTATATTACCTTCGTTCATTATATATATTTTTTTTTTTGTAGATTTATGTGAGAGGTTAGAACCAAGTAAAGCGAACAAGGGGATGGATATCGACTAGTATGTTATGACGTTATTATATTTTGATTTGGATTGTGATTTTGGTGGACTTGTGGTTTTCCATTTACTCTTTAGGCATGAAGCCATGAAACTTGTTACTTTATGACATTATGATGTTTTTGGTTTTAATTGACACTTTGAATAACCGGTTTTTAGCACATTGTTCAAAATCGCAGCATTAGTTTAAAAGGTATCATCTCGGACTCGGTTCTTTTTGTTTATTTATTAATAGTGTTGCAAAAAAGCCAAAAACTGGGCTGGAAAATGGGCTGAAAATACATTGTAGAATGTTGGGCTAAAAAAATGGGTTGAAAATCCAGTTTGTAGTTAAAAATGGGCTGAACAAATGAGTTACACAACAAACTCAGCTCCCAAACTGGCTCCTTTACTGGCCCATATCTCTGAATGTTTTGTTGAATCTCGGTCTCGGGAATTTTCCTTTATCCCGGTTTTCAGATTAGGACCGAACCGATACCCGAGATTAGGTGTTAGGGTCGGGTTTCGGTCAGCAATTTGTTGGTTCTCGGGATTCGGTACGGTTCGGGATTTGTGGTTTTCGGGTCGGGTTCCCGACCGTGAGCACCCCTAATAACAGTAAGCTTCAAATGGTTTGGGGATGAACTACTCTCAACCTTTGTAAGCATATAATTTAAATTATCTCATGATAGATGCTAAATGAGTTAGAAGTAGTATTAACTTACTACTAACAATGCATTTCATTTGCTGAACAATCATTTAATCAGTGCAGGTACAACATAAACAACTAGAAGTCTTTTGCTAAACATCATGACATCGAAATTAATCAGAAGATACGCATCAGATATGATTTTGAACTCAAAGCTCTTTTCATATCCGATGTAGAATGATGAAACTTTGAAATGACAATGACGGTGGATGGCAATGGTAACAAATCAATATGACTTTCTTTTGTTTAACGTTAGAAATGACTTCAATTTCATCATTTTGGTTGGTTTGTTGTAAGAAACGATTTTAACTTTCATGACTATAACTAATTCTCTAAGGAATCATTTTGGCCATCCTATTACTATCATTAGCTTTTGCATATACAGCATTTGCATTACCGTTTACATAGTTTTAACCGGTCCAAATCAAAAGCAATTACATTTTTAAAAACGAGCTTCTCGTCGCAACGCACGAGGGGTATCCAGCTTGTTGTAAACATTTACAATTAGCACAGTTTTGTAATGGAGCCAAATTTAGGATAGAATGGGAAATTGACAAACTCTTTTGAAAATGGACACTCTATTTGATACATATAAAAACAAAGGACATACTGGACAACTTTTTGTCAATATTTTATTAATGAACAAGACATGTGTAAGCAGGTCAACCAACACGACATGTTTTGATTAGTTAACCAGCCCACCCTTTATGTATACTCTAAACATGTTCTATAGCCTACTATACAGAAGAATAAAAACACAAATTTTATAGAAGATAAAGCATACAGCTCTTGACAACTGAATATGGCATGAAATTAATAAACTCTGGCTATAATGATGGAAATAATAGGTGAAGAAACGAAGCTCACACTTTCAAAGCCACAACAAGTGTGAAAGTCTCCACCGAGTAGTAACCTCGATCTACATGGATTAGATGATAACGTACTTGTCCTCAACCATTTGGTCGAGTGGATATACCCTTGCCTTCCAATGTAGAGGTCAAGGGTTCAAATCCCACTAGCCACAAAAAATAAATGATGAATTAAAAATTATAGAGGTGGGTCAGAGGTTTTACCACAGTGGGTTTTAAGCCGGTGGGTTTCGCACGGCCTGTGGTCGCAACGTGTCGTGGGTAGCATCGTTTGTCAGGATGAGACCCCTGAGTAACCGAGTGTTTTCCGTTCAAAAAAAAAAAGATGATAACGTACTCAGGAAGCTAAGTAGATTTAACAACACATCATCACTCAAAAGCAATTTAAATCGCATCAGCCAATCGACTAATTAACAATATCAGTGAACAGAGCAATATCTACCACATGATTTAACTCGAAAAATGAACAACACTGACCATTTGGAAATGCACGATGAATTTTCAAATTACATTCAAAGTTAAGAGCAATGAACACACAAGGAACAAAGTATCTCCAACATAAGGGTGGTAATGCAAACACAAAGGCTTTCTAGCACATGAATATAAGGCTAATACTGGAGTCATTGCTAGTCCTAATTATTGTAGATAAATTCTGTGATTTGAACATATACAAAGCAAATTAGCATCTTTGAAGTTTCAGTCACGGTACTTAAGATTTACGAATATAAAATCAAATAGAGAACTAAAGTTCCGTCACAGCTTCCATTGCAAATGATTTTAGGGCTAAATACCAGAAATGAAGGAATAATCACCTGTAATATAGCATTTTTCAAAAGTAAAATAACAATAAAAAACAGGATAAGAGCAAGATTTCAATTCACGTAAATACAACAAAATAATTATAACCAACAACTTTAGAGTTTAAGGTAATAGTGATCTTGTCATGGCTATATAAAACCTTATAACTGTCAATGTGTTTACTTTAGTAATAAGGTATCATTAGGTGGTACAATGATAAGTTTACATGGTTAGTACAACCTTGACATTAATCCACTTGAGAATATACAAAACCCTAGAACCCTAAAATCGACATGCTATACAATTGAATCAGCAAAAAAGGTAAAAACTATGAAGATAGATAGAGAGAGAACACGGAGAATTAGTGTCCTCCGTTAGCTTAAACGCATTCATAAGCGGCAGTGCTTCCGTCTGCATAGCTACTCAACAAGACGCAGCTCGATCTGGTATAATCTTTAAACCTAGAACAAGGAATATGAATACGCAGAAACATATAGATTTACATGCAAAGAGAGTACCGATGATGATAACGATAGTAGAAATGGGACGATGTTGGTCATTCGTGGAGTGTTGTTGATTGCTGGTGCCATCTTTATTAGGAGGAGGCTGTTGGATAATGGTTGTCCAGACCCGACAAAACAAAAACCCGACCCGGTTTGACCCGTAAAGAGTTACACTGAGGGCAACGAGATAAAAATCCGCTTAAATTGTTTAACCGGTAATTCACGGAATTGTGTAATTATTTATATAATTACAAATAATTATCCTTGCGATAATAAACGGAGAAATACATTTCGATTTATCGATTAGGGTTTTACAGTGAAACAAATAAATAGTTATTTGTGTGTCTTGAAGTTTACGACATGTGTGTTTATCAATAAAAGTTGTTTTATTAATAAATCGTAAACTTAGATAGTTGGTTGCAAAAGGTTAAACAAGGAGGGGGCTAGATGCAACTATGTTGCCTATATAAGGAGAGCTAGGGATTAGGGTTTTGGTTGCTCATTCCCTCCCTCTCTCTCTCTCTGCGCCACTTTTAGTGCCGCCTCCCTCCTTCTCCTTCTCGCAACCAACCTCTTCATCGTAGGAGCTTTTCGGTTGGTGATCGCTTCTTGTTTCTTACAAACGATCATCGGCGGATCATCATCACTCAAGATCGCCGCCGCCGTCACCACCTTGGGAGCCGTCGCCGCCGTCGCCGTGTGAACCGCCGCCGCCGCCCTTGTCGCCGCCGTCGCCCCTCCTTTCTAGGGTCGTCGCGAATCAAACCCTAGATCGCCGTCGCGATCTAGCGTATCTCCGTTTCGCGCGACACCATAACCACTCGCCTTGTCGTCTTCGTTACGATATCGCGAGTGCGAGCTTTGTCGCCATAATCGTTCGTCCGTCTAGGCTAAACCCTAGACGTCGTCATAGTCTTTATTCGTTGGTGCTCGATTGTCGCCACCATAAACCGAATCGTTGTAGTTTTCAACGAATCGGTTAAAGACGGTTTTGGCGATTTGCTAAACGATTTGATCCGAACGTCGGATCGGTTATTCCGTGAAAACCTAGCGTCGTCACGTTGTTCCTCGGTGTCTCTAGCGTTTGTTAGATCACCGCGAAGGTATATCTAAACTCCATTTTAGTTTAGATGTTTTATTTCGATTAAATGTAATCGTTATTATTTTCGCGCTAAAATGTTTACCGCGAAATGGTGTTTGCGTGATTAATTATTTTTGGTGATCGTGATCCTGTTGACACGTTTTAGACACCTACGGTTTACGCGTCTTAATTAGTAAAATTATTTTATTCCGCTGCGTAAACGGATTACCGGTTTAATCCGTTTTAACTCTTAATTTACTAAACCCGGTCGGTAATGTTTTAATTAAACGGTCAAGTTTTTTTTTTTAACGTCACCGGGCACCCGTATACCACTGTCAGAAACCCAACAGTGGTATCAGAGCCTTGATCACCACACGCAAACCCTAACCGGTCGGTTTTAAACCGGTGGATTTCGCGAACTGGGGTTAGAACCCGAAAGTCGTGAAAGTTATACGAATTGCTTTTCCAAATGATTGGTCGATTTAATTCCACCAATCGTTTTCAATTCGTCAATTGATTGTTTAAAACGCGCATATTCGGCTCGACCATATTATGGCTCTTATTGGTTATCGTATTTTGGTTTGGCCCATTTTGGCCCATTCATGTCTTGGTTTTGGTTTGGCCCACTTGTTTCTGGGTTCAAAAGTTGTATCGTAAATAAATTAGGATTTATTTATTTTCTCGTATAAGCTAACCTTCGCCTTGGACGAACGTTACGAGCTTGTGATGCGACAACCCCATCGTGGCGATTGTTCATGCAACGATCCCTAGCATGGCAAGTATCCATGACCTAAAGACCGACGTACACCAATTGTAACATGGGAGCTTGTCGAAGCTAGTGGGAGCATTGGAGTCGGCCAGATGCTTGTTTTCCATCCCTATGGTTGATTTTAATTTTACGTCCCAAACCTTCTTCGATATTGTCATAAGGCTTTGACAATATCGGAACCTCCTAAAACCGAATGTGTGTCTGTTTGCATGTGCATTTTGGTTGCTTGTCTTAAACTGTTTAACACGCCAACTAAAACTCCAAACTAAGTTTTAAATGGTTAAAACTGTTTTACAATCAATTGGAATCGAGTTTTCGAATTAATTAAAACTCGACATAACTTAACCAATTTTATTCGACTCTGTTCTCGAATTCTTCGATCAATAAAATCGAACGATAAAATAATTGGTTAATGCCTCGCGACACGTAGTCTTTAATAAGGAGGTTATTAAATTGACTGTCCCGAGTGAGATAGGGTTCTTGAGTAGCTTAGTCAAACGTTTAATTAATTAAAATATTAGCCGCAAAACGGATAGATTATGCCATCCTAGTCAAGTCTAACTTGGAACATATTTACCGATTCATCAGTGTTGGAGTATTTCAACACCGCACTTAGTGTTCAGGGTATCTTCCAAGGTGTGTGCATTGGAGTATTTCAACACCGTGCATGCACACTGACCACTGAGGACATCTATCATTTTCTTTACGAGTACCTTGTGTATTGGAGTATTTCAACACTGTACATCTGGTCATTCGTAGACAAAATTGACATGGATGAAGCTAAACGTATTTCGCGAATTAATTCGCGAAAGCCTCATAAACGGGAGTTGTGACTGGTTTTCACAAGAGACAAACGTTGTCTATCCGATTACTTAGTGACCGGTGATTGCACTTAACGCTGCCTTTGACGGTCGACTACTAATTGGGTTCCCATATTCCTATTCAAGATTTGCTTGCCGTTTTTTAATACGAATATCACATCGAAACACTAAACGAATTGCCTGTTGTTTCAGATGGCTAATCCTCCTGCTAACAACGAGGTTTTCCAGCTCAAGTCTCTCCTTGAGAAGGAGAAACTTGATGACACCAACTTCCTCGACTGGCATCGAAATATGAAAATTGTCCTGCAAATGGCCAACAAACAACATGTGTTGGAGGCCGAGGTGCCCGAAGCACCCGCAAATAACACTGCGGCTGCTCGCGCTGCACATGACGCACTGAGAAAGGATGCCAACTCAGTTACGTGCCTCATGCTGGCAACCATGTCTACTGAGATTCAAAAGAGTATGGTTGACAGGATGGCGTTTCAGATGATCGGGGAACTTAAGGGCATGTTTGAAACCCAGGCCCGACAGGAAGCTACGAGATCGTCGTCAAGCTCATCACCTATCGGATGGCCGAAGGTAGTCCTGTCAGCGCCCATGTCCTTAAGATGAAGGGCTACATCGACCGACTTGCGAAGCTCGACTACGTCATTTCTCAGGAAATGGCGACGGATTTGATCCTCCACTCTCTTTCCAGTGCGTTAACTCCCTTCCGGATCAATTTCAATATGAACAGCCTGGTTAAGACACTGACCGAGCTTCACGGTATGTTGAAGACCGCTGAGATTAATTTTCTCAACGGTAACAACAGCAAAGGTAAGTCAAATGATGTGCTCGCCATCCGATCCGGAGGTGTCAAGAAACCTGAGGTTAAGAGGAAACCTGGGCAAAGGAAGAAGGGCAAGGGCGCTGCAGCTAGAGGGTCTAGTAGCACCGCAAAGGGCAAGTCAAGGGCTTCGAAGGCACCGCCACAAGATGAGCGCCAGTGCTTCGAATGCAACAAGATGGGGCACTGGAAGAGAAACTGCCCTGAATATCTTGCCAAGGTGAAGAAGTCCGATGCAGGCACTTCCGGGGGTATATATCTATTACCTCATGTTATAAACCACTTCACTTGATCCTTCAAAATATATGTTTGACATACTTTACATTTTGTAGGAACGTGAAGTCGTAGAAAGCAAGACAACCAAGAAGACATGACATCTTTGCATGATTGCAAACTTTGAATAAAGATCATGTCGGTTTTGATTCTTGGTGGTATCTTTAAACAAATTGTTTGTTTTTCCCTGGCGGGGTCCAGGATGATACAATTTTGTTTTTTTGTTTTGAATTTAAACATGCACTAAAGTTTACGGTTTCTAAACTTTATTGATATGCATGGAATTTTTCTACACTTGAAAATGTTTCACTTGGTTGGTAGATTAGATTCAAACATATATAACATGACGCTAAGCATGGTGCTATTGATTTAATGATCATAAGACTAGCCTAAATGCTAAGGAAGAACGATTGTTCTTTCTAAAATCCATTAAGGCCATGACGTCTCTTATTCTCATTGTACTAGCTACAACGGGAATAATCAACCTATCTTGATTCACAAAAACCTTATGGTTTGAAATCGTATAGTTTGAGACTTCATTAAATCAAAATTGAATTTTTGTGAAATCACTTGCCTGATTTCGTCAATTCAAAC
Organism: Deinandra increscens subsp. villosa; assembly: GCA_039602395.1. Lineage (NCBI taxonomy): Eukaryota > Viridiplantae > Streptophyta > Magnoliopsida > Asterales > Asteraceae > Deinandra > Deinandra increscens. The sequence goes on from JBCNJP010000025.1 coordinate 66,146,169, forward strand.
AATAGGACCTTTGATGAGATCAAACGCTTGTTTATAAAAGTTCAAGCCACCAGCGAAACTTATGTAACACAAATACTGGTATGATTCTGTTATATATAAAGGCACTAAGTTTTATGCATATGACCATGACGGTCAAGAATAGATATATACATACAACACCTTGAAATCGATGACTACAAATGGGTTGTACTCGTACGTGTTAAATTAAAATCTTGCTAAGCACGTGTTGCTTACATTATGAGGATTTGTTTTCAAAGTTGGAAAACCAATTAACACATGACTTATGACTTGCCAATGGCACCGTTCACACCTTATACCCACGAATCATTTCCTCGCCGATCACTTGCGACTCAAATTGGTTCCAAGAAGAGTCTTGCGAGAGACCAAGTTTGAGTAGTGCACGTCCATTTTTTCCTGATGCATGGATATCTGAATTCATTGTTAAAGAAACTTGGTTTCTGCAGGAATTACCGGACTTTGCACTGGGACTCTTGTAATTATACAAGACTCATTAGACAAACATCTTTTCACAACAAGTAGTTGTTGCTATGATGAAAACATGTTAGCATTCTAAATGACTATTAATTCCAAATGGAACTACATGTCGATTTTACTTGTCTAAAATCTTCCATCATTGGTTGGTCATTGGATTGAGTTCACAATCCTAAATCAGACTCGATATTCTGATAGAATAATCATCAGGGCGTCTGGCACGCAAGTCTTTTCAAACACAAGATGATTGTATCTTGGATACCGTCAAACTCTGGCAGTTTGATAGCATCTTACTATCTCATGTATGTGACATGACAATTGGATATTGGTCAATTAGATTCATACAGTGTTTATGAAACTTAATAACTTCGTTCCTGAAAACGAAGAAGGTTTGCTAAGAATTCTCTTGCAAAACCAATATCCTAACGGTTTGAAAGAAAGATGATTATAAGAATGCGTCGTCTATGTAAAGCAAGTGGGAGCATCACCACTAATCCTTATCGAGATAACGATTGAGTGTTGATCTCACGTTCATTGGAGTTTACCAGATTAAACTTGTAATGAAGCCTCAAAAGATCTCCCAGTTTCAAGAACATCACACAATTGAAAACATCTCAGGAATGGCATCCTCAGATATATTCAATTTCTTGAAACAAGTCGTGTCATACTAGTTATGAAACGGGAACTATCCAACATAGGGATGTTGCATAAGTGTCACTGTAAAGAGTTACACCAATGACACAAGCTGGAAAACCAAATCATCTCAACTTGTCTTGATGATGAAATGTTCATGATGAGTACTCGAGTATACTCACCGAACAACTAGCCACCTTAAGTGAAGTTTTGAATCATCAATGTAAGGGTACATTCAAAGAAGGTTAATTTGATTATGTTGATAATCGATTAACATGCCATTGTGATAACACAGTAATCCATGTGCATACCAAGGGCACAAGTTTTATCACACATTCAGATTCACTTAAATACTTTTGCTGTTCTGAGCAACACCAAAACTAATGAAACAACTAAACAGGCAAAACCAAAACACAGGCATAGAACCTAGCACGAGAATTCACAGTTCCATTAATCAAGTTTGATCAATAAGCTAATACTGTTACGTATTACTTGAATTCTACGCTATATTGTTCTACTTTAGTGTTGGGATGTCGAACCTTAACGTTTGCACCAAATCATTCAATCTGATCTAAAGAGTTAGATGCAGGTTTCGAATTCTGCGAAACGTGTTCGAATTTTATACGTTTTAAACATCCATGAATATTTGGTGAAATATTCTAAAACCGGCCGTAGTCGATCTAATTTGTGGGAACAAAACTGATCTATGACTATTCTAACTCTGGACTCAAAGGGTTGACTCTCCAGACTCACAGACCTCATTAGAGAATGACGTTGTGACGTAACTCGTATCAAATTGTCTTCATGGATTTAATCATAAGACGAATTTGATTAATGGTATACTCAATAGTGTCCTTTGACCTGAGATACATATGCTACCTCCCGTTTGCCAAGGACTGTTCTTTGATTGTAGTATACGTTGTCGCGTAACTGCCAGTAAAGACTACTTTTGGGAATGGATCTGAAGCTTAGTGGGAGCTGTATGTAGTCAAGATGGGATTCTATACTCTTGCACTAATACTTTAACAGCTAGACATCGTGGGCCCTCTCGTGAGTTCCAAGTGTTAAGTGTAAGGCCTTACCCAAACTTATTGTGTGTTTGATTGGACCACTTCGAACTACGACACGAGAAATAGAATGATTGAACATTAAAGAGAATGAATATAAATCCATGTCTCTTGTTCAATTGATGTCTTATACGGAAAGGAACTAATGACTTTGCATTACCATAAGTCTAAACTACAACGCAAGTTTGTAGATATACCTTGGTTACTGACTTGAAGTGTCATAACTGGTTGGGACAACCATGTGTAGCTAGAGCACCTCTAACTATTTCTTCAAATGTTGTCGGACTCTGTCCAAGTGGGAGATTGTTGGATAATGGTTGTCCAGACCCGACAACAACAAAAACCCGACCCGGTTTGACCCGTAAAGAGTTACACTGAGGGCAACGAAATAAAAATCCGCTTAAATTGTTTAACCGGTAATTCACGGAATTGTGTAATTATTTATTTAATTACAAATAATTATCCTTGCGATAATAAACGGAGATATACATTTCGATTTATCGAATAGGGTTTTACGGTGAAACAAATAAATAGTTATTTGTGTGTCTTGAAGTTTACGACATGTGTGTTTATTAATAAAAGTTGTTTTATTAATAAATCGTAAACTTAGATAGTTGGTTGCAAAAGGTTAAACAAGGAGGGGGCTAGATGCAACTATGTTGCCTATATAAGGAGAGCTAGGGATTAGGGTTTTGGTTGCTCATTCCCTCCCTCTCTCTCTCTCTCTGCGCCACTTTTAGTGCCGCCTCCCTCCTTCTCCTTCTCGCAACCAACCTCTTCATCATAGGAGCTTTTCGGTTGGTGATCGCTTCTCGTTTCTTGCAAACGATCATCGGCGGATCATCATCACTCAAGATCGCCGCCGCCGTCACCACCTTGGGAGCCGTCGCCGTGTGAACCGCCGCCGCCCTTGTCGCCGCCGTCGCCCCTCCTTTCTAGGGTCGTCACGAATCAAACCCTAGATCGCCGTCGCGATCTAGCGTATCTCCGTTTCGCGCGACACCATAACCACTCGCCTTGTCGTCGTCGTTACGATATCGCGAGTGCGAGCTTTGTCGGCATAATCGTTCGTCCGTCTAGGCTAAACCCTAGACGTCGTCATAGTCTTTATTCGTTGGTGCTCGATTGTCGCCACCATAAACCGAATCGTTGTAGTTTTCAACGAATCGGTTAAAGACGGTTTTGGCGATTTGCTAAACGATTTGATCCGAACGTCGGATCGGTTATTCCGTGAAAACCTAGCGTCGTCACGTTGTTCCTCGGTGTCTCTAGCGTTTGTTAGATCACCGTGAAGGTATATCTAAACTCCATTTTAGTTTAGATGTTTTATTTCGATTAAATGTAATCGTTATTATTTTCGCGCTAAAATGTTTACCGCGAAATGGTGTTTGCGTGATTAATTATTTTTGGTGATCGTGATCCTGTTGACACGTTTTCGACACCTACGGTTTACGCGTCTTAATTAGTAAAATTATTTTATTCCGCTGCGTAAACGGATTACCGGTTTAATCCGTTTTAACTCTTAATTTACTAAACCCGGTCGGTAATGTTTTAATTAAACGGTCAAGTTTTTTTTTTTTAACGTCACCGGGCACCCGTATACCACTGTCAGAAACCCAACAGAGGCATCATCATCGACGGTTACTTTCACTCTCTAATACTCCGGCGAAAGAGAGGACAGCGATTATCATTTTTTCCTCATCACTGTCCTAATTTTCCATTGGAGAGGCAAATCAGATTATGTAAGCAGAAATTATGAAAACATAATATTACACCAACAAGGGATGACACACATTTATTTAAAAAGTGTATCCCGTGTTTGTTCTCTTATGACACGTAAAAGTGCTTGTCATCTTTTCTATAGATTTAAATCATATGACATTTTTTTATGACACAGACTTTTCACTTCTGTGTGTCGTAATTCGGTTTAATCCATTTTTTTATGAACCGTAAATTTGGATCATTGACGGGGGCATTACCCACCCACCGATTATCTCCAATCCTCATCAGGAGGAAACTCACCATAGGTGAGAAAACCCCCTGACCCAACATGTAACCCTCATTTATTTTAATTTTTTTTACAAGTGGGACTTAAACCCAAGACCTCCTATTTATAATGTCTTATACAAAGTATAATTTACATCACCAAAAATTAAATAAATACATAAATAATACAATGTCATTTAATACAAACTAGTAACTTGTACTTAGCTTGTTTTAGTGTGTATCACAAGAACAGACATATTTGCATGAATTTCTAAATTTTATCAAAGCCAGATTATAACTTTGTACCTTGACACTTTTTTTTTACAACTTTCACAATTCTTTTGTGCACAACACCTTGTTTTTAAAGACCTTTTGATTTCTTGATTTCCATATCCACCACATCGATCGTAGTGTAAATGATTGATTCGATTACTCCACCAAGCTTTTGATATCACTGAAACTAAGTGATGGAATCCTGCTGCATAAAGAGATTTGGAAGGCAGGCTAGCTCATATGATCAACTACTTCCCGAAACCTAACACATAACAGGCACTCTTCGTTTTTTACTATAATCCCCTGATGCAAGACGGAAACCAAGATTGGCAATCCATCCAAAGTTGCTCTCATCCAAAAAAGTTTACTTTAATTGGAACCCAATTATTCACTCAAAAGACATAATAATTGTGATGGTGCACAACTGTATATTACACAATCAACCAAATATCAGAAAGAGACAAAAGCCCGTCTAGCTCAGCTGGTAGAGCGCAAGGCTCTTAACCTTGTGGTCGTGGGTTCGAGCCCCACGGTGGGCGACATTTTTGATTTTTTTTTCATGCTAAAAATTTGTCTAAGCAACAGTTCTACGTTTTTACATCCCTATTATATTTGAGGTGAACATGCCCACCGAATCAGTAAAAAAAAAAGCACCCGCCATGCATAGGATAAAGAGGTTCCAAACTCAAGATACAGTTAAAAAAGGTCGCCCACCGTGGGGCTCGAACACACGACCACAAGGTTAAGAGCCTTGCGCTCTACCAACTGAACTAGACGGGCTTTTGTCAATATCAGAGTTTTACGGTCAGTTAATATCAATTATCTGATAATTGGTTGATTTGAAACAAAAAGTTTGAAGTGGAGTTGTGGACCATCACTCAAAAATATGCACAGGGAACAGTTATAAAAGAAACTTTAGATTTGTCAAAAACTTCAAGAAACACAGAAACTCAAAGAGACCAGAACTTACAAAATAGAGTTTAAAAACTGAAAAAGGTCGCCCACCGTGGGGCTCGAACCCACGACCACAAGGTTAAGAGCCTTGCGCTCTACCAACTGAGCTAGACGGGCTTTTGTTTGATTCTGAGCTAGATAATTAGTTGATTTTAAACAATAAGTTTGAAGTGCAGTTGTGGACGATCACTCAAAAATATGTACACAATTGTAATTGTAACAAGGGAACAGTTATAAATGGTATGATATCAACATAGTGTTTTCTAAAAGTTAGTTTTAAAAAAATATATATAGCAATATGGAGGAGATCCATTGATAACTTCTCTATTTTGTAATCTAATGATTGGTAAATTGTCAGATTTTTGTGTGGTTCTAATTGATAAAAGAAATTTGCTGACCTACATCTTCAATTCAATCTGGGAACACCAATTGCCCAGACTTCGCCATTGAGGTTCGATGCTCATACGCAATTGAAGATCCAGGTGCTCAAATGAAATCTGTTTCGCCAATGATTCATATACTCCAATGAGGTTCGATGCTTCAGATGCCCAAATGAAGATTCATACGCCAAAGGATCTGATTTCCCGGCGAGATAAGTTTCTGATTTTCCGTTTGTTCACTCGCGATCCACTTGACAATTCGGTCGTCGGAAACGCCGGTGTACGGACCCGCACCGTCAACCGGATTGAAATCGAAGCTCTCCGGTCCAACCACACCACCGTTGATCGGAATAATTTCGATGGCATCATCACTGGAGTGGTTATTGGAGGGAAATCCGACGGGAGTAGCTATGTGTGTTTTTGGATCCGTTCAATAATTGCGAGTTCCATAATTGTGGTTTACCTGTGCTTTTTGTTTTGTTTTTGTTTTGGGTATTAGTATACCCATGTGGTTATTCTGTGGTTACATTATTTTATTATTTTGTTGATTTTTAAAAAATGGAAATTCAAATATAATATTTTTATTTTACATAAATAAAACATTACAATACCAAAGTTACTGAATTAAGAAAAATATAAAAATTACATGCATCACGCATAAATAAATTAAGAAAAACACTCGTAGATATCCTCAACCTTAAGTGGTTATGAATATCTCGATCTCGTATTTCCCTACGATTAGCTCGCTTTTGATCCTTCTCAATTAAGAGGTTGTTTGGTTGGGTGTGAATGGGGTCTGAATCTGACCGAATCAGAGGTAGATTCGATTCAGAGGTGTCTGGTTTGACGTCTGAAGGAGGGCAAAGTCTAAACGAATCAGAGCTTTCCCGTCTGACCGGATCAGAGGCTGGGTGGAAGATGAACCAAGCAGAGGGAAGGTTGGAATGCAAATGGGAACGAACGAGAGGCTGAAAAAAATCTGGAAACCAAAAACTGGCCTTGCAACTGGAACGAGAGACTGCCAAAAAAAATGTGTGAAAAAATGGTTCCAGAGGCTGCCCCAAAAAATGTGGAAGTGGCCTCGCACGAATTGTTTTCTGAGCTGCATTCGTGTCCGCAGGTCGCGTGAGCATTGTATTGTTTTCAAGGAATCTTAACCAGGAAGTTTTCTGAACAATATTTGTCCAAACCGATTACAAGTGCTCAAGATTGTCCTATAAATCTTGAACATAAGAAACAAGAAGTTTTTTATTCTCCTGATAGTTCTCTGAGTCCCACAACTCCATGGGTTCACAAGCTTAGGTCGTAACATTTTGATGATATCATGAATTCAAAGCACTATGTGATAATCACAACTGTAATCACACAAGAAAAGCAAAATGACTGAATATGTCTGATAGTATGGGGTCCACTAGTTAAAGAAAATAAATAATACCTTAACATATATAGATGTTATGAGTATGATTATGCCTGAGTTTAAGATGGACAAAATATACCAGCAATCGACATGGCTTATGTGCTTAACTAGTTGAAACTGAAGTGTAGTTTAGTGCGTTAAGACCAATATGATCCGAGATAATGATCTTTCTCAAACGAAAAATAGAATGTGCTTCTGTATTGCAATTTCATATTAATTCAGAAAATTCAAAAAGATTTTCAGTGTTTTAGCATAACTTTAGAAAATCAAAAGATTTTAGGTTTGTTTTGATATAAAGTTTGTAAAATTCAAAAATATTTTATTTCTCAATTTGTTTTCGATTCGATCGACACAAGATACCAAATCATTTTTAAAATCTATTTTCAAAATATATTGGTTCTCCAAAGGAGATTTTTGCCCAAGATTAATGTTATTTTAGAAAAAGAAAACCGCTCTTCTATCTTCTGAAGTTGCAGGTTGTTAAAGTCATGACTCAAGCATGGTGGGGGGGGGGGTGTATATTAGATGCAAATGAAGACTTCATTTTCAAGTGGGTCAGTGATATGTTCATGTTCCAGTCATGCGAGCTCTATTGCAACTAGACTCATTTTTCAGAGTTGGAGATCAATTACTCATTGAAAATTAGCTGTTGAAGATTAGAGTCAATGTGTTGAAATAGATAGAAAATATACATCACACGTCAAGGGGAGTTTGTTAATGCATAGTCTGTGTGTCGTATGATGTATCTACACTTTGGGTAATAGTTGCTAGAGTGTTAGATGTGAGTCATTGTACTTTACGTGGGAGAATGAGAGCCACCGAATGAGTGGCGACTGACCACTGAATGAGTCATTCGGTGGGTATCTCATTCGGTGGATGGGTTGTCTATAAATAGCAACCTCATTCGGCTCATTTATAACTTTTGCCAATTGAGTTTTCATTCGGTGAGTCTATGTCTAAATGTTTTGACTCGGGATCTGCAGAAGACGTTTTTTACTTTTTTTGTGGGTCGTCTAGTTCTCTGTGTCAGATCCGGTTGCAACCACCACTTGGGACTATCGTGAAATAGTCTTCAACACCTCATGTATGGAAACGAGACTCTTTCACTTTCATACTTAATCTAAGCTTTGATTTGATCGTACAAGTCACTTTCACCACTAGCCCAACCACTACGCATTCGCTCCTAAATGGCGCTAAAGAATTATCACTCTTTGTTGGTGTCGCTCCATTTTCCTGATATGTAGTCATTGGGTCGGTATGGATCTCTCTTTAACAGCTGGTAGAATGTTCGACGAATGTCGTTTCAAAATTGCGTCTTATCTTGATGGTGTGCTAAATTTAAAAGTTAAAAAAATTAGTAAACTTTACCAACGACGGGGTCTTTCGATGCGTCGAGCCAAGCTCGAGCTAACACATACACCTCATCATTGTCCCATATTTGAAAAAAAAATTCTCTCTCGTCTCCACGACCTTCTTCTTGTGGGATCGTTTTTTGGTTTTGAACCCCCCCCCCCCCCACACACACACACAAGCGCTTCTTGTATTTCCGTGGACTTAGGGATACACCGAGTGATATATTATGAATGGTTGGGATTGTTGGAATGGTTGAGATTGTTGGAGCTGTTGATATTGTTGAAATGGTTAATATTGTTGTTGAGAAAGCGTACTAAAACCTTACCTATGGGTGCGGTTGTCGTTGCGGGGTTTGCGACTGTGACACCTCGTCCGAAATCCAGGTCAAACCATCTACTTTGACTTTTAATTAAGTATTAATTGTGCTTTATCTGATCTGATTTCTGTTAAACTGTTAAATTACTGTGTCTGACTGTTAACTGATGACGTAAACCTAATCCCGCGTTTGTGCTAAAAGTGTATACCCATTAAAGATGTTATGATTTCATGTATAAATCATGGAACTTCAATAATAAGAAAAATAAATATAAAATGAATTTTTATATTTTATCTGGAACTGGTGTCGAACGTTTATATAATCAACACATCAAAACTGATGAGCGATCATACGTTTAGAACTATTCGGTTTTAAATAACCTGGACGATCGAGCTTAAAACTGTTATAAATTGACAAACTGAAAACGTTATCCGTAACCAGACTGAAAAACTGAAAAACATAACTGACTTCTGAAAAACATTTATAATCAACTTAAACAATTGTTTTTATGAAATAAAAACATCACGAACTGAAATCGTTGTCAGGACTTAAGCCTAACCCTAACCGAACACCCAATTGGGCCCGACATGGCCCAATAGGCCCAATAAGCCTAAAACAATGAAACCGAGCCCGAAAACTTGACCCATTACTCAAATATAATATTCTGAATGATCGTGGTGACCCGAAACCTCAATCGATGCAAAACGGGCCCGGGCTTCGAATCGGTGCCCCGTTTGGGCCCGTACGGCCCATTACCGACATACGAGCCCGATTTCATTTTCTTTAAATGATTTGGCCCAATAAAAATCCCAAAGCCCAATGGGTTTATTTTTTTATAAATTAAACCCATCAAACTTGCATAGATTTTTATAAAACTTGTTACCACTTATTATTTTTATAAAAATTGCCATGAACAGTACATGGTGAAGTACTCCACCTGCACGTTTACTGATAGTGCACTGACATGGTGGAATTCCCATGCTGATGTTATGGGAACTGACTTAGCCTATGAAATGTCATGGGACGAACTCAAACAACTGCTGCGTGATGAGTACTGTCCCAGGGAGGAACTGTAGAAACTCGAATCCGAATTCTGGAATCTGTCCATGAATGGAGCCGACATTGCTGGATACACTAAGAGGTTCCGTGAGCTTGCTCACCTCTTGTAACCTTTGGGTATAAAACGATTATCCGAGTTGGAATTTTCAAATGAGAAACTCTCAAAAGTTTCTGAATTACAAATTGGGGCGGTACGCCTAGGATAGGGAAATCCTAGGCGGTACGCGACCCATTTGGTAAACGGGTCGAGTTGCGGCACCCGTCGGATTCTGGTATGTACGAATCTCAAAATCCGGGCGGTACGCCCCAGGTTATGTATTTTGGGGCGGTACGCCTCGATTTCAGTTCGTTAAAAACAATGATTTTGGCCTTTATATCACTTCACACTTGTGAAGCTCTGCATACCTCCGGCCAGAATTGCTTCCCTGCTGTCCCAGAACCCTGTCATCATCACCTTCAAGCATTAGGAGCCTTGTGAAGAGCTTGATCATCAAGGGGTGAGTTTTCTTATTCATTTCCTTCATTAACCACATGAATACATGGGGCAAACCTCATTCTAAAACCTAACCCATATGAATACAGCTGTGCAAGGACAATCTAAGAGGATCAAAGGGTTCAAGAACTGATTTCAAGAGCCATCAAGGTAAGAGTCTTTTGAATTATGGACAAATATGCCATTTTTGGATTTCTTTAAGATCATGTATTCATAAATTGGTTATGGATCATGCATGCAATTAGAGATTGGCTCTTGGGATTCAGATTGGGGACTGGAGAGGTCAGGGAAATCAGAAAAGCTCGGTTGTACAAGGATCCCTTCACAAGGTACAACCCTCCTATGCATGCATGTTGATCTCTTTCCTTAAATGGAAACTTTACAAGTTAAGATCACTTAAATCCAGAGTTGATTAGTGTATCTAAATAAGAAATGAGTCATTGGGACATAGGGATTCTGTCCCAAATGAAATCTGTACTAAACGGGGGTCGAAACAATGAAAATTACCATATTTGGAAAGCTCGGGAATTGGGGTTATGCTTTGGTTAAGGTATTAGACTACAAATGAACCCTTAATTGACCCCTCGGAATAATATGAAACTGATTGGGTAAGAATTCTGGACTTAAAACGCCAAATTATGAAAATGGCACTAAAAGACAAAATAGTCGGGCCCTGTTCACAGATGGGGGCGTACCGCCCATAATCTCTGCATGCAGAGCGGTACGCCCAGGAAAGTAAAACAAAAACCGGAATCTCAGATTCCAGCGTACCGCCCAGAAACTTATGAATCGGCGCGGTACGCCCGAAATTAGAATCTGGAAATCAGTCGACCATTTGAAGCGTACCGCCCAGAAATGTAAACTTCCAGGCGGTACGCCTAGAAGGAAAATGACAGAATGTTTGGCCCATTTTGGATGAACCAAAACTTCACGAGACTGATCCAGTGACTGTAGTCTATGATAATTACAACCTGAGAATGATATGGGACATGTTAGCCTCGTATATGACGAATATGAACATGATAACGATGATAGGTTGCTAGAAATCAAAGAGAGGATATTTTCTCGGATATTCTGTCTAGCCACCGTTTCTGACTTCTTTGTGTGAGTCCTCTGACTTCTCTCATAGAATTTACTGTTTAAGATCACAATTCTGTTTGATGTATTTGTTATATCTGTTATGAACTTATCCTGTCAAGCACTGTTAGTTTGGAGATGCCCTGTGTGGGTTATTATATACTTTCTGGTCATTATGATTGAACCAATAGGCATATAAGGGATTATAACGGCCATTATAGTTGATTTATCCATGTTCATCCGGATCCTCTAGTATTAGGTAACTAGGGGGAATATGTCCTTATATGTTGAAATGAAATTACTACTCGTAGAGGGTTTACGGCTGATTGCGACGTGCCCATAGAGTACATGAAGTTTGACCTTGGGTGTGACTTGATAATTTCATAACCAGCATGTGTTTGAAAACTGTTAATATTATGATCGTAGTTAAGACTCACCAACAACATTGTTGTTGACTATGTTATGAATGACTTATGTTGCAGGTAAGCAAGTGTAGGAATGAACCTATTATGAACTTGGAATGCTACTTGGTTGTTGTCACTATGAACTTGGACTTTGTATGAATTATGAATTATGAATTATGAATGTAAATGAAGACATGATAATGACTATGTTTCCTTTGGTATCCTGTATCTTTGTTATTCAGTTCCAGGCCATATCCGGTGGCTATCGATTCTGTTAGATCGAATAAGAGGTGCAATGCATCCTCGCTCATGAGTCGGTCTAAGAGTTTCATATGTGTGGACTGGATGTCCGTTGTATGTGTATGTGTATGATGTTAGAAACGTTGGTAATCTCGGGTAATGATACGGACAGCCGGTCCAACGCCCTCCCCCACACCTGGCAGGGTGCGGAGGAGGGGGGTGTGACACCTCTGTCCTACAATGATCACTCCGCCGTACAAGAAGATCGAACGCTACATCTGGGGACTTGCACCACACATTCAGGGAAATGTCCTTTCCTCGAGCCCTCAGACCTTTCAGGATGCTGTGCGTATGGCACACAATCTCATTTACCAAGCTAATCGTCAAGGTGTAAACTTTGGCAAGAAGGCATCTGAGAACAAGCCCTCTGATGTTAGTGCCACTCTGTCGTCAAGCAAGAAACCTGATAACAAGAGGAAGCGCCCATTCTGGAAGAATCGCGATGATAAGAATCTTGAGAAAGCCCAAGTTAAGGAAACCGCACCGGCAAGGGTCTATGCCGCCACTGCTCCTTCATATCCTGTCCGCAAAACCGGTTACATCGGTACTGCTCCTCTGTGCTCCAAATGCAACCTTCACCACACTCTGGGTTGTGATAACGTCTACTGTAACATCTGTAAGGTTAAGGGACATGTAGCACGCGACTGCCCAAAGCGCACTTGCTACGGTTGCGGAGCTACTGGGCACTACAAGAGTGAATGCCCGAAGATGAAGAATCAAGGTGCTAACCAGGCTAGGGGAAGAGCTTTCGTGATCAATGCCGGAGATGCCCGCCGTGAACCCAACACGGTGATGGGTAGGTTTCTACTAAACAACCATTATGCTTCCGTTTTATTCGATACTGGTGCCGATAGAAGCTTTGTGTCTACTGATTTTAGTCAATTGCTTAAAATCACCCCTGTTGCCTTAGACACTAAGTTCACAGTAGAATTAGCGAATGGTGACTTGATAGAAACCGGAATCATCTATCCGAACTGCCCATTAGAACTCTCCGACCATTCTTTCTGTATCGACTTGATGCCTGTTGAGTTAGGTAGTTTTGATGTAGTCATTGGAATGGATTGGTTAGCAAAGAATCATGCGGAAATCGTGTGTCATGAGAAGATGGTTAGAGTGCCATTAGCAGATGGTAACACTCTGAACGTGCAAGGCGAGAAGAGTGGAACCAAACTAAATATCATATCATCTATGAAGGCAGGGAAATTCCTCCGCAAAGGATGTCATGCCATTCTAGCTCATGTCACTGAGAAGAAACCGAAGGAGAAGCGTATTGAAGACGTTCCTGTTTTCTGTGAATACTCGGAAGTTTTTCCAGAAGACTTGCCAGGCCTACCTCCAACACGACAGGTTAAGTTTCGCATCGACCTAACACCCGGAGCCGCCCCCGTTGCCAGGTCCCCTTACCGACTGGCACCGTCTGAGATGTAAGAGTTGTCTAGCCAACTACAAGAGTTGCTAGATAAGGGATTTATTCGTCCAAGCCACTCCCCATGGGGTGCTCCTGTGTTATTCGTGGAGAAGAAAGATGGAACGTTCAGGATGTGTATCGACTATCGAGAGTTGAACAAACTGACTGTGAAGAACCGTTACCCGCTTCCGAGGATCGATGACTTATTTGATCAACTTCAAGGATCATGCTTCTATTCCAAGATCGATCTAAGGTCGGGGTACCACCAACTCCGAGTTAGAGATGAAGATGTCTCAAAGACAGCGTTTAGAACACGCTATGGTCATTACGAGTTCCTCGTTATGCCATTTGGTTTGACTAACGCACCGGCCGTATTCATGGACTTAATGAATCGCGTGTGTAAACCATACTTGGAAAAATTTGTCATCGTGTTCATCGAAGATATTCTTATCTACTCGCGTAATAAGAAAGAACACGAAGAACATTTGAGACTCATCTTAGAACTGCTGAAGAAAGAAGAGCTTTACGCGAAGTTTTCCAAATGTGACTTTTGGATTCGCGAAGTACACTTTTTGGGTCATGTGATCAACGACCGAGGTATTCACGTTGATCCGGCTAAGATTGAAGCAATCAAAGATTGGAGTACTCCCACGACCCCTGTTGGGATTTACAGTGGGATCCGGGTTACCGATTTTAATTTTATTAAAACCGATTTTAATAATAAAATTAATTCCAAATTAATTTAGCAGCGGAAACGAATTAAACGCGGACGCAACTGTAACAGGATCAATCACCGGCACGACAAACACAGAAAATATATTTATTTAAATAAATAAATAAATACATAAAATTAAATATCTAATAAATTAGATATACCTTGGCGGGATCCGAGCAACCGCTCGAGACACCCGGATTCAACGGGCTCGCGCTAGGACGAACAGTGACGTCCGACTCGAACCTTCGAGACAGATCATCGACGACGACATCGGCGGCGGCGACCATAGGTGGCGGCGGCGGCAGTGGCGGCGGTGGTGGTAGAGATACCACCGGTGGTGGTGACAAAAACTTTTCCGTCGGGATGGCCACCGGGACCGATCCCACGACGAACGACTCGCCGGAGATCGGAGGAGAGGCGGCGGCGGTGGCAGACGGGTAGAGCGGCGCCGGCCACGATGACACGACGGGGCGCGGCGGTCTCGGCTGCGCCGGCAGTGCGAGAACCACCGGCCGGTGGTCACGCGGCGGCGCACGTGCGGCAGCAGCGGCGGCGGCGGTTTGAGCTGCGGCGGCGGCTCGGGCTGCGGCTTCGGCTTCGGCTCGGGCTGCGGCTTCGGCTCGGGCTGCGACGGCTTCGCTTTCGAGTCGAGCGCAAATACTGGCAAGACGGGGATCCATCTGAAATCTCGAACGGATCACGATGGTGGAGGCGGGGCGGCGACGGCGGTCGGCGACGGCGGCGAAGGAGCCGACTTCGGCTGGGGTTCGGCGCAGGGAGAGAGAGGAGGAAGGAGATTAGGGTTTCGAGTAACTTGTGTTTCAATCTTTCTCCCTCTCTCATTTAATATCAAATTCGCGGACCGGGGCCAGACGGACTGGGCCCGGTCGCGATCTCCTTTTAATCCACCAATCGATTAGTCTGTTAATCCGGTAACAACTAATCGATCCGTCTTTTAATTACCGAGTATTTTGAACCGATAGATTTTGTCAATTTAAATAAATAATTCATATTTATTTAATTCACCATTTAGTTCGTTTATTTCTAATTAACAATTAATTAGATATAATAGTCCGTTGACCCGGGTGTAACTCTTACGGGTCAATATCGGTCGGGTTCGTTAATTCGTCGGGTCAGGACACCCTTGTTTCCAACAGTCTCCCACTTGGACTGAACGCGACAGTTTAACGAGCGCAGTCAGAGGCACTCTAGCTATGCATGGCTACACCAACTAATATTGACTCTTTAAGTCGGTTGCCAAAGTATATCTGATTGACTATCAAGCAGACTTACGACTTGTGCATTCATTGTCATATGTTCCTTTCTGTATAAGACATTGATGAATTATAGGACATGGACTCCCATATTGTATTCATCGATTTTCATTCTCGATACAATTCGAAGTGATCCAACAAACACACAGTAAGTTTGGGTGAGGCCTCACACTTATCACTTGGAATCAACGAGGGCGCCTTTATGTCTAACTGTTGCCGAAGCAAGAGTACAGAATCCCTTGTCGAGGCATACAGCTCCCACTAAACCTCAGAGCCATTCCCAAAAGTAGCCGTTATGGCTGGCAGTTACGCGACAACGTTAGGCTACAATCAAAGAATGTTCTTTAGTAAAGAGGAGTTCGAATATGCGTCTCAGGTCTAAGGATACATTAGAGCATGCATTTAATCAAGCAAGCAAGACTTCCATGATTGCGTTGCATGATGCGAGTTACGTCCAACGTCATTCACCAATGAGGTCTGTGAGTTTGAACGTTAAACAACTTTAAAGTTCAACCAGTCACAATAGTCTTACTTTAGTATAGCTCCCACTTACTAATCGACTACGGACATTTAGGACAAGAACTTATTGTCCATGGATTAAACGTATAAATATTGAACACAGTTATGGAATTCATTATTGCATAAATCAGATGGAATAAGAATAATATAGATAACTGTTATTGTTCATTCATCCAAATACTGAATCAAAACATGTCTTTAGCTAATCTAAGCCCTATCGCTTCTCTGTGGCGTATATGAGTCTCCTGAGTCATAGGCTTAGTGAAGGGATCAGCTAAGTTTTGATCTGTGTGTACTTTGCTTATCTTGATTTCATTTCTGTCGACTACTTCTCTTATGTAGTGGAATTTCCTCAGTACGTGCTTGGCCATCTTATGGGACCGTTGCTCTTTGGCTTGAGCTATAGCGCCTGTGTTATCGCACAGCATCTCGATGGGTTGCCTAATACTTGGCATAGCATCGAGATCGGATATGAACTTCTTCATCCACACGGCTTCTTTAGCAGCTTCTGAGGCGGCTATGTATTCGGATTCAGTAGTAGAATCAGCTACTACTGGCTGTTTTGAGCTTCTCCAAGAAACAGCCCCTCCGTTAAGAGTGAATACGAATCCTGACTGTGAGCGAGAGTCATCTCGGTCAGTCTGAAAACTGGCGTCAGTGTAACATCTTACAGTGAGCTCCTCATCGACACCCCCATATACGAGAAACATATCAGTGGTGTTTCTCAAGTATTTTAGTATGTTCTTTACAGCCGTCCAGTGAGCTAGCCCTGGCGTCTGTTGGTACCGACTTGTCACGCTCAATGCATACGAGACATCCGGTCGTGTGCAGAGCATGGCATACATGATAGATCCAATAGCAGAGGCAAATGGGATCGATGCCATTTGGCTTATCTCGCGCTCCGTTTTAGGTGCTTGAGATTTGTCCAATATTGTTCCCTTAGTCATGGGAACTGCTCCTTTCTTGGAGTTGCTCATATTGAACCGAGCTATGATCTTGTCTATGTATGTGCTTTGACTGAGTCCCAAAAGGCGCTTAGATCGATCTCTGTGAATCTTGATTCCCAGAATATAAGCGGCTTCTCCAAGGTCTTTCATAGCGAAACAAGATGAAAGCCATTTCTTAACTTCGTTAAGCATGGGTAGGTTGTTCCCTATGATCAATATATCGTCCACGTACAGTACGAGGAACGATACAGCGCTCCCACTTGCCTTTCTGTAGACACAAGGCTCATCTTTGTTTTGTTCAAAGCCAAACTCTTTGACTTTTTGATCAAAACGAAGATTCCAGCTTCGAGATGCTTGCTTGAGTCCATAAATGGACTTGCTAAGCTTGCAAACCTTGTTTGGATTCTCTGGATCGACAAAACCATCAGGCTGAACCATATAGACATCTTCTTCGAGTTGTCCGTTCAGGAAGGCGGTTTTTACGTCCATTTGCCATATCTCATAGTCATGGTATGCGGCTATGGCAAGGAGAATCCTGATCGATTTGATCATGACAACGGGCGAAAAGGTCTCATCATAATCAACCCCTTGAGTTTGAGTGAAACCTTTCGCTACAAGCCGTGCCTTGTAGGTTTGCACATTTCCATGCATGTCAGTTTTTCTTTTAAAGATCCACTTGCTCCCTACTGCCCGTGTACCGGGGGGTAGCTCAATCAAGTCCCAGACGTGATTGTCACGCATAGATTGCATCTCAGCGTTCATGGCTTCAAGCCATTTATCAGATTCCGGATCTGATATAGCAGCTTTGTAATTAATAGGTTCATCGTTAGAATCGGCTATTAATAGAACATCGAAGGCCTCATGATATCCAAGGTATCTATCAGGCTCATGTCGTATTCTTTCGCTCCTACGAACGCTTGTGCTTGTGTTTGGGTCTGATGGTGCGACAACAACTTGTCGGTCAGACACAGCGACCGCTTCAGGGTTAGGTGAATCTTGAATTTCTTCAAGATCCACTGGATCACTATTTGTTCCTCGAGTAAGAAATTCTTTCTCAAGGAATTTACCTTTCCGCTTGATGGAAACAGTGTTTGCATCGGGATGGTAGAAGTAATAACCGGTATTACCATAGTATCCAACGAAAGTTACCTTTTCGCCTCGAGGATCGAGCTTATTATCAGAATCACTGCTGACATAAGCATCACATCCCCATACCCTGAGGTATGAAAGTTTGGGAAGAGAACCATGCCATATCTCATATGGGGTCTTCCCTACTTTCTTGGTCGGTGCCAGATTTATTAGACGAGCGGCGGTTAAGATGGCATATCCCCAAAAGGAATGCGGCAAGGTTGTCCTACACATCATTGATCGAACCATGTTAAGCAGGGTTCGATTCCTCCTTTCACTAACGCCATTTAACTGGGGTGTGCCAGGTGGAGTAGGTTGTGAAACGATTCCACATTCCTTTAGATGATTCAGGAACTCAGCGCTTAGGTATTCACCACCTCTATCTGATCGAAGTATTTTGATAGTTCGAGTTAGCTGATTTTGTACTTCGTTTTGAAACTCTTTGAACTTTTCAAAAGTTTCATGTTTGTGTTTCATCAGATAGACATAGGCATATCTGCTGTAGTCATCGATGAAAGTCACGAAGTACCGTTCACGATTTCTCGTTTCGGTTCGAAAGGGTCCACACACATCAGTGTGAATAACGCCTAACAATCCTTGGGCCCGTTCACCTGTGTGGGTGAAGGGTGACTTGGTTAGTTTACCAGATAAGCATGACTCGCATTCGTCAAAGGAATCTGCATCTTGGGATTCGAGAATGCCAGCAGTTTGCAACTTCTTGATGCGGGCCTTGCTTATGTGACCAAGTCTATGGTGCCATAACGAGGATTCGTTACTATCAGCTTTGTTTCTTTTAGAAACATGATAGAGCTGGTCGTTTGTTTGAACATCTATCTCATATATTCCATGTTGAGGTTTAGCCTCGAAATAAAAGATATCATTAAGGTAAGCAGAAATCATATTTCCATTAAATTTATACCGAAATCCTTGTTCAAACAATGAAGAGACAGAAATAATGTTCCTGGATAAACCAGGTGCATACAAACAGTTAATCAAATTAACTACAAGGCCTGAAGAACATGAAAAAGAAAATGTTCCAGTAGCAAGTACTGGGACCTTCTTCCCGTCACCAACGATGAGGTCCATGCGGCCTCGTTCTGTCTTCTTCCACTTCTCAGGTTCCTGCAAAACATTAACAATGTGGTAACCACATCCAGTATCAAATACCCATGAATTGGAGGAAACAGTGAAAAGTTCAATAACATTTATTGAAATACCTGATGAGCAACCCTTATTAGAGTTCTTGGTCATCTTCAGCTTTGCAAGATAAACAGGACAGTTGCGACGCCAGTGTCCCATTTTGTTGCACTCATAGCACAGGCGCTCCTCAGGAGGCTGAACCTGTGGTTTCTTGCCTTTGCCCTCTTTAACCTTCTTGGTTTTGGAGATCTTTGTATTCGTAACCTTGAGCACGTCCGGCGTGGTCCTGATCTTCACGTTGGGTATCAACGGAATAACCTCCTCGATCGACTGAGCCGAACAATTAATCGCAAGAATACGATAATGTTCTGGCAAAGATCTGAGTACTACATCAAGAGCCATCCCGTCAGAGATGGAGTAGCCAAGGTCGATCAGTCTGTCACGATACGCTTTCATCAGCATGACATGATCGTATGGAGAGGAGTCGTTAGCCATAGAGCAGTTCACAAATTGTGAAAGTGCATCAGCTCGCTCAGTCCTCTGACTCAATTCAAATAAATCCTTGAGTTTACGAATGATGTCATAAGCAGACATCCCCATGAAATTGTACCGATAATCCTGAGTCATGCTAGACAACATCAGGTCAGTGACGTCCTTATCATCGTCAGTGTGCTTTTGGAGCTCAGACCGCGAGTTCTCATTTAGCAAGTAAGATGGAATACTCGCGATCGGTCGGTCAATGACATAGAGTTTCCCGAAGAGTCTTAAAAGGTTCCTCAGGGTTGTCTGCCATGCGAGAAAGCCAGACTCAGTGAAGGGGTCGAGTTGTACCATTGAACTTAATGGTGGTGAGTTTTCTTTAGCCTTCTGAAAATAAGCAAAGTAAATTTTAATCAGTATTTTCGATGTTTATTTTTCTTTAAAATAAGTTGGTAAGGTTTATTTTAAGAAAATGAGAATTCGTTTAGACGAGATCACTTGAGACCGCCAAATGAGCCTCAGGAGCAAAACCTTGTAAACAAACTGACAACGATTGTCAATTGTGAGACTCAAGTCACAACTCTCGGTATGAGGCCGCTATATACATACAATTGTATTTTGCGATACGTTTATCCTCATCCGTGCCCACTTTAGCAGTACACATCCGTGGCGCGGTGTTGAAATACTCCAACACCACGAACATATACGTTTAAAGCGATAGTAGTCCTAAATGGTCGATGTGATGACACGGTGTTGAAATACTCCAATGTCATTCACCTTAGAAGGTACCCTCGGCACCAAGTGCGGTGTTGAAATACTCCAACACTGATGCTCCGGTAAATACATTCCAAGTTCAACTTGAGATAGGATGGCACGAACTACCAGTTTTAAAGAATTACCATATAGGGATATTAATTACTTTTAATATTTAATCATCGTCAGACACGAACGATAAAACCCTATCTCCACTCGGGACCAGTAAATTAATTTAACCTAATTAAATTACTAAGTTGTCGCGAATGGCATATTGTGTGTTTAACGGCATAAGGTCTTGATCTCGCTCGAGCCATACAAGCGAGATCGTATGGGACAATTTAAAATAAATTAAATTACAAAATGGTGAACGATCGAGATGGCAACTCTGTGCGATCTGGAATCCTGTTCAGCTCCCACTTGCTTTGACATCCCTCTTGCGTGTGTCCAGTCTTCGACTTTTGGTTACATACAAATTTACAATTACTAAAACTACTTCTAGTAACCTAGCTCTAAATTTGTACAACTTTGAAACCCAAAAACCGGGTCCAATAAACCAAAATAAAAAACAACCAATTTGGGCCAACAACTTGGGCCAAACAGAGAAAAACAAATCACGCCATGACATTCATACATGATCACAAAATTAGAGGGGTCGGCCGTAACACACAATATAATATATGGAATTAAAATAATAAATTAATTCTAATTAATTCTAATTCGCAATTTGGATTTAAGTCGAAATTGCGAACTATCGGTCACGAAAAGACCGAATCTGGTTTGCGCGCGGTGATAATGGCTCTGATACCACTGTTGGGATTTACAGTGGGATCCGGGTTACCGATTTTAATTTTATTAAAACCGATTTTAATAATAAAATTAATTCCAAATTAATTTAGCAGCGGAAACGAATTAAACGCGGACGCAACTGTAACAGGATCAATCACCGGCACGACAAACACAGAAAATATATTTATTTAAATAAATAAATAAATACATAAAATTAAATATCTAATAAATTAGATATACCTTGGCGGGATCCGAGCAACCGCTCGAGACACCCGGATTCAACGGGCTCGCGCTAGGACGAACAGTGACGTCCGACTCGAACCTTCGAGACAGATCATCGACGACGACATCGGCGGCGGCGACCATAGGTGGCGGCGGCGGCAGTGGCG
This sequence comes from Deinandra increscens subsp. villosa, assembly GCA_039602395.1. Classification (NCBI taxonomy): domain Eukaryota; kingdom Viridiplantae; phylum Streptophyta; class Magnoliopsida; order Asterales; family Asteraceae; genus Deinandra; species Deinandra increscens. The sequence continues at coordinate 66,167,915 of JBCNJP010000025.1, forward strand.
GCGGTGGTGGTAGAGATACCACCGGTGGTGGTGACAAAAACTTTTCCGTCGGGATGGCCACCGGGACCGATCCCACGACGAACGACTCGCCGGAGATCGGAGGAGAGGCGGCGGCGGTGGCAGACGGGTAGAGCGGCGCCGGCCACGATGACACGACGGGGCGCGGCGGTCTCGGCTGCGCCGGCAGTGCGAGAACCACCGGCCGGTGGTCACGCGGCGGCGCACGTGCGGCAGCAGCGGCGGCGGCGGTTTGAGCTGCGGCGGCGGCTCGGGCTGCGGCTTCGGCTTCGGCTCGGGCTGCGGCTTCGGCTCGGGCTGCGACGGCTTCGCTTTCGAGTCGAGCGCAAATACTGGCAAGACGGGGATCCATCTGAAATCTCGAACGGATCACGATGGTGGAGGCGGGGCGGCGACGGCGGTCGGCGACGGCGGCGAAGGAGCCGACTTCGGCTGGGGTTCGGCGCAGGGAGAGAGAGGAGGAAGGAGATTAGGGTTTCGAGTAACTTGTGTTTCAATCTTTCTCCCTCTCTCATTTAATATCAAATTCGCGGACCGGGGCCAGACGGACTGGGCCCGGTCGCGATCTCCTTTTAATCCACCAATCGATTAGTCTGTTAATCCGGTAACAACTAATCGATCCGTCTTTTAATTACCGAGTATTTTGAACCGATAGATTTTGTCAATTTAAATAAATAATTCATATTTATTTAATTCACCATTTAGTTCGTTTATTTCTAATTAACAATTAATTAGATATAATAGTCCGTTGACCCGGGTGTAACTCTTACGGGTCAATATCGGTCGGGTTCGTTAATTCGTCGGGTCAGGACACCCTTGTTTCCAACAACCCCAACCGAGATTCGATAATTCTTAGGTCTCGCTGGCTACTATCGCCGATTCATTGAAAATTTTTCTAAGATAGCCCAGCCTCTTACCGCCTTGACTCAGAAGGATAAGAAGCACATGTGGGATGATAAAACTGAAACTGCTTTCCAGTTGTTGAAGCAAAAGCTTTGTGACGCCCCAATCCTATCGTTACCAGACGGAATCGAGGATTTCGTCGTATACTGTGATGCTTCGCATCGAGGCTTGGGTTGCGTGCTGATGCAGCGTGAGAAAGTCATCGCTTATGCCTCTCGACAACTGAAGATTCACGAGAAGAATTATACGACTCACGACCTAGAACTTGGAGCCGTTGTCTTTGCCCTCAAGATCTGGAGGCACTACCTCTATGGGACTCGGTGCGTCATATTCACCGATCACAAGAGCCTCCAGCACATCTTTAACCAGAAAGAGCTAAACATGAGACAACGACGTTGGGTTGAACTGCTTCACGATTATGAATGTGAGATTCGTTATCACTCGGGCAAGGCTAATGTTGTAGCCGACGCTTTAAGTAGGAAAGAACATGCCAAACTGCGTCGTATTCGAGCATTAAGTATGACCATACGCTCGAATCTCACGTCACAAGTTCGTGACGCTCAAATCGAAGCTCTTAAGCCTGAGAACCTGGAGAACGAATGCCTACGTGGTATGGAGAAACAATTGCTTGAAAAGCCTGATGGAACCATGAACTTTATGGATAGACTATGGGTACCTAGCTTTGGAGGTTTGAGAAAGCTCGTGTTCGATGAAGCCCATAAGTCAAGATATTCCATCCACCCAGGATCGGACAAAATGTATCATGGTCTACGGGATCACTTCTGGTGGCCGAACATGAAAGCCGGAGTAGCTACCTACGTCGGTAAATGCTTAACGTGTTCAAAGGTCAAAGCTGAATACCAGAATCCGTCCGGACTACTGACACAACCGATCATTCCGAAATGGAAATGGGAAGAAATATCTATGGACTTTATCACCAAGCTGCCAAAAGCTAGATCTGGTTGTGATGCTATCTGGGTAATAGTAGATCGACTGACGAAATCCGCTCACTTCCTGCCGATTAAGGAAACCGATAGTATGGAAAGACGGACTAAGATTTACATGAAGGAAGTCGTCTCTCGTCACGGTGTACCTATATTTATCATATCCGATCGCGATAGCCGTTTCACTGCGAACTTCTGGAAGTCCCTCCAGAAAGCGTTAGGTACTCGCCTTGACATGAGTACCGCGTACCATCCCCAGACCGACGATCAAAGCGAAAGAACGATCCAAACGCTTGAAGATATGCTACGTGCATGTGTGATCGATTTCGGACCTAATTGGGATGAGCATCTCCCACTTGCCGAATTCTCTTACAACAACAGTTATCACACTAGCATCCAAGCCACTCCGTTCGAAGCACTTTACGGAAGAAAGTGCAGATCTCCGCTTTGCTGGACTGAGATCGGTGACAGTCAACTGACTGGTCCCGAACTGATCTTTGAAACGACTGAGAAAGTGTGTTGATACATGGTTCCTGATCGTCATGTGAAGTATCGAGAACAAGACGGATCGTGCAAGTTTAGGTTAGGCCGAACCTTGGCCGAACTCTAGGTTCGGAGCCGCCGAGGCTTGGCCGAACCTGAAGTTCGGTCAGTCGTGGTTTCAGTCTATAAATATGTTAGTCTTATATAGAATTAAGTAGCTTCCGTGTCATAACTTTCTCTAAGTGTACTCTGTGGTCTCTGTGGTTAATACAAGTCTCAGTTGTATTTACTCTGTGTGTTTTACTCGTTTACATTGATTTCTATACGGCTAAGTAGAAGATTCTCACGCTCACGAACTTTCAAGTGGTATCAGAGCAATAGGTTTACTCTACTAGTCGGAGATCAGTGTTTCTCGAGTTATCGAGTTCAAATTCACGTTTTTGAGTTTCAAATTTCGTTTATCATTTTCATTTCTCAATATTATCGTTCAAAACATCATGATTCATGTCAAATATGTATGTGGTTGCTCATTTTCAGTTTATTGAGTGGTTACATCTCGAGAGGTGTCGGTTTCAGTGAGTTTTTCCAAATTTTTCCGAAGTTTTGCGTTCGGCCGAACTCCTCGTTCGGCGTAACTGCTCCGCACTTCAAGTTCGGAGGACTCTCGGTCATAACCGCTCCGAACTCCTGGTTTGGAGCTCGTTCGGAGAGTGTTCGGAGTTAACAAAGTTCGGTGAGAGATCGGAGAGAGTTCGGACCACGTTCGGAGGAAGTTCGGAGGGTATTTTAGGTTCGGACAAGGTTCGGAGTGAACAGTAACCTGTGTTTCGAAAATGTCCGATTTTCAAGCGTTCGCGGCTATTCAAAACTCAGTTCAAGCAACTATGCAAACGATGATGAACTATGATAATGAAATTGGAACAAGTCAGAAAGTTCCCAAATTGCTAAAGTTGGAAGATTATCATAGTTGGGTTAAACGGTTTGAAGCATATGTCGATACAAATGATATTGATATGTGGTTAGCGTTCACTGAGCAATATGTTTATCCTAAAGATGAAACTGGTGAACCTATACTTCAAAGAAAAATGTCGTCTGAACAAAAGAAAGCTTATCAAGCTGAGAAAAAGGCTTATGGTACTTTAACAATGGCATTACCTAAAGAATTACTTCATCAATTTGCTGGTAATTACACATCGAAAAGTCTATGGGATGCTTTAGAGAAAAGATGTGAAGGCAATGACCAGTACAAGAAAAGTCGACAAAAGGTTTTGAAGAAAGAGTTTGACAGCTTTAAGCATTATCAGAATGAAACGATTCCCAATCTGATTGCAAGATTTGCTCATCTGATGAGTGAAATGCGCTTGGTGAATCTTACTAAAGACGAAGCTGATATGAAAGAGAAGATTTTAGAAGCTCTACCTGAAAAATGGGAGAATTATGTTATGATGATTACTCATGACAAGGATTTTCAAGGATTGTCTTTCAATGATTTAGTTCAAAGACTTCAGGCTAGGGATATGGAATTAAGTAGCTTCCGTGTCATAAATATGTTAGTCTTGTATAGAATTAAGTAGCTTCCGTGTCATAACTTTCTCTAAGTGTATCCTGTGGTCTCTGTGGTTAATACAAGTCTCAGTTGTATTTACTCTGTGTGTTTTACTCGTTTACATTGATTTCTATACGGCTAAGTAGAAGATTCTCACGCTCACGAACTTTCAAAGTGTTTCAAGTCCGTAACCGACTGAAAGCTGCTAGGGATAGACAAAAGAGCTACGCCGATAACCGCCGCAAACCCTTGTCCTTTAAAAAGGGTGACCGCGTCATGTTGAAAGTGTCACCTTGGAAAGGTGTCATCCAGTTCGGCAAACGAGGAAAGCTTAACCCTCGTTACATTGGTCCATTTGAAAACACTGAGACAATCGGACCCGTGGCTTACCATCTACGTCTACCTGCAGAACTAAGCAGTGTGCATAATGTGTTTCACGTTAGCAACCTTAAGAAATGCTTGTCTGATGAAACGCTTGTCGTCCCACTTGATGAAATTCAAGTTGACGAGACACTCCACTTTGTCGAAGAACCTGTCGAGATACTTGACCGAGAACTCAAGAGACTGAAGCATAGCCGCATTCCCATTGTCAAAGTGCGATGGAACTCTCGACGAGGTCCGGAGTACACTTGGGAACGCGATGATCAAATGCGTCGTAAGTACCCTCGTTTTTTCGGAAACGTCACAGTCAACCACTGATCAAGAACTGAATTTCGTCCAACTGGGGGAGAATGTGACACCTCGTCCGAAAATCCAGGTCAAACCACCTACTTTGACTTTTAATTAAGTATTAATTGTGCTTTATCTGATCTGATTTCTGTTAAACTGTTAAATTACTGTGTCTGACTGTTAACTGATGACGTAAACCTAATCCTGTGTTTGTGCTAAAAGCGTATATCCGTTAAAGATGTTATGATTTCATGTATAAATCATGGAACTTCAATAATAAGAAAAATAAATATAAAATGAATTTTTATATTTTATCTGGAATTGGTGTCGAACGTTTATATAATCAACACATCAAAACTGATGAGCGATCATACGTTTAGAAATATTCGGTTTTAAATAACCTGGACGATCGAGCTTAAAACTGTTACAAACTGACAAACTGAAAACGTTATCCGTAACCAGACTAAAAAACTGAAAAACATAACTGACTTCTGAAAAACATTTATAATCAACTTAAACAATTGTTTTTATGAAATAAAAACATCACGAACTGAAATCGTTGTCGGGACTTAAGCCTAACCCTAACCGAACACCCAATTGGGCCCGACATGGCCCAATAGGCCCAATAAGCCTAAAACAATGAAACCGAGCCCGAAACCTTGACCCATTACTCAAATATAATATTCCGAATGATCGTGGTGACCCGAAACCTCAATCGATGCAAAACAGGCCCGGGCCTCGAACCGGTGCCCCGTTTGGGCCCGTACGACCCATTACCGACATACGAGCCCGATTTCATTTTCTTTAAATGATTTGGCCCAATAAAAAGCCCAAAGCCCAATGGGTTTATTTTTTTTATAAATTAAACCCATCAAACTTGCATAGATTTTTATAAAACTTGTTACCACTTATTATTTTTATAAAAATTGCCATGAACTTGTATAATAGTTTATACAACCTTTATTCATAAAAGTTGTAGATTATTCCCAAATATTTATAAGTTTTTATAAAAACTCTTATAATACATGAACTAATTTATAAACAAAGACTTTTATTTACACAAACAAGTACTTACACATTTAAATTTTTATAAAAAAAAAACTAACTAAATACTTGTGTTGGTAACTTGTGAAGAGAAGTTAACCACCTCACCCTACCATCTAACTATCTAGCCTAATCATGGGCAAATAGTTCTAGGAGACTTGTAACTCACCATCACCACCAACTTCTCTTACAACCTATCAACCTCACATACATACACACACAAACATTCAACTCCTTCCTCCTCTCCCTCTAAGATTTTCGGCAGCCTAGTACACCACCACCACCATCTCCAGTTGTGACCACCATCAGTTCCAGCCACCACCACCACCCTTGAGAACCGCCACCACCATGGAACACCACCATTTCCACCCCTCTTCTTCTTCTCGGTAAACAACCACCACAGCTGCCCTCCTCTTCCTCTTGCTCCCTCTCGCGACAACCCAGCACAGCCCCACCACCACCTTCATTCACCGCCATCAACCACATCCATCCTTCCTTTTCTTTGCGGTGATCAGCACCAAGCAACCTCACCACCGCCACCTTTTCTCCTCCTTCCCTTCTTCCACTCGTCAACCAAATAACCACCACCCTACTGTCGTGTGCTGCTGCTGCTGTGACCGCCTCCTACCGCCACTAAACTGCTGCTGCTGTGCCGCTGCTAGCCACTACCGTGAGCAACCCGAGCCACCCCCTTCTCCTTCCACTTGTTTTTCTAACACTCTCACTTGGTGAGTTTTCTTTTGAACCATTTCCTTGTATGATTTTATACACTTTGATCAACCCAAATGAGCCACAAGTCTTGACAATCTAACTCTTTAAAAACCTTAAGTTTTCTAGTAATCTTGATCATCTTATAAGTTTCCAACACAATAAGATGTGTTTTTGTTTTAAAAACAAAAACCTATGGTTCATTTAACTAACTTAATGTGTTGGTTTAATCATCTAGTGATTTCATGTTAACTACTATACTTTGCATGGTTTGATGGATTAAAATATTATTGTTAGTATGTTATGATGACTAGAAATGTCATTTGGTTATGATTGATAGTTTAGCATGATTTAAAATGTTTTAAATTGCTAGAACTGTTAGTTATGAATTTGTGTTGTAAAAATCAAACATATAGACTAATATGTTGCTAATGATGATCATCATGGACTAGATAATGTGTTAGTGACACATATGGACTTAGTTGGACATTAGAGGTGTTATATTAAATTTTGGACATAAAATGATAATCCTAAAAACCCTAAAGTGAATTTTATGGATGAAATATAAAAACTAGTGATTTTATAAATTACTTGGATATTTAAACCATAAAAATATCACCATAATCATTTTTATATCAAATAGTCACATTTTATAAAAATATAATTTCTAAAAATACAAGAATTAAAAGTCTTGTTTAGAATTTATAAAAGAAATAAAATGGATAAAATATATAGTTATATTTTATGTTCAAAAATGATAGAATATCATATTTTTGAATAAATGACAAAAAGTATAAAACATTTGGATTTTATACAAAAATAGAAACATTTTATGTTAATGAATTTCTATAAAAAGTCTTTTATTTACAACCCTAACTTTGTTTAATAAATAAAGTTCTTTAAAAAAATGATTTTATAAAGTTAAAATCAAAAGACTTATAGAAATTATGAAAGACTTATTTTTAACATTTTTGATTGTTTTAAATGAATCAAAATAATATAAACGTTTTAACCGGATCAAATGTTTTATTTTTAACGTTTGAAATTGAAACGAAATCTTTAAACGATTTAAAAACGTTTTACGACGTAACGAATCGTAAATAATTATTTTCAACAAATAATTATCTTTACGAATTTTAGAAACCGTAATTCTCATAACATGATTTAAATATTAAAATAACCTTTAATATTTACCTACTTATGTTAAATCATTTAACTTGTAATAATTTAATAAATTTATTTCGACAAGTTATAATAATTATTTCAATAATAATTATCAACCCTAGTTATATATATTATAACTTAACGCGATTAATAAATCAATCGAGCGAGCGAACATAAAAAATAATAATAAATATTATTATTTAAAACAATATTCAAGACTTGATTGAACTGATCTTCATGATAGGTTATCGCATGTTCATTCCTTGTATTTATTTACATACATGCCTTAATACGTGAACATTCGTATTTGCTGATTGTAAACTGATTAACTAACGGGTTTTCAAAACGCTACAAACGGGATTATATGTCAAGACTTGACCGGTATCATTTGGGTAACGTTCGTTACTCAAATGATTATGTGGACCCTTATGCACGTTGTCTTATGCTTTATTAGGACTTTACTTACTAGTTGCCACTCGGCAATTCATCATTACCGCCGAATCAAGTGAGTTTCACGGCCCCTTTTCTTTACAACTATTTTACACTTATGGGGGAGAAATCATGAACTGATAAACTGTTTTAACTTAATGTTATGATTACTGTTAGCCGTGTGACTATCTCTTCCCTTACTGATTGCCCAAACTGGTACTTTATCGTTATAAACGTTAGTACAACTGAATCCCACCATTAGTTGATTTCAATTAGTTCTGATCGAAACGATAACTAGTGAATAGATCTATTTGGGTTGACAACTCTGCCCAGATTGGTAGCTCCAATCCTGACTTCGTATATTGTCAAAGGGTACACGTCAGTTATTCTTGCATGTTCGGTATCTCTCGGGCGAGGATACCATGGGTGGGTAAACCGTTAGTATTTGAAATCAAGGTTCAGGTGAGATCATACAACTACAACAGTAAGCTAATATAACACTCTGAGTTTCCTGAAAACTGTTTTACAATCTTACTATCGAGTCCTAAACCTGTGAACCTCACCAACTTTATGTTGACCTTTTAAACTCATGATTTCTCAGGTAACTAAGCTGATCATGGAAGCCGTGCAAATGGGACTTCGCCTTTATATTCGGACCTGCTTCGTTGGAGTCCTTGTCCCAATCTATCCTAAATAACTACTTTATGTTTTTCAATAATGAAACTTGACTTTTAAAGTTCAAATGTAAGACAATATCGTTTACCACTCTTTCCGCTGCAACAATTAATGATATTATGTTTTAATTAACATTTGAATTTAGTAGTAGTTGTTCTGTATATCTGTGACTATGATTCCATCTCGCTCACACCCAATCATTTGTCCGGGGTGTGACAGCGACGCTCTCATACTAGTAATGTAGGCAATCAAGCCATCATCGGTTGGTGCCAGTGGTGGTTGTTTGTTATCACCATTCATCATAGTGTTTGGAAACGATTTGTTGGACCGCCAAAATGTGAACTGTGAGGAAACATTTTGAAAAGAAAGTTTAAAAGATATAGAAGTATAAAAGAAAGAGTAGAAGTTGTGTGATTAAAATTTTATAAAATGTGTGGTATTTATAGGTAAATAAAATGTAAAAAAAACAAAAAATAAATAAATTTAGCCGTTAAAGAGCCGTTCAACGGCTATACAATTTTGGAAAATAGGAAGGGGATGGCGTCATCCACAAAACGCCATATCCAGTTTTTGCCCTCACAGCACCCTTGGGGGCGATGTTGGGGGCGCTATGGGGCGTTATATATGTGATTTAACGCCACTACGCGTAGCCTAATAGGTACGACTGAAAAACTATTATCTCATCGTCTATGCTCAACTTAGTTTCGTGTAATTAGATTAACTTTGTGGTCAATTTTGGTGCTATTATATTGTAATTGAGTTGAATTTGACTAATGAGAATTATAATATACATTAAGTGATTAAACAAGTCCGGAGGTGCGGGCGGGGTGCATGTTGGTATTGATGATATTATAATTTTAGGAATCTCATTGGGGTTGTGGCTCCCAAATACCAAATTCGAAAGTATTGGTCATTCTTCCCGTCGAAATTTAATTACAAAATTCATTTTTTTTGGTTTTTGATCTCTTATAGAGTTTTATCCGATTGAAAGTTCAAGTGAACCAATTCAATCCGAAAGCAATTAGCGATTTTCATAATATTAAACTGCTCATTTTGATTTCTAACAAACTTAAACAAGAACAGATTAATAGGTACCTTTTGTGGTTCTATAAGTACCCTTAACATAAAGAGTTACGTTAATTCGAACGATGTTTCTAACCACCTTAAACAGAACCTGAAAGAATAACATGTTGGTTCATTGTAATCATATCCATTATCATCTCTGACAGACCATAAAACCATCTTAAACAAGTCTTTATAATTATCCTAATTGCTCATCTCTCTTGTTGTTATAATTGGGTTGACTTTGACCAAGATGAATTATAATTTACATCGACCTGGTTAGGGTTTCGAACTGGTCAGGGTGGACTGTAACAACCCAAGCAAACATCACAAAGATAATATTCGCTTTGCTCTCTACCAGTTACAGGGCTTAAGCTTAGATCCCCCTACCTGTTGTTGGGCTCAGTAACTCATGGTTTTAAAACGCATCTTGGAAGGAGATGTATCCACATCCTTTTAAAGGAGTGCTTCGTTCCCCCCTCCACCCATATGGGATATCACAATCCCCGCCCCCCTTAGGGAGCCCAACGTCCTTGCTGGCACACAACAGGGCCCCCTGAATCTGATACCATTTGTAAGAGTCTACGCAAACAACACCAGGATATTATCTGTCACACCCTGTAAATATGTGTCGGGAGAGAAACACTTGTATCACAGTCAAGGTCAAGAACGCACTATGGATGGTTCAACAACTAGAGCCGTTTGGAATCGTTAAGTTAATTTGGAGTAAATTGAAGTTTTCTAAATCATTACGCAGCGGGAATTTAGTAATGAGAAGTACAAATTGTTAAAGTTTACAAAACATCAGTTTTCAAAAGATTTTAAGACATGACACCGTCAAGTGTTATGCCAAGAAATCTCCAACGGCATACAACCATACTCCAGACATATGCAAAAGATCCTAAATGAAACAGTCAGACATGCAGGTCCAGGCAAAAACAAATAGGAAAGTTCAAGTACCTAAGAATTAATATAAGAAAACGGTCAACAAATAATTTTGTTGGTGAGTTCCACAGGTTTAAAGTCGCTAGCAGTAAAAGTTAAGTAAAAGTCGAAGTGAAAATAGTTTATGCTACTTGTTGACAATATCAGTTTAGACTTGTAAAAATGTTACCATGAACCCTGAATTTCGAAACTAACTGATTTCCCACTCCTAGTTTCTTTTGTACACTTTGACTATTAAAACAGAGTCACGATTTAGAGCGACCAAATCATAGCAGGGGCGTTAATCCAATAGATCTATTCAAATAGTTACCGTTCCTCGTGAAAAATTAATCGGATTCACCTAATAGTGGGATTTGATTATAACATGAATGAACATGATATACAGATGTGGACAAACGAAAAGCACATGTAACGATTTACAAAGTCTGATTGCATAGCAAAGTAAGTAGGAATTCTCCCCCAAAATAGTTAAAGAAAGTTAAAGAGAAAATGGGCCGTGAAAAACTCACATGTTCAGAAATTGGTAGTGATGATGCAGTTAACCGAAGGTTGCTGTCCTAAATAATTATAAGACATTCAGTTTTCAATAAATTAGGTTGACATCTAAGTCACTCTAATTTGGTTGGTCAAGTCTTAACGTCATGCAGGGGCGAATTTTAATGGGGGCCAAGCCGGGCCCCGGCCCGTCCTGTTTTTTCGCTTAGAAGTGGGAATTTATATGTGTTCGGTTCGATTTGTTTTTTATATGCTTTGTCTGGCCCAATCTATATATTCATAAGAAGTTAATATAGTTAACTAAAACTTCAGAGCTCAACTGGTTTATGGCGCTATGATTCTTACACAAAGACTTAAGTTCGAATCTAAGGAGCTGCATTATTTTTTGTTGCATTTTCCTTCGATTTTTTTTAAGCGGTCCTTTTTTTTAACCTAAAACAGTTATTTTTAACCTAAAACAACGTTGTTCCCAAATCCCAATTCATAATTACGCCTCAAAACACCCGCTCCGTTCCCTTCCAAAATCCCATCGGCGATTCAGTGATTCACGTCCGACGTCCTCACCGGCGACTACTCCTCCGGCCGGCGACCTCTCCTCTGGCAGCGTCCAGCGAACCGGCGACCTCTTAGGCTCTCATCGTTGTTGTAGACTGCAGTTCCGCCCCTCTTTTATTATTCTCCGGCCCCTCTTTAATTTGTTATTCTTTCAGGTGTGGATTGTCAATTGTGGTACTTTATTTCTTTAATTTCTTTAGATTCAGTTGATAGATGATGATTGATGAAGAAGTTGATAAATGATGATTGATGAATTGATGAAGAACACAGTTTCTAAGTTTCTGATTGAGTTCCACTATAAGTCAAAAGAGGAACCCATTAAGGACTTTTGTCATATAAGCCAAAAGCGAGGACAGAGGAACCCATTAAAGATTATTTATTCGTTATAAAGTTATACGGTGACTGGTGGCAAATAGTCCAAATTTCCAAGATTGGTGGACACATAGGTTTTGGAATTTGGATATTACAAGGGATATTACAATGCAAAATAAAACCCATAATCCTTTGAAATAAAAAAACTGTAAGTCTAATGGATAAATGGATCCATGAATTTGATGTAGTCTTGTAGATGAGAATTGAGAAAGTCTAATGGATAAATTTGATCCATTTTAGACTCTATGCCAAACTGTTTGATTTTTGTTAAATTGATTTTTTTTTGGCTCTAAACTGTTAAATTGATTGTTAAGCTTTTTGTAATTGTGTAACTTTTTCTTTTTATAGATATAATGAGAAAGCCAAAGACCATTGATTCTTTTTTCAAAAGAAAGGATCTAGAAACTCACAATGAGAATGAAAATAGTAAAAGGCAAAAAGCTACGGCAAGTGAGTCACAACCTCAAGAACAAGAAGTACAACCCCAGCAAGAGCATCCGGTTAATGAAAATCAACAAGAGCCTTCGGTTATTGAAGTGGATCCTAAGAAGCTCGAAAGAGATCCGGCAAAACGAAAACCAATGTGGGAGCATCCGGCTAATTTAAAAGAAGAAGTTAGACGAGCTTATCTTACTTTTTTAGGTCCTTACCAAGTAGAACTTGAAGAATATGAAAATAAAGGTACAGAAGAGCATACCCGGAGGTTTCAATATGGATGGTTTGGTATTTATAAAAATTGGTTAGAATATTCTTCAACAACACATTCTGCTTATTGTTTTCTTTGTTATCTATTTAGTGATAAACCTAGTGTTACTCACGGTCATGATGCTTTCACTCTTAAAGGATTTGATAGTTGGAAAAGAGTTGGTGGGAAAAAGTGTGCTTTCTTTAAACACCTTTCTACTAAACAACATAAAAATGCTTTGGTATATTGTGAAAACTTGATGAACCAAGAGGCACACATTGAAATATATTTTACTGAAACAAGATGAGGAGCAAAGAAAGAAGAACCGTTTAAGGCTAAAAGCTAGTGTTGATGTAGTTCGTTGGTTGACATTTCAAGCGTGTGCTTTAAGAGGACATGATGAATCTACAAGCTCAAAAAACAGAGGTAACTTTCTTGAGCTACTAGAACTTCTAGGTTCTTATAGTGATGAACTTTCAAAAATTATATTAGGGAATGCTCCTTACAATGCAAAATATACTTCTAGTGAAATTCAAAAAGAGATTCTTAGTATTATAGCCATTAAGGTTCGCAAGTATATTCGTAGTGAAGTGGGAGATTCATACTATTGTGTCATGGTTGATGAGTCCCGAGATGAGGCGAAAAATGAGCAGATGGCCATAGTTTTGAGGTTTATTGATGCAGAAGGGATTATACAAGAAAGATTATTGGATTTGGTTCATGTCAAGGATACTTTATCAGCAACCCTCAAAAGTAGTTTATGGAAAGTATTATTGCAATATCAGTTTGATGTTTATAAAATCCGTGGTCAAGGATATGATGGTGCTAGCAATATGAGAGGGGAATGGAACGGATTGCAGGCTCTTGTTCGTAGTGAATGTGCTTCTGCGTATTATGTCCATTGCTTTGCGCACAGGTGATTACTTGTTTATTTTTCTTTCTTTTTTCTCTTTAATTAAATTACTAAAATACTCTTATGCTCACAGGTTACAACTTGCATTGGTTGGTGCTGCAAATGATGTTATTCCAGTAAACCAGTTCTTTACAAATCTAGTTTTTGTAATTAATGTGGTTTGTGGTTCGAGTAAGCGTCATGATGAGTTAGAAAAGCAAAAGTCTGACGAGATTAGAAAGTTATTAGAATTGGGTGAAATCAGTTCGGGAAAAGGGCTGAATTAAGTTGGGACATTAAGAAGAGCTGGTGATACTCGTTGGGGTTCTCATTATGACTCTGTGGTCAGTCTGATAGATATGTTTGCTGCCACTAATCTTGTCCTCGAGGGAATAATGGATGACATAGATCATGCTACTTCCACTCGACGTGCGGATGCTGATGTAGCTTACAATATGATACAATCTTATGAGTTTGTCTTTATTCTTCACTTGATAAAAGAGGTAATGGGAGAAACCGAATCACTTTCTCTAGAACTCCAAAAGAAATCCCAAGATATCCTTAATGCTATGGATTTAGTTTCGTCAACGAAGGTTAGTCTAAATAATATAAGAAACAAGGGATGGGATTCTTTTCTTGATGAAGTTACTTACTTTTGTAAGAGGCATAAAATACAAATGCCGGACATGAATGCTCAATATATTTCTACTCGGTATCGGCCTCGTAAAAAAGATCTTCATGTTACATTTGAGCATTATTATCGAGTAGATTTGTTTATAACCACATTAGACAAACATTTGGATGAGTTGAATAGTAGATTCAGTGATCAGTCGATGGAGTTGTTATCTCTTAGTTCTAGTTTCGCTTCAAAAGAGATAGATGTTGACCAGATTTGTCTTCTTGTTGAGAAATATTATTCTCAAGATTTTAATGAGCAAGAAAGGATTCAGTTAAGACATCAGTTGAGATTATTTAATGTGGATAAAGCTCAAAATCCAAGGCTTAGTGGTATATCAGCTATTTCAGATCTGTACAAAAGTCTCGTGAAAACTCAGAAACGTGAGACGTACTTTTTGCTTGATAGAGTGGTTCGGCTATTCTTGACACTTCCAGTTTCTACTGCAACAACAGAGCGAGGATTTTCAGCAATGAAAAGAATAAAGAATCGTCTACGCAATAAGATGTCAGATGAGTATCTCGCAAATAGTCTGGTGATTAACGTAGAAAGAGAAATTGCCGAAAAGTTTGATCAGGATTGCATAATCGATGAATTCAAAAATCTTAAAGGTCGTCGGGCTGAGTTGTAATCATGTTTCCAGGTAATATTCCTTTCTCTCGCATCGTTTGGTTTTTTGTTATGCGAAACAACAGTTATTTTATATAATCAAAAACAGTTAGATATTTTTTTTTGTTGTGTGACCCAACTCGAACCGAATATCCGACCCGAATACCCGATCCGAACATACAACCCAATTATTAAACCTAGCGATAACCTAATTTTTTTACCCTTAACTTTCAGCCCGCGCAGACTTATTGGTCAAGCTTCGCCCCTGACGTCATGGTATCCTTAGGGTTTAACAATTGTAAAAGTCAATTTATACGTGTGCAAATATTCGATTTTATGTTTCTTTGGAAATAACGTTTTATATATTTTTTAAATAAATAAAAATATATAATTATTCCCAAAATTAGTTAAAGTTGATAAATGTTTTATGGAAATAAATAGTTATACCAAAATAATAAATTTTCATAGGAAATTTAGTCAATTTTTGGCCTAATAATAAAAAACCGGGCATTTTCGCGATAATTGTCGAATACGCGTTATTTATCCGTTTTTGTCAGAAATCATTTCGGATAATAAAATTATGATCATTTTCTTTCCTAAATTCAGATATAAAGTTTCACATGTCGGTTTTCACAGTTTTATCGGTTTTGCCGGTATTGTGCCGGTTTTGTCGTTTTGGTCCCGTTAGCCCACTTTATGACACTGTTAGGTTTCCAAATTCACCATAAATGTTTGTAAACACATTTTATTCCCCAAAGAACTTTGTTTAACTCATTTTGACCATATTTACATATCTTTGCAAAATCAAGTTCCTGGGCCCGTCGGGTGTCGGTTTTAGTCCTGGTTTTTTCCCAAATTCAAGTATTTTGGTAAGGAATACTTTGGTAACATTTAGGCATCATTTTAATCACTAAAATAATATGTTTTCATGCCCAAAGTTTCTGGTCCAAATGGTTTTGTAATTTAATAAAATTTCCAAGTGTTTTAAGGTGTACTTTTGTGTCTAAAAAGTCCTAATAGTGATTTTGAGCACATGTAACCTTTCTAAAGTTCAAAGTAATATATTTTGACTATGTTGAGGTGTCTAAAACGTGTCATAGGATTCAAGGGGTTTAAAATCACAATATGGCCACAATACATGCATTATGTTCAAACTAAACTACCCATTTTGGTTGCTATGCAAAGATATGTGTAATAACTTCCTTATACTATGTTTTGTATATAATGTGGCAAGATAATCACTAGAATAAGTAGGTAGTAACATTCTATACATGAGAACATGAAAATAGTTACTAGAAAGTAAGCTTTTATGAACATAACTTGTGTTTAGGCACCAATGTATGTCAAGACTTGTTGTAGGAGTGATTTATTCATGAATTGGAACTAGAAATAAGTACTAGAACAAAATTTCCTCAAAGGAAGTGGTGGTTAAAACTCACCAAGTGATGATGAGGTCCGAAAATGATGATGATGATGGTGTAACTTGGCTTCTCTTGCTTCCTAGCTCCTTGTAGCTCCAAGAGAATGTGTGATTTGCTAGAGTTTTTATAGTGAGAGTAGTGAGAGAGAGGGAGGCCGACGGTATGAGAGGGAGAGAGGACTGGGAGAGTTTCTTGAAAGTGTTTAAGTGCAAATGGGGGCTAGGGTTGTTTAAGATTTTTATATATGATGTTATTAGTGAATGGGGGATGTTTGGAACTTGGTTTGGATGAGGGACGATCAAGAGAAACCGAGTGAGAGAGTAGGGTGTTTGGAAGTGTTAAAATATCACCAACACTTGGGATGTTATATGAGTTTAATGTTGAGTGTGCGTGTATATGTTTAGACGAAAAGAAAAAGGAAAAGAAAGGGGTCCGGTCTCTTGAGAACCGACACACACACACATGTACAATGGTTGGTTCCTTCAAAATTCAAGTGTATGTATGTGCGTTTTGGCTGCAAAGAGAGAGAAATGAGGGTGCACATGGAGGGAATTTATGACGCATTGGATAATAATCTTGTTTGTAGTGAGGCAAGATTCACCCATGTAGTCATAGGTGTGGAAGGATGACAAGTTTGGCATCTCTTGGGTCAACTAATACTACAAAAGGGTTTAAGGGACAAGGTGGTGGTGTTTTTTCATGTTAAAAAAACGGCAAGAGGGAAGGGAAGGAAAAAGGTCGCGGGTTCGACCCTAAGGGTGAACCGGTTCGAAGGGAAAAAGAAAAGGAAAGAAGGAGGGGAATCGTGGGTTCGAGTCATGGGGGTGACCAGTTCGATCGGGATAAAAAGAAAAGAAAGAGGAGACGGGGACGCGTGACAAGAAAAAGAGAGGAAAAGAGAATAAAGGGAAACCGGGTTTGAATCGAATGGTTAACACGACGTGAAATAAATAAAACGAATCGATTTTTGTTTTGTGAAACGTAAAGGAAATAAAATGGGTTGAAATATAAATAATAAATAGGATCGAGTTCGTACAAAATAGTTATTCGTTTGCATGGATATTAAAACACAAGATGACAGGTTGCATGGACGACGTATACGTCATGCATGTCAACGAATTACATCGTGGAGGATGACGAGGTTGTTTACAATTGAATTGGATGTCAAACATTTCGTCGTTAGCATAGGATAAAATCACAAGTCTTGATCGATGATATTAATGTCTAAATATATAGTTACACGTTCGTGATTATCATAAAATGTTGTTCGTAATAAAACACATTGGTTATAATCGTGTAATAAATTAGTTTTAACGAGAATAAAATAAAATGAAATCCCAAGATGATGGGATCATGAGTTATTTATTTTACTACAAAGGTAACAGACAATGAGTAACGTGTCCGGTTAGTCGCCTTTTTATTATTAAAATTATAGCGACCATTCCATGTAAGAAAATGTTGAATCCGGGTAATAGTTGTTGATTCTGATAAGGCTACGTCACGACTATGACTACGTTTGCATATAAAGACACTAAATTATTAAAATTTAACACGCTGCACGTTAATATATATGTAAAACAAGTAGCACATAAGTATATATTATTGTTTAGATCATCGAAAACTTATGGGGTGTCACAGTGTTCGCTTTGCTCCGTACCAGTTGCAGGGCTTAGGGCTTAGATCCCCCTACCTGATGTTAGGCTCGGGACTCACAGTTTTAAAACGCGTCTTGAAAGGAGAGGTATCCACATCCTTTTAAAGGAGCGCTTCGTCCCCCCCCCCCCCCTCCCCCCTCTACCGATGTGGGATATCACATGGACGCTCGTATCGATGATATCATAATTCTAGAAACCTCATATGGGGTTCCAAGGAAGCAACACCCCCTTGGTCGGGGGCCAAGGGCAGCGCCTCAAAGAGTGGAGTTCAAGGGTCTAAAGCGTCTGACTGGGGTTGACCGGGGTTGAGCTGACTTATTATTTTGGTCCTTAAAATGCAGAAATTAATTATTATTTTTTTATCAAATTGCGTAATGAAAATTTACAAATATTAATTTGGTTTGAAATTGACTTTATTATTTTCGGAAGGGAAAAAGAAAAAAATGACCATGTTGACCATTTATGGGATCAAAATAACCCCTTGACTTTTTGTTCTTCTCAAAATAGTCACCCAATTATAGTCTTGACGACTGTAATTACGCTCTTGATGACCGTTGGTCCATCGAGCCAACCACAGTTTGTCACGTCACCACGTACGGTCTTGACGACCGTAGTTACGGTCTTGACGTCCCAGTCTTGACGATCGTAGTTACGGTTTTAACGACCGTAACTCCGTTTCCCAAAAAGATTCGCCGGAACCTTCTCCGGTCATCTTCTCCTACGAACCAAAAACTATTGTATTTTAAGTCCCGAGATCATTAAAACACAAAACCATTCATCTTCTTTCTCCCCCATTTTTCTCTCTCTCTCTCTCTCTCTCTCTCTGCTATTATCAAATCACAAAACCCCACATCTTTTCATCCCAATATTCTTACTTTTTTTATGATCATGAAGTGGTTCACAGGTGCATCACTCCCTGCATAACCTCCATTTTCTTGAATCTTGATGAGTATTACTATAAGTATGCAGTGGCGGATCTAGGATTTTTTTTTACTGGGTTCACTATTTTTTTGGTGGTCGAGTAAGATAGATAACACAATAACAATACGAATATTTGATGGTTTTCTTGTAAAATATCTTTCGGTATTCATTATAACTAATTCGCAATTTTCACAAATTTATTAACATTTAACAAATCAAGAACCAAATTAGTTTAAATAAATACCTAAATCAATGAATTCATCAAACTAAAGAACAAACAATCACTAAGAGTCTAAGAAGTAAGAACATATTCAACTATTTAACAACCTAAATCAATCAATTAAAAAAAACTCAAAACTTACTTGTGACTTGTGAGATTATGAGATTCTGGAAATTGAAGGTCGTTATCCGGATTAAAACTAAAAAAATGTCTTATAATCTGTATAGAAGAAAATTAAAAGTAAAAAATGGAAAGAAAGGGATCGAACCTGAGATCATTTGTTTAAAACATACGACACTTACCAAATGATCTAAGCTTCTTTTGCTATTATTATTGGAGGCGTTCGCTTTTAAAGACTTAAAGGCCCTAATGTCTTATATCTATTTAAAAGAAATTAAAAGTAAAAAACGGTAAGGTAAGGAATCGAAGTTGAGACCTTTCGTTTGAAAGGTACAGCGGATACCAGTTGAGCTAGGCGGGTTTTGATTATTAAGATTCACTCCTATTATATATATGGATTCACTCCTAGTATTATATATATATTAACACTAAAAATTCGAAAGTCACTGGGTTCCCGTAAACCCGGTGGATCCAACGTAGATCCGCCCCTGTAAGTATGGTTGTTCACAGGTGAGTTTTATATTCTTTCACTAAAGTTGTTTTTTTTTAACGTTTTTTACATTGCATTATGCTACTATAAATATGCTAGATTGATCCATGGATACTACCGTTGCTTTAGATTCCTATGATACATGGGCGATTTTTTCGGTGTACGAGTAGTGACCCCGGCCACTGCTGATTTTTCGTTCAGATGTATCGAGTATACGTCTTTTATGAGGATTTTTTATATATATTGTTTCGGTCCCACTAAATTCCTCGTAAAACACGTATACACGTATACTCGATACATTTGAACGAAAAATCCTCGTTCTTTCTAAACTTCCTGATAGGGATCTTAAAGATGAAAAACATAAAAATAGAGAGAATGAAGGAAAAACGGAGATATAAATCTCAAATATGCATTCAATCAAAATCCCTCATCTAATTGCAATCAATCACAATATGAATAAGGTTTTTTTAACACTCAATAAGGAAAACAAATAAATCTCAATAAAATACTATGAAGTATTATTTAGTTACTAAATATAAAATAAGAAGATAATCTTCAATTTAAAAGATAAAGCAACGTAATCACAATATGAATAGAGGTGAGCTTAGGCCTCGACATCCAAGTTGATTTATTTATTTAAATAAGTTTTATCATATGTTTACATTAATTTTTTTTTCCTTTCTATTATATGTTATAATTGTCTTATATTTTGATTTAAATTAGTTTATTTATTTCATAGTTAGATAAACCTATTTTATTTTAAAAGGTTTTATACAGCAATTAATGATTAGTAATCGGTAAATAATAGATCATCAGCAATGACGAATGTAAAAAAAATGTTAACCCTTCAAACAAAAAGTTCTAGTTCCGCAACTGACCAATTATTATATTATATAATGAAATTTCATAGATGAAAAGTATACTTTTGGTTTTTCAAACTTTGATCACGTGACTTTGGTGTTTTCATGCTTTATACTCCTAAACTTTTACGATTTGTTTTTTTCTTAACGAAATAGTAAACTTTTAGTTTTCATAGTTTAGTCCCATATGTTTCATACTCTTACGTTTTGTACCGTTTAACTTTTATAGTTTTTTTTTATTTTAAATTTTGTTGTCTTCTATTTTGGTCACGAAACTTTTAACTTTTCTATTTCGTTTTTAGTATATTTTTATAGTTTTATACTTTCACTACAAGACTTTTAAACTTTTGCGTTTTATATCCCTTAACTTTTTTACCCTCTAACTTTTAATTTTTTTTGTTTTAAGTTTTGTTGTCTTCTACTTTGGCCACGAAACTTTTAACTTTTATACTTTAGTTTTTAGTATACTTTTATAGTTTTATACTTTCATCACAAGACTTTTAGACTTTTACGATATATACCACTTAACTTAGTATTTTTTTTATAGTTTTATATTTTCACTAGAAGACTTTTACGTTTTTACGTTTTATACTTCTTAATTTTTTAATCCTCTAACTTTTAAAGTTTTTTTTTGTTTTAAGTTTTTTTCTTCTACTTTGGGCACGAAACTTTTAACTTTTCTACTTTCTCTTTTAATATACTTTTATAGTTTTATACTTTCACCAGCAGTGACCCCTAGTCACTGCTGACAAATTTGATTCAGAGGGCTATTTGATGAACTTAAATCTTTTAAAGGGCGTCAAGCTGAGCTATAAGGTACTCATAAACTCACTTACAGTTTTTATTGTTTGAATAGACTCGACCCGGATTCGATATGTTTTGTTTTTATTGATTGACCCGACCCGAAATTCGTTATTTTTAATTTTTTTTGTTTGACCCGACCCGAACCAGACCACCGATCTAAACATAAACTTCAAAACAAAACAATAGAAGAAAAAAAATTGGTCACGTAACTTTCGGTCACCAAGAAAAAAATAAAAAAAATAAGCTCCGCCACTGCTATGATATGCAAAAGGGTGTGAATACACATGCCCCTTTTGCTGTTTTGAAATGAGAGAAAAGTAGATTCAGATTATGTGTAAATTGCTTTTGGATTTATATTTCTTTGTGGAATCATGAAGGTACAACGAGCGGATAACTTTTAAGAAATCTTGTTGATGTTCACACGTTTAAATGAGTGAAAAATGTCGAAGGGACCTGTGTACACCGTTACTGCTACAATTGGCAACATGTAGCAAGGATGGGATAACGTCACAATCGCAAGTAGTAGATAGGATAACAATTTCAAAATTTTGTTCATAAGTCGGAGAAGATGACTGGAGTAGGGTTCCGACGAACCTTTTTGGGAAACGGACCTACGGTCGTCAAGACCGTACGTGGTTACGTGGCAAACTGTGGTTGGCTCGGTGGACCAGCGGTCACCAAGACCGTAGTTGAGTGGCTATTTTGATAAAAAAAAGTCAAGGGGTTAGTTTGGTCTAAAAAATGTTCAACATGACCATTCTTTTCCTTTTCCCTTTTTGAAATAACCAAATGTGTAATTTAGGCTATTTTCATTTAAAATTCAAAATTAGATAATTGTAATATCGTTTATGTAATCTGATACGCTACTTTCTCCAAAAACATCTGATATGGTTGACATTTATTAATCTGATTTTGAAATTTCTATCACATCAAAAGTACTCTTGTTTCTCTAATTCTCATCAAGATTGCATCCAAAATTAATGTTTTGCCTCCCATAACATAGCATTGAACACCCACTAGTTACATTTAATTTATCAATTCTTCATTAACAACACTCATGAATTCTTCATCAGATTCAAAAGCCGCCATGTTTTCTGGCAACAGACAGACTTCCAGATCCATGCTTCCTCCACCCTCCCGTCCGGGATACAAGGTCACCTTCCCATCTAACTTATTAGCATATCCACTCAAAACCGCCAATGCTTTCCCCAATCCAAATTCGTTTCCATACATGTCAAACCTCGGCGAGCTCCCAAGTTGTACACTATTTCTGTCAAAAAACGCACCCAATTTTATCACAAATGGCCTCTTTACCCACGAATCGATCATCTCCTTGATCTCTTTGTCCCCATGGTTCGCCACAGCTTCGTGCAATCGCCATGCTGCCCACCCAATACCATGGTCAAGCAACTCTCCTACCATTGCAGTTCCCTTCAATATCTGGACCAAATTACCTAAAATTCGGTATATTCTGATCAGCTAAATTATTCTTGAAACAAAAGGAAAATCACTAAAATGTACAGTTTTAGTCTATCTTTTTTCTCAAGTATACATTGATTTTTAAGCTTTTTTAGCTATATTTTAAGTATCTTTTTAAGGGGTTGTTTGGTTCGTCTTTTTCGTTCAGCAACAAATGAATAAGAGACTGTATGGTAAAGGGTAAAGACGATATTGTCTTTTTCGTTCAGCAACAAATCTGGGACATGATGAAACATACAAAAACTTTTTTTTCGGTCAGACAATTTCCATTCAGACATTCGAACCAAACAACACCATATGACAAAAATGTCAGTCCGATTAAGCCAAAAAAGTCTATCTTTTAAGGTAAATCACTAAACTGTACATTAAGTCTATCTTTTTTTCTTAAATATACATTGATTTTAAGCTTTTTAACTACATTTTAAGTATCTTTTTAAGTCTATCTTTTAACTACATTTTAAGTATCTTTTTTTCTTAAATATACATTTTAAGTATCTTTTTAATGTACATTTTAAGTCTATCTTAATTCTTAAGTATGCATTGATTCTAAGCTTTTTTAAACTCAACATATCAAAATATTTTGGACAAACATTCAAATAAAACATTACCGAAGTAGTTTTCAGGCACAGGTGGGGATACTCGGCTTCTGTTATTCACGGCCAATTTGCAACTGGTTTCTTCATCCGCCGGAATCCGTCGGGCGCGTGTCATACACCTCCACACAAGTGCAGAAACCGACTGTAAACTCGAAACCTTTGTCGTCTTGCATTCGGAGTTCACTTTCGCTTTGAGTTTAGCGACTGAATCCGCCGACAGATGAAAGATCCGTTCCCTTAACACCGGGCGATTCCATCGTTCGATGAATTCATTTTCATCCGTAAACGGGAGTGTGACAATCGGGTCGGATCCGGGCGGAATCCTTCTATTGAGAATCGGAGGAGTAAAAAGACCGTTTTGCCCTTTGGAATTGTGGATTTTTGACCACGTGTTGAAGAAATGCCAATACGAGGTTCCATCAGCCACCATATGATTCATCGAGCAACCGATAAAGATACCGTCAACGAGTTCCGTCACTTTCACCGACAGTAACGGCAAATCATGACCGTCGTGATTGACGGCCTGGTGATGATCGAAAAACGACTGAACAACTAACGGGACGTCAGTTGGTTTAACGATATCCGCTACCGTTAAATTAACTGACGCATGGATGAATCTAGCTCCAGGGGTATTTTCGGGATTTATAAAGACGGTGAAAGAAGGTGGATTTTGGTGTTTGACGGTGGCTAAGCGGGCGGCGAGTGGGTGGAAATGAGTAAGTGTGGCGGAGAGGGAATGTTTGAGGTCGTTCAAGAAGGTGGTTATGGAGAAATCTTGGTCATTTTCAGGCAAGGGGTAAAGAAGACCTTTTTGGATGTAATTTGTAGTAATCATGACCAGATCCCATGGTGAGAAGTAGATGGGTTTGTTTGATTCATCGGATACGAATTCGGGCTTCACGAAGCAATCCGAGATGATTTCAACTGTTGGGGGATTCATTGGATAAAATTGGTGGTAGGTCGGAAATTTAATTTAGGGCAGGGCTGGTTTTTATGGAGTCAATTTGAGCAGTACATAAAAGGAGAAACGACAAACAGATATTTGTTGGGGGGGGGGGGGGGGGGGGGGAAAGGATGAGGTGGGGTTGGGTTTGACATGAGAAAAAAAAAATGGAAACAAAATCTAATAGAAAAACGACCCAATTAAAAACTGACGGTTTGGTTACTTTTTTTTATAAAAATCAAGTTTATGGTTTAGTTCAAATTTTTGGTGAATAGAAAAACACAAGTCAAATCGAACCGAAACAAAGAGATGGTAATATAGTTTAACTGTTCTACAATTTGATTTATATTTTACTAAAATGTTTATGGGTATATATTTTTATAGAGTAATTTATAAGAAATTAATAAAATGTATAATTAAAAAATTTGATGTAAATATGTAATTAGTTATAGATATATTAGTCATATTTGATATTATTTAGGGGTATATATTATACTTTATAGATCTATAAATAGGGACCATTGTATTTACATATTAGCTAGCACCATTATAATTCTCTGGCAATTTTTTTCTTCGTTCCATCTAATTTTGATATTACTAAAGGGGAATTTTATAGGGTTGTTGTTAGGCCGGCTATTTTATATGGTTCAGATTGTTAGGCTATCAAGAAGGCACAACTCGTAAGTTAGAGGTTATTGAGATGAAAATGTTAAGGTGGATGAGTGGGCACTCACGGTGGGAGAAAATTAGAAATGAGGTTTTTCGGAAAAGATTTACGGTGGCTAGTATCTCAGACAAGATTAGGGATGGGAGATTGAGATGGTTTGGGCGTGCGAAGATGAGACAGTTATCAGCGCCAGTTAGATCGGTGGATAACATCGCTGTTGATGGGAGGAGAAGGAGGGGGAGACCTAAATTGACTTGGGATGAGCAAATTAGGGATAACTTGATAGACTTGCACCTCTCTAAGGAGATGGCCGAGGATAGGACTTCGTGGAGGCGTAGGTTTAAAGTTAATGATTTCTATGGAGGGGGCGATGGTATCCGTTTGTCTCTAAGTGTCTTCGTAGTGACTTAGTTTTCTCTTTGTATGGTAGCTTATGTATGTTACATGTTTTTTGTTTTCTTTTCGTTTTATGTTTCTTTTATAATGTGTTACATACTAATGCTTATGGGGCTTAACTTTTATTTTTGTCCCCCTGCTGTGATTGCGTGTTGGTTTTGCAGGTGCCGAGCTTCAAGTTTTCGTTTTCACTACCCATAGGTCTTTGGAGTCGAGGTCTCTCTAGAAGCAGTCTTTCTATCTTGGGATTGAGGAAAGACTTGCCTACATGTACCCTCCACAAACCCTACTAGTAGTTCAATATTGGTAGGATTTTACTGGGTTTGATTTGTGCTTGTACATAATTGGAGCTTCGCTTTGACCACTTATATGGAAGACTTTTTTTCTTTGCACGTGGAGCAACCGAATTACCCTATATATACAAAACACACCTTATAGTACCATCTTTAAAACATAGTGTACAAGTCTATGAAGCACCAACTTTTATTGAAGATACAACCTCTTCAGCCTATGGTACAATCTTCCTGCTTTTTGCTTTCACGTGTTTAATAATCAATCTACCTCATCCTGTACATCAGATTCTCAGACCATACCTTCAGATTTTCCTCGCGTCTCCTTCCTCCATCGTTTACAACTCCAGTTACCTTTATCTTTCTCTCTCTACAACACATTCAGCGCATCCGAATGTGACGCCATTGATTTGCTGTGTGATTGTCCTCTACCCCACACCAAGCTTCACAGCCCCGTCTTCTATGGCTCTTTCTCTCTGAATTTCTTTTTAGGGTTTTGTTTGAGGTTTGAATTGGACGATAGTTGTGCTAGGATTTTGATTCCTATGGTCGTTTGCTTGGATTACTATTTTCTTTGCTTTAATTTTCAGATCTGAGGTCGTCTCCCGTCTGCGGATATTCCTTCTCTGTTATGTTCCTTCTTCTGGTTGTTCTTTTATTGTGCTCTATCGAAGGTAAGGTATTTATTCATTGTGCTTTCTGATCTATAGATTCACTTATTCATAGTTAGGTGTTTATGTTATTGTATTCAATTCGAAATTAATATTGGCTACTTGTTTCTTTGTGATTTGCTAGCTCACAGTATATTTTGATGAAGATCTAGATTTCACAGAATGTTGGTTTGAAACAGTTTCTAGACCGTGATGTGTTTGGTGACTAATTTGTGTTGGAAAAAATAGGAAAAAGATGCATTTTTTCCTAACTTTGGACCTAATTATTTATATGTAGATATAATAATTAGATAGGTTATTTGATATGGTTGAATAGCCTAGGACAAGGGCTTTCTAACGATGTGATGAATAAGACTTCTACTTCTACTTATATCGTTGAGTCTAATTCTTGTATGTGGCATGGTCGGCTCGGTCATGTCAACTTTAACTCCATTAGACGCTTAAATAAATTAAACAGTATACCAACATTTCATATTGACTCTAAATATAAATGTAAAATTTGTGTTGAATCCAAACTTACTAGAACATCGTTTCATTCGGTTGAACGTAACACCGAACCCCTTGATATGATTCACACGAACATTTGTGATTTAAAATCAATCCCAATGAAATTGAAAGGTGGAAATAAATATTTCATCACGTTCATCGACGATAGTACAAAATTTTGCTATGTGTACTTACTAAAAAGTAAAGACGAAGCAATTGAGAAATTTGTACTATATAAAAACGAAGTTGAGAACCAACTTAACAAGAAAATCAAGGTGTTGAGGAGCGATAGAGGAGGCGAATATGTATCACCATTTGCAAACCATTGTGAGCAACATGGAATTAGACATGAATTCACCCTCCCTACTCACCTCAACAAAACGGTATTGCCGAAAGAAAGAACCGAACCTTGAAGGAAATGATGAATGCCATGTTGCTAAGCTCTGGGTTGAGCCAGGACATGTGGGGGGATGCCATACTCTCGGCTAACTACCTTTTAAATAGGATACCCCGCAAAAAGAAGGACGGAACCCCTTATGGATTATTTAGGGGCATGAAACCTTCTTACAAGCGCCTCAAAGTGTGGGGGTGTTTGGCCAAGGTGGTTGTTCCACCACCTAAAGCGGTAAAGATAGGACCAAAAACGGTAGATTGCATATTCATTGAATATGCGCATCATAGTAGTGCCTATCGATTTGTGGTACACGAGTCTAAAATTCCCGATATACACAAAGGGACTTTCATGGAATCTCGTAATGCCTCCTTCTTCGAGGATGTGTTTCCTTGTCTAACTCCCAATGGTCTACCTAGCGAGACTGATCTTCCTAGGGAGGCTGGTCATGATGATGAACCAGAATGTCAAGATAGACAAGAACAATCTGAAGAAGAAGAGATTGAACCAAGAAGAAGTAAGAGAGCTAGGGTTGAAAAATCGTTTGGTCCCGATTTTGTGTCTTATATGGTGGATAGTGAACCAAACACATATAGAGAAGCGATTACTTCTCCCGAAGGACCTCAATGGAAGGAAGCTATTAAAAGTGAAATAGAATCTATTTCATAAAACCACACGTGGGAACTAGTGGATCTTCCTCCGGGATGTAAACCACTAGGTTACAAATGGATCTTTAAGAAAAAGATGAAAGCGGATGGCACCATTGACAAATTCAAGGCAAGATTGGTGATTAAGGGTTATAGACAAAAAGAGGGTCTGGTCTATTTTGACACTTACTCACCCGTGACCCGAATAACGTCTATAAGAATGGTACTTGCAATAGCCGCCATTCGAAATTTGGAGGTTCACCAAATGGATGTAAAGACCGCCTTTCTAAACGGAGATTTAGAAGAGGAAATTTACATGGAACAACCTGAGGGTTTTGTGGCAAAAGGGTAAGAAAAGAAAGTGTGCAAACTTATGAAGTCATTGTATGGATTAAAGCAAGCCCCTAAACAATGGCATCAATAGTTTGATTCTGTCATGAGAGAAAAAGGATTCAGGATCAATGAATGTGACACGTGTGTCTACATGAAAGAAACACCAAATGGATATGTCATCTTATGTCTCTACGTTGATGATATGCTCATCATAGGTAGTAATGATAAGATGATCACATCCACGAAGGATATGTTGAAAGCAAGGTTCGACATGAAAGATATGGGTTTGGCGGATGTGATTCTTGGGATAAAGATCACCAGGACCAAAGAGGGTCTCATACTACACCAACCTCATTATGTGGAAAAGATTCTTGAGAAGTTTAACCCAGGTGACTCAAGTATAGCTAGAACTTCTATTGACACGAGTCAACACCTCTCGAAAAACAGGGGTCAAGGAGTTTCGCATTTGGAGTACTCAAGAATCATTGGTAGTCTAATGTATCTGATGAGTTGTACAAGACCTGATATAGCATATGCTATAAGCAGGTTAAGTAGATATACTAGTAATCCAAGTGCTGAACATTGGAAAAGTATAACAAGATTACTAAGATATGTGAGGTACACCCGTGAATAGGGACTACATTACTCAAGACACCTAGCGATGATTGAAGGATACACCAATGCGAACTGGATCTCTGATATAAAGGATTCAAGAGCAACTAGTGGATACATGTTTACACTAGGAGGTGCAGTTGTGTCTTGGAAATCGTCCAAGCAAATGCTTATAGCCAGATTAACAATAGAATCTGAGTTTATTGCTTTGGAAAAAGGTGGAGAAGAAGCTGAGTGGTTACGTCAATTTACCGAGGACATACCCAGGTGGTCTAAGCCGGTAACGGCCATTATTATACATTGCGATAGCCAATCGGCAATTGGTAGCGCGCATAGTGCAATATATAATGGGAAGTCTCGACACATTCGACGTAGACATAACACTATACGACAACTGCTCTCAACGGGGATTATCACAATTGACTACGTAAGGTCAGCTGATAATATAGCGCATCCGCTTACTAAAGGCTTAAGCAAAGAGGCAGTATATAGGTCGTCAAGAGGAATGCGATTGAAGCCCGTGAATATATAATTCATACTAAGGAAACCTAACCTATTTGACTGGAGATCCCAAGATCTAGGTTCAATAGGACAACCTACTTGTATGAATTGAGGAGGTCAATGTGGGGGAAGTCATGGTATGACTACACCCAAAACTAAAAGGAAGTTTCCAAACTTCCAAACGCGTTCCTTTATTAAACAGTGACAGTGAGGATAAGCTTCCAGCTTTTAATGATTCGAGGAATCACCTATGTGAGAGAGAAGTGGGGTCGCTTCGAAGAGAAATATGGGGGCTAATTTCTTAAGACTCTCGCAGAACTAGGAAAGTGTTCAGGACCATAAAGGACACAACTATGAAGAGTTGATACTGTCAGGAAGAGTCATGTGTAAAGTGTATTGTCGCCTACACAAACGGCAACTTAGTTCAAAGACATCGCAGTCTACTGACAGCCAGGAGGCTAAGTACATTTTACAAGGGAAGGTTCTAAGGGAACACCTACCTATCCTAAGCACGGCTCAACTGTTGAGATTTCAGAATGATCGAGTAAATTGCTCCATTGATCTCCATTCATGTGGGGGATTGTTGGAAAAAATAGGAAAAAGATGCATTTTTTCCTAACTTTGGACCTAATTATTTATATGTAGATATAATAATTAGATGGGTTATTTGAAAGTGTGGTCCAACGAGATATTAAACGTCCAAAGTGATTAAGAGGTGAATGAGATATCGATGCTCAAAGTGTGGTCTACAAACTATATATTTGAGCTAAAAACCACTTGTCACACATTGGAAGTGGTTCAAAAGGAAATGTGGTTTATAAGCTAAGGAACTTGGATGGTTATCAAATTGTAATGTCACTTTATACTCCAACATCTATGCGGGGGGGGGGGGGGGGGCGTGTAGAAAAATGAGAAACCCGGTTAAAAGTCTTGGGCGCGCTCGCGCATCCTGCGGACACGAATGCGACTCGAAAATGGTCGGGTTCGCGCAGACCGGTTTTTGCTCCTCTTGGTGTCTATTTTTGGAAATAATTCGGTGTTGGAGAACACTCCATCCTAGTTAATACGTAATCAGTTATTATAGAAACTGATATTCACATTTAATGTTGATTGTTGTCTTGGACAGCAATCCACCTCGTGGCTATTTAAACCCATCGATACCAGACATAAAAGACACACAGAAAACGATTCTCCTCTTCTTGAACTCGACTCGACTCTCTCTGCAATTTCAGGCAAGTAAAACTCCGACAATACGTTGCTTCAGCCACCGTATCCTGGGAAACAGACCGAAATCTGTTTCAAGGAAATCGTGTTCAACACGAGCTCTGGCTTCGTTTGCTGTTATTTTCTGTTTTCTGCATTCATTTCATTTTTCTGCTTCTACTCCTTTCTGTAGTATAACAGTATTGTTCTCATTCAATAAAAATTATATTATTTATGTTTACAAGTTCACTGTTATTTCGCAGTACCGTGGCATACAATTTGTCCTCTTTTCTTTGTGCTGATTCAGGTTGCAGTTTGTGTTGGTTATTTATCTTTGGTTCTTTGGTAGGGCTTTATGTTTTTGTTAATTAGACTTTAAATTTCACAAAAACTAATCTTATGGTTACTTAGCCTTTAAAGTTCAAGCAATACTAATCTGATAGCTCAAATTTTTTGTTGTTACTTGCAGGTGCTTCTTAAACCTATGTGTTTGTAAGTGTTTCTATTTTTTATTTATTTATGGTGCTTACTTATATCAATCCTGTGAACACTCGATGTTCTTATATGGATTACAGGGCTTACATACGCTCTATTCTATAATGTCTATGAAATTGTGTATACTGAGATTTAGTGTACTTTATGTGTATGTAATTTGTAAACCAGGAGTAGAGTTGATAACCTCTTTAATGTTTAAGCATTCATGTGGCAAAATATAGTATAAATTTACAATAAAACATAACACATAGATTTTTTTGGTGAATATTTTTGTTCTAACTTCTAACACACTTATGCCTTTGACAGCCTTATGGACAGATGCCAAGTGACAAGACTGTTGGAGGTGGTGGTGATGCCTTCAGTACCTTCCTTCTTCATTGAAACAGGTGCTGGGAAACATGCTCCCTATGCCATATTTGTTGATCTTGAACCCACTATTATTGATAAAGTGAACCGGAACATACCGCCATTTTATTTTGAATGGTTTAATTTAGCACTGGCTAGCCTTTGGCGGGGCTCGAACCCTTGACCTCAAGGGGAACAACATTGAACATACCGCCAATTGCTTCTGTTAATTTCATATTAAAGTTTGTTTATTTATAGTTAAACAACAGGAGAAGGAATATGGATGCACTTAAGTGTTGAAAAGAATCTTCAGAAACTAGATGTTCCACCTATGATTGAGCCAATGTTGTAGAAAGCGCTAGGCGGTAGCTAGGCGGTAGCTAGGCGGTCGAGTGTCGCCTAGAATTTAATCGGGATTAATCGGTTTGTAATTTTATATATGATTTAAAAAAATATATATACATATAATGTTATTTTTATACTTTTTTCATATAAATTTATAAATATAAGAACCAAATGTGAACTAGTAAATATAGAGGGGGATAAATGTTAAAATATCTTAACTAGTTTTATAGTTTTAACATAAAATAATGATGAATTGTAAAGTAGTAAAAGATTGAGGGACTAAATATGAAAATATCTAAACTAAATAAAACCCTAAAAAGCCTAAAACAGAACCCGCCTCCGTTCCTTCTTCCTCGTCTGTTCTTCTTCCTGACTTCCGGCGAAAATGGCATCACCGGCCGCCGGAATACACAAATCCGGCTAAAATTTAACAACGCCTAGCCGCCGCCTTGACCGACTAGGTACGTCTTTTTCCGATTTTCCCCAAAACCGACTAATGGTCCGCCTAGCCCAAAACTCCTCGGTAAAGTTCTGATTACCGCCTAAGCGGCGCCTAGGCGCCGCCTAATTCCGCGTTTTACAACACTGGATTGAGCAGCAGAATAGTGTGTTTTTCATGTCTTGCAATGGTGCTGCTGATCTAACTCTTTATTGATCAAGTAATACTGACTAAATTATATATTTCATTATAAGTCTTCATCAAAACAAAATAATGCATCTTTAACTACACTAGGTTTATAGTAACTTAATTTTTCCTTGGAGTGTTATATAAGAGGTTTTATGGATCTGATGACATGAGAATTATACCAATGAGTTTTGTAAAGTAAATGAAGCAAAGGAATAGTGGGTTATGTTTTTTAAATTTTGAACAAACATGGGTTAAACAATCATTACAGTTAGTTTAGCGATGACATAAGCTAAACTTTACATTTTTGTATGAAAATATCTTGCAGATTTATATATGAAGCGGTTGCTGCAGATTTATTTTGGGTTGAAAAATTTGCAGGATATTTACATATTATTATCCTACAGTGGTTACATCTGAAATATGAATTTCAAAAAGATCATAAGTGACACGAGTAGTGTTCGGTCCCCTAATTGGTTTAAAAAGAAGTTTGTTTTATGCATGTTGTTTTGATCTTTATTTTTTTGTTTGTTCAGAGGTTTATAGGAACATATAGATACATTTATCTCCATGTTAGTTGTTTTGTGGTTTACCGCAACCCTCTTTCTATTCAGGAGTGGGTACTTGAAATTATGTTATCACTTTTTGTAATATATTTTTTCGTATTTATATTTCAAAGTTGAGTTTTTTTTAGAGGTTTGGATCATAAACAATTTTTTGCTATGGGTTGGTTGCCCATATAAAATGAGACTCGGATTCGGTGGGTTCATATGGACTTCAGTTTGTGACTTCTTTTACTTACTACTTTTTATAGTAATAATCGAGTTTTTTTTAAAGGGTACGTCGCCGTCGCGAAACGTGGGTCGCCCAACTTGTTCAATTACATTTAGAGATTTATTGCAATTTTGCTTTGCCACACATTCTGTGTACATGGAACAACATCACAAAGAAAAGTTTATTTTATATTTTCATTGCACTTAAGTTATTGATACGTATGACGGTCGTCAAAAGGAAAAAAATGAATATGGTGTACGGATATTATCCAACGGATCAGACATGGTATATGGATATGAGTGCGTCTACTCATTTCAGGGTCAATCCAGGTATATTCCAAACCCCATTGTCAAAATCTGAAATTAGTATTATATTTGTTGAGAATGACAATACGTTGCCGATTAAGAGTTCGGGTAATGCTTTACAACATCTTCCAAACCAAACCTATAAATTAAATAATATCCTTTTCGCTCCCGGCATCATCAAAAATCTTATTTTTGTTCGTCAACTTTCTCGTGACAACCAAGTTGCAATTGAATTTGACCCAATTGGTTTTTTTTAAAGGTTCTCAAAACTGGCAGACTCCTTTCCCGCTATAATAGCTCAGGCGATCTCTATCCATTCACATCTCCATTGAATAATGCATTTGCTTGCTTGACTCACTCTCCACATGTCTGGCACAATCGTCTTGGTCACCCGGGCTCCCACGTTTTAGATTTTTTGTCTACTCGCAAATTTATTTCATGTAATAAAGATAAATTTTTTGATATTTGTCATTCATGTCAATTATCTGATAGTAAACGACTTCCATATTTCGATTCTGTATATGTTACATGAACACCGTTTGATATCATCCATTGTGATCTTTGGAAATCTCCCATTCCGAGCAAAACCTGTTACAAATATTACATGGTTTTAGTCGATAACTTTAGCAATCATGTGTGGGTTTAGCCCCCCCCCCCCCCCCTCAATTTAAATCTGAAACATTTCTGACATTCAAAAAGTTCCACAAACTCATTCAAACCCAATTTAATAAATCTATCAAATCCTTCTAGTATTATTTGGGTGGCGAATTTGATAATCGTGACTTTAAAAATTTCGCTAACGATCACTGTCTCGTGTTTCATCTTTCATGCCCACAAACATCCCCGCAAAACGGCAAGGCCGAACTTATGATTCGTCGCCTTAACGGTATCATCCGGGCTTTTCTCACGCAAGCGCATCTTCCGCCTCCGTCTTAGGTTGAAGCTGTCCATACCGCAACCTACCTTCATAACATCCTTCCTACCAAACGACTCAATTTTAACACTCCCCCCTTCATCCTTTATCACCGTCACCTAACGTACGATCACCTCTGTGTGTTTGGGTGTGCTTGCTATCCCAACCTCTTGGCCACTCAACCTCATAAGTTTCACCCACGTTCGGTTTGATGTATCTTCCTTGGCTACCTTGCTAACTTCCGTGGGTACCGATGCTTGGATCCTTCCATCGGCCGCATACATATTTCTCGACACGTTGTCTTCGATGAAGGTGTCTTTCTTTTTTCCAAAACCAATCACACACCCTTTCCCGCTCCTTTCGTTCATTCTTATCCAACCCTCTACGTCGTGCCTCCTCCGCCGGCCCACATTCCCGAGCCCCAAACCCCAACCAACCCATCATCACCTAACTTAAAACCCGATAGCCCAAACCCTATTCCCTACTAGCCCATCCCCCTATGGGGCCATTGTATTCATCATTCGGTGATCGAAATACAAAATATCATTAATCCTTAGTAATAATCAACTAAACATTTTTGGAACATGTTTTCTCAACTCAAAGATATTAAGACTAAATGAAAATAGGAAACACCGAAATCTAACCAAACCCACAAAAAAACCTAAAGAACCAAAACCATTGGTGTAAGTCTGGGCGAAGTGGAAGCGGCTTGGGAGGCAACACCGCCGCCACCTATGCGGCTAATGCTAACGGCTTAGGAACACGACTACAAGTAGCCATTGCTACTTTGTTTATTTCGATAAAGAGAGACGTTGGAGGGGGGGGGGGGGGGTTGACCATTAGGGACCGTTAGACATATTATAAAAAAGTTAAATTAATTTTTTTTAAACATTATAAATACCCATTCAGCCTAAACCATTTTTTCACATCTCTTTCACCACTATTCTACCATTTTTTGACACCTCTTTCACGATCATTCCAACATGAGATGAATGCCGATTCTTCTACCCGACTCTCCGACATCCTTGAACTCCTCGAAAGACGTCATTGGAGATATCGAATTCCTTTCTCTAGTTGCCGAGTGGTGTACGTGTGAGTGTATATGAAAATATGACAATTATGGGTTCGTTTCAACACCACTATTGCATTTAAGCTTTACATTTATAAACACGATAACGATCAATAACTATACACCACATACACGGGCAAGTGCCCCCTTCGTGGCGTAGTATAGCAAAGGTAAGATACCGAGGTCGACCAATGACACAATTTATGGAGATGAGGGCTCTTGATACTTCGTCTTTGTTAACGTCTAACCAGGTCTATCTTTTAGTTAAAGAAAATATAAATTACCAGAACAGGAAAAATAAAATAAACATAAAATGGGGTTTTAAGCTAGACAGTCAGAGAAAATATCACTTGGTAGGACTCATTAGTTATTGGGTTGATAGCTTGTTTATTTATAATCTTTCCTTAAGATTGTTACTAACATACGAATAGACCGCCTCTCAGCCTTAAATCTATTCTCACTTTCCTCCCGTTGATCACCCACTTGGTATGAACCCTAGGGGTACTCATGCTATTAATAACAAATATAATAGTGTGAATGCCACTTAGTTGTAGGGCCTTATGGTTAAAGTACCGTTACACTCGAATACGTTGTCATGAACCAGCAGGGAAACAATCCGCATATCAAATTATTTTATTATGAAAAGTTCTTTATAAGGGACTAAGATCCGTTTCCTCCATGTATCGCTCTCGTGCATATACGGGCGGACGTAAGCAGAGCGAAGTTCACCAACGCATACCGCATTAGCTTCTACGTGGTGACAAAATATTACCAATCTTTCATCCCAACCATTACCTTCAGACCACACAAGCGTGAAAATCGAGTTTGTTTGCATAGACATAAAACACTCAAATGTATTTCTTTGCATGGGCTGCGAGTCACCGTTAGGATCATGCATCATCCCCCAGTTAGGTGTCACGGGTCCCACTGATGAGCTTTCGACTCCTCAAATAGTTTGCGATACACAAGATACATTTGTTCAAAAGGGTGAAAATATACTTTCAATATAGAGTTTTCATAAAGTCATTCATACGTACCTTAAGGTGAGTTTATAAACTCATTTTACCAACCCGCCAAATGCTTGTTTACCCCCTAAGTGAGTGTAAGAGTTTAGCCAAACATGGCTATAAATATTTGCGGGTTTAAGAAATGAATGTGGATTAGGCTCAAAGGGGTTAGCTAGGGAAATATTTTTAAAGGGTTCTAAAAAATGGAAAAGTGGTTCTATCCCAAGTGCCTCAATCATATAAATACATGTTTCCAGCTTTGTCCATTTTTGGACGTATTATTGTGTCAAGTTTTACCTCCACTGAATTACCTAGTTTCACTCAAAACCATAAAGAAAAAGCATGTTTGTAAATTTGCATGCTAATTAGGCTCAAATCCTTACTGACATGGGGAAAGAGAAAATATAAGTTTGTAGAAAACTATACTTTCTTCTACTTGTCATAAATGTACAAGTTCATTGTAGACACCCCTATAAGTGTAGTCAGGTAGACACATTTTTCACCATTTTGTGATTAATTATTTTTTCTTTTTCTTTTCCTTTTTTTTCTCATTATTTACAGAATTTCACATGTGGAAAAAAAACTATTTCACATGCGAAAGTGCCTACAATGAACCTCACCCTATATATATATATATACATATATATATATATATATATATATATATATAGGGGAGGGATATAATGAAAACCTCTCCGAGTTTGGAAAACCGTGAAAACCAAGCTAAAAAATTCGGTTTTAGTCCGATTTTTTTATGGTGATTCTTTAAGTTAAAAAAACCCCTTTATGCAAAAAAGTTAAAAAAACGCCTAGTAAATATTTTAAAAAAAAATATTTTATAACTGAGATGTAACAGGGTACTGTTACATATGTAACATCGGTTATAAAATGTTTTTTTTAAATTTTACCAGGCGTTTTTTTTTTTAGTTTTTGCATAATGTGGGTTTTTTTAACTTAGAGAATCACCATTAAAAAATCGGAACAAAAATCGCATTTTATAGCTTGGTTTTTACGGTTTTCCAAACTCGGAGAGGTTTTCATTTTATCCTTCCTCTCTCTCTCTCTCTCTCTCTATATATATATATATATATATATATATATATATATATATATAGGTGAAAGTTCAAATACAAAGGCTTTTTTCCGTGCAAAGCGTGCGAAGGAAGGAGAGGCCGACGCGTGACGTTTTCTTTTTGGACGCGGAGGGGCAGATTTAAAGTTTTTAATTAAAATAGACAGTAGATTACGTCACAACGTTTCTTCATGCGTTTTGCGTGATTTGTTGTAAGGTGTTTTTATATTGAGTTTCTTCATGCGTCAAAATAAAAACAACATGCGTAATTATAGAAAGTCAATTAATTAATTTTTTTTAACTTATGTTCATGTTTTATTTCTTTTTGTAATATTTTTATTGTTTGCTTTTTTATATAATAATTGTGTAATTTTTTTTGTTTGTTTTTATTGTTTTGTTTGAATCTAATTTTTTTTTTTGTGTTTTAATTTATATGTCGTTGCGTGGTTCGTTGTAACCTTAATTTTGTTAGTTATTTCATGCGTGAAATTACAAGTAAAATGCGTGATAATAGAATCTCAAAATTTTTGAACATATGTTCATGTATTTTTAGCGGGAGTCATGCACAATTATAGTGTGCGTAATAATGGTGTATATTATTGTTACACTTGAGTAATTTTTAAAGTTGATTTTGTTTTTTGCAGAATCATTGATAAAGTTGAAGTAGTTTTGTTTTATTTTTTCTACTAGAGTTTTCTGTGTTTGCGTGATTTATTTAAATATGTGCGTAATTTTATCGTTTGCGTGATTAGTTGTAGTTTGCGTAATTCTAAGTTTTTTTTAATAATCATTTTTGATGTGTTTTTGATTTTTAATAATTTGCATAAATTAAAGTAAACATAAACCAACATAAATGAAGAATAAAATGAAGAAATACAAAATTTATTATTATTATTATTTGATAACAGGGATACATTTCTACTGATAGGCTTGTAAAAAAGACTTTTTTTTAACTCAAGAGAGGCACTCATAGCCTCGAGTATTTTGTTTATTGTTTCCATCTGCTCCATATCCGTTTTTCGTGGTCTAACATGAACAAACGGACAATGTCTTGAACTGAATTCTTTGGCAGACTGCTTATCTTCTGCGCAATTTCTTCTCTGGCTTGCGTGTTTCCTTGTTGTACTCCAGCATTATTTGCCGAGTTAGTTTCTCTTTGAGAGCGTTATTTTTGGATTCTTTGGTGTTGGAGGAAGATGAAGACATTTTTTCGTTTATCTGTGGTTTTGTGATTTGATGTGTAATTTAATGAACTGTGTTTGCGTGATTTCAAAATGCAATCGAGTGCCTAGTTTTATAGACGGTGGATGATGAGATTTGCCTGGTATTAAGTGCGTCACCTACATTTTTATTTATTACCATATTAATGGGGACGGTTGGGGGAGGTGAAATGGAAGCGATTTAAGTTTTTTTATTTTTGAGTTTATTATGTAATTTTTTTTATCCGACGTTTCATTTTCCCTCCATTTTTCTGTTTCTGTATATATATATACTGTTTTTCTTCATGCACATTCCTTATTCGACACAAAAAGTCCTCAAATCCCCCATATATCCCAAACCTAAATTCATTCTTCTCATCCTTTTAACATTAAAAAATGGCGTCTTTTTCATCTAACCCCAACTCTGCGTCTAAAAACGCAGTCATGCAAATTGTTGAACAAATGCATGCGAAAGAATCGAAGGATGATTGCATAATACGTAATTCTTTCGCCATGATCAGGGGTCTTACTGTCAACAACATCCAAGGCCACATCAGGATGTTTCAGGAGCTCGTGGATGAGCCGGAGTTCGTGATGAAAGAGACTGCTGTTGAGTATATTACTCAGCAGCTGGAGCTGAAGGAGGAAATGCATACCCTCCTTAGTGGTGTTGTCGACAACACCATTAAGAAGGGTAAGGACAGGGTGGAGGCTGCTGAAATATTTAAGAAGATTTAGGCACCCATTTTGGGGGGGGGGGGGGGTGATGTTTTTATGTTGTTTTTTTGATCTTTAGTAGTATATTCCACTTGTAAATTTTCATAAATATTAATATATGTCACTCTTTGTTAATCTATTATATGCTTTTTGTATTATTTTGTTTGCGTTATTTTATTCGAACAACATGCGTTATTTTATTTAAGTGTGAAACAGGTGGTTTTTGTGAGTTTCTGGAGTGTATGCGTGATATTTTGAACAACGTGCGTGATTTTAAAATATAATGCGTGAATTTTTAAGTATCTTAGGCTATTAATGCGTGATTTTTTTAACAGGTGCGATTATGTTCTGTGTGTTTGCGTTGTGTTTTATTAACAACATGCGTTTTTTTAAGTGTAATACAGGTATGTTGTGTTTTGTGAGTTTTTTAGAGTGTATGCGTTATTTTTATATTAAATATGCGTTATTTTTATATTAAATATGCGTTATTTTATGTATAAAACGTAAAGTGTGCGTTATTTTATTTTGAATACATACGTTTTTGTTATTAAAGTGTAAGATATTTTTTAGTTACGTTTGTGTTTTTGTGAGTTTTTAAAAGTGTATGCGTGATTTTTTTTTCAAATATGCGTTATTTGTTTAAGGCTTATTGGATTTAAATAATCCCAACTATTATCAATTGGCCAATAATAATCCCAACTGAGTAAATGTTTTTTAACGATCCTAACTTTCACACTATTTTCCTCTGGCAGTCCCAAACTAACTGAGCACTAACGACGTTAGATTGGTGCTGACGTGGCCAACTGACGTGGCAAAAAACTTTATTTTTTATTACATGGCATGCCTACATGTCAATTTTTTAGTTCTTTTTTATTAATGGCTTGAATGTTGAGTTAAAATAACTAATAAAAAAATTAAATATTTAAAAGTATTCTTTACAACCACCAAACACGCCCCACCCCACCAATTCTCCGGTCAGCTACCATACCTAAATTTCCCGGTCAACCACCACCACTAACCCTATTCTTAACGACGATGAAGAGTGAAGACCCACTTCTCAGGTCAACCACCACCATCACAACTTCTCGAATCTCCAGTCTACTACCACTACTTTCTCTGGTCAACCACCGCACCCAATTCTCCGGTTAACCACCACCACTAACCCCTATTTTTAACGATGAAGACAATGCAAGAAACCATTCAATGTTCGATGTCTTCAACCGGAATCGCAGATTAGGGTCCGTCTTCGTCATTCACATATTAGGGTTCGTTGCTTGTCTCTGTTCACAGATTAGGGTTTGCAGGTCTTCGTTCAATTCATAGGCATCGAAGCAAGTCAATCAGTGGTGGGGGAAAACGATGATGGTGATGGTGGTAGCAACCGTCGCCTCTATTCAATAAGCAACCGTCGCCGCCATGAAGGGGGTTTTGATCCAAATTTAGGGTTTCGAGTGGTGGTGGAGTAGTGGAAAATAAAGGGGGTTTTGAGTGGTGGTGGGGGGAAAACGACGATGGTGATGGTGGCGGCAGAGGTCGCAGTTGAGGGTGGTGGTAGCGTCAGAGAGGAAGGGTGATGGTGGTGGTGGAGGTCGCCGGAGAGGAAGGGCGATGGTGGCTGCGGAGGTTGAAGGTGAGTTCTGGTGGTAGTGTTTTAGAATGCCAAATCATATTAAAATGCCACCTGGACCGCTACCTAGACATGCTATGTCATGAAAAGTTAACATCGTTACCTTTCTGTTAGTTTGGGACTGTCAGAGGAAAATAGTGTGAAAGTTAGGATCGTTAAAAAACATTTACTCAGTTGGGATTATTATCGGCCAATTAATGATAGTTGGGATTATTTAAATCCGATAAGCCTTTGTTTAAAGGTTAAAGGTTTGTGTTGTTTTTTTTTGTGTTGATGCGTATATATTTTTAGCGTATGCGTGTTTTCATTTAAAGTTGAGAAGACTTTTAACCCTTTTTAATGATTGCGCGTCCTTTTTTTAAATTAATTAAGCGTGTTTTATTTTAGCGACGTCAGAATTAGAAAAAGCCCGCATATGAGCGGCGGAGATCCCTTCGCACAGAAAACGTCCTTTGTACAATAACTTTCCCATATATATATATATATATATATATATATATATGTGTGTGTGTGTGTGTGTGTGTGTGTAGGATTGCTTTTCATTCACGGTTTCTTTGAAAACGGCAAAAACAATTTCAAAATTTTTGGACGGTACAAAGGCCATTTTTTCCAAAAGAGTTTTGTGTAAGGCTTGAATATGGACAGAGCAACAGGTTATATTCCCATCATTTCCCGTCCCCACACTTAAAATGCATATTTTTCTCAATGAGCTAGAATGCATATGAATAAAAGGACAATATGGGAAATAAGAAGTTTAGGGTTAGGAAAAATCCGGCAGAGTTTCTTCTGTAACTGGACATGTTACCCGTGAAATGATTACCATGTCATACTTCTAACCTCCTGGTCCAATATCAATCCATAAATTTAGCCAAAATCCTTTTTGCTCAAACTCAAAAAAAAAAAAAAAAAATTAAGCTAAACTAAACAGAGTTAAACTATAGATAGATTAATAGTTAATTGTAATGATGTGCTTCAAATGTAACATGTTTTTATACACATTTTCACACATCTTTTGTTTATTTATTGGCTATTTCCTGTCGCAATTAACGTGAAATTGTCTAGTTTTAGCAAAATCGGGATTTCAGGTACAAACATGATAAAGTCTTGAATATTAAAGGAAAATAGTGAAATTCTAGAGCTAAAGCCGGAATGTGAGTTTTCTTGTTGCCCAAGATTGAGATCGAGCTAAATTTTGAAGAAATTCTGGAAATCGACCGTAACGACCCGTGACGGCATTACGTGCCATTACGCCCATGAATCCGAAAACCCTAAGTTTCCCTATAAATAGACTTTGTCGATTCTAATGTAAGGGTTGGTGACTCTTGATGGCCAGAGACGTTTTTTTCCAGAGTTGCAGAGCTATGTGGAACAGAGAGAAGTGATCATCGCAGGAATTCAGTAATCGTTAGTTTTCTTCATTCGATTCGTAGTTAGATTTAATTTTGACTTATGTTTTCAATGTTTAGTCATATGTTTGAATTGTTTTCTGCTATGAGAGGCTAAACTCCACCATCATCTTGGTGGAGATGAACCTTGTACTATAATTACTATGGTTGAATGATTGTTTATGCGTTTGAATGCAAAACTGTGATTGATTGATTATCATATGTTGATACGTATGCATGCATGTTAATCTGGTTTATGATTCTATGGTGTGGTTTTGCTAGTTTATAGGAAGTCGCGAATCCTATAGGTTAATAATTCTATCTTCGGGTCATTGGGTTCTGGTTGATATTTGGCCTGAGGCTGTCCCGAGAGGGGTATGGATCATTGTTATCATGAGCTGTGTTAATTTGTGTTCTGTAAATCTAGAGTCTAATTGCCTTTAGATTTATAGGGTTTTGCCTATCTTGTTATGTGTCATATACTAGATAACTCTGTTATGGTAGATGCTAGTTAGAAATTCTCTAATCAACATAGAATTAATCAATTGAATAGCACTATGCTAGGATTGCTAAAATGTGTGTCCATAGCATTTTGGAGGTCTTAGACAAAGAGGCATGTCTCTTAGCGGTGATTTGTCGGGCGTTCTGCGTTCATAACCGGTTTAACAGAACTAGGTTGAATTTAGCAATTGGCCTAGTTATCTTAAGGAAAAGTGAGCATAAACATTTATTGATAACTGGTAATTGTAGCAAGGGGATTCTGAATCAATATGATGCTTTTAATATTATCTGTATTCCCAATACTCGTTATATGTTGTTTGGTGTTATTTACATTTGCATTGATTTCATTAGTACGTGTTCCTAGTGTTAGACACCCGATTCTATTCTCTAGGATATATACTACACTAGTAAGCGATAGGTACACTTACCTGCTTGTGCGTGAATTTTCCTTTTAATAGTTTTAGGTTTATAAATTTAAAAGCCTTTTCGAACAATTGTCCATCATTATTTATATACAACTCGCGTGCATTAAAGAGTTTTTGGCACCGTTGCCGGGGAACACAAGTTCCTAACTTAATATATTTCAGGTGTTTTACCACCATTAGTATCCATTCCTATGGATACTCCCAGAATGTCTATCGGATGGTATAGCAAACCGTCCATTGCATTATCACGATCTTGCCTTGTGAAACCGGAAATCAAGGCTACTGCCTTTGAAATCAACCCTGGTTTCATCACCTTACTCGAAACCACAGAGAAATTCTCTGGCTCTGACGATGAATCACCTATCACACACATCACTAATTTCGAGGAGGTCTGCAACATGTTCCAACTTCAAGAGATCACAGAAGACGACGTCAAACTTCGCCTTTTCCCACTTAGTCTCAAGGGAGCATCTCGACAATGGCTCATTTTCCTAAAACGCGATTCCATCACCAGCTGGAAAGAGCTTCGCGACTGTTTTATCAAAAAATATTTTCCACCGTCTCTTACTATCCAA
The DNA here is from genome assembly GCA_039602395.1 of Deinandra increscens subsp. villosa. Lineage (NCBI taxonomy): Eukaryota > Viridiplantae > Streptophyta > Magnoliopsida > Asterales > Asteraceae > Deinandra > Deinandra increscens. The sequence continues at coordinate 66,211,874 of JBCNJP010000025.1, forward strand.
ATTCGTTCTCAGATCTTGTCGTTCAGACAAAAAGAAGAAGAATCCTTCAATGAAGCATGCGAACGATATTCCCTTCCTATTTGAAGTTTTCCTCATCACAAAATCACAGAAGGAGTTCTCTCAACACTTTCTACTGGGCAATTTTTCCAGAAACTCATTTACCTTTAGATATGAGTGCCTGTGGATCGTGGTTAGGACTAAGTCCCGAAAAAGCTCGTGCCGTAATAGAAACTGCTACTAACAATGAGTGTCATTGGCCAAAGGATAAACCTCACCTTCATTTGAAGAATATCTCTGCTCATGCCGCATCTATAGAGTTGAAATTAAGTACCCTCACAGCTATAGTTGAAGGAATGAAACTCAAACATGAAACAGTGAACGCTATGAGGACTAAATCTCAATCCCAACTCACAAGAGACTTCACCTTGATTAGGGAAGATATAAGGATGAATAGAGATGATATTGAAGAGCTTCAGCAGATTCTATTGTCAACTCAACATCTACTCAGGGTAGCAGCTATGAATCAAAACGAAGACATGATCAGCGTCATGACAGAGCTTAATAACCTGAAGGAGGAACTTCGGAATCAAAGAATCTCAAACCCCTACAGAGAATACATGGAGACAGCAATGATAACCACTAGAAGCGGGAAGAGCACAAGTAATGAAAATGCTACAAAAGAGGAACCCGGCACCTCAGAAACAACAATTGAAGAAACCGCTAAAGAAAAATCAGGTGAGAAGATGGATTCGCCCGAAGAACCAACTAAAGTAAAGGAGAAACCTAAAATATACACGCCTCCTATGCCATTTCCCGAACGGCTAAAGACGTCCACGGAAGCAGTAAAGTTTAAGAGGATTCGGGAAATGATAGAACCACTGGAAATATGAATACCTCTCCTGGATGCACTAGATTACATTCCGCCCATAGAGAAGTTTATTAAGGGATACTCGGAAAATAAGAAAAAGTTCGAGGGAGTGTCTCATGTTACACTCAATGAAACATGCACAATAGTATGTCAGAATAATCTTCCACAAAAGAGAAAGGATCCAGGATGTTTCACTATCCCTTGCCATATTCACGGCTGTGAGGTCAAAAGAGCAATTGCTGACTTAGGAGCCAGTATAAATCTTAGGCCTTTTTCTCCAATCGACTCAACCTAGGAGACCTTCGACCTGTTCAAATGAGCATACAACTGGCAGATCGTTCTATCAAATACCCTAGAGGAGTTGCAGAAGACGTAATCGTACAAGTAGGAAGTTTCACTTTTCCTGTCGACTTTGTCATCTTAGATGTGGCTAAATATGAGAATGTCACAATGATTTTAGGACGCCCATTCTTAGGTACCGCAAATACATTAATAGATGTTCAAAAGGGCAGCTCACTCTAAGAGTTGACGGATAATCTCTATCTATCAATATCGACCAAAAGATGGAATATGAGCATGAAGAAAGCCTGTATTTTTTGCAAGATGAGGTAGTCACCTATTGATGAGAGGTTAAAATGTACACTTTAATTTTATATTAATCACTCCCCATACACATCAAGTTGTGTCTAAAATATATTATTTTAGTTAGTTTTGATGTTTAGTATGTTATGGTGTAAATGAGCTTAAATTGCCATTATTGGGTTAAACACAAGCTACACTGATTAAAGAGTTGGTTTCTAATTGTGTTATTTTAAATTATTATATTTGATTTTCTGAAATAATTAAAAAGGAAGAAATAAATATATGTTATTCTTTGATTGCAATTTCATGAATCAAATATTTGCAGAACATATATTAAAGTGGAGATGTGTGTGTGATGTACTCAAGCAAATGCCAATTAAATATTTTGGGATAAGTGTGAACACAAAGCATGGATGCAGGCACGTGGGCAAGAATGAAACAAAACAAATTAAAAAGAAGCATTCGCGTGGCCCACAAAAGAAGACGGACTTGAGAGTTAAACAGACGGGCCACAATATTATGAGCCCACTAATTGAAATTGCATGAACCGACGTACAACAATTAAAATAAATAAGAAGACAACCCTTAAGGGTTACAGAGGCGGAGAAACATTCGAAAAACCCTTAGGGGGTTTGAGGAGGTCAGCCGCACGGAAGAGAGGGACGGACGGAGATCGAAGATCGAGGGCAACAACAATTCTCTTTTGGTTTGTTTATTTTAATAATTGTCTTTAGACTCTTAGATTTTAGTTATTAATTATGATGAGTAAACTTGTAGTGACAATATTTATTTTGTTCATCATG
>JBCNJP010000025.1:66214626-66239257 GCA_039602395.1 Deinandra increscens subsp. villosa
TGGGGTGGGGACTGGGGTTTGAGAAGAGGAAAAAGAATGGAAACAAAATCGAATTAAAAAACGACCCAATTAACAAATGACGGTTTGGTTATTTTTTTTTGGGTTATTGGATTTTAATAATCCCAAGTTTAACATATTGGCAAATAATAATCCCAAGTTTAACGTTTATTCCCACCAGTCCCGACTTTAATCTTATTTACTGTCACCAGTCCCGCGTGTCATGCCAGGATCCGTCATATCCGTCAGGTTGGGACTGGTGACGGATCTGGCATGACACGCGGGACTGGTGACAGTAAATAAGATTAAAGTTGGGACTGGTGGGAGTAAATGTTAAACTTGGGATTATTATTTGCCAATATGTCAAACTTGGGATTATTAAAATCCAATAAACTTTTTTTTTCTTTTTTCTTTTTTTTCTTTTAATAAAGATCAAGTTTATGGTTTAGTTCCAATTTTGTGTCAATAAAAAACAGTTATATTTGTAAAAATGTAACGTAAAGAAAACCCAAGTAATAAAACACACAATGATATTAAATGAAAATAAAAGAGAAAACTAAAAAAAAATGATACTTAAATGTGAGACGTGAAACTACAACGAATGAAACCAAAAAGAAAATAGAAAAAAAAAACGTAACATAAAGAAAACGTAAACACAAAATGACCACGCAATGATATTAAACTAAAATACTATAGAAAATTAAAAAATTTGATATGTAAATGTCACGTTGTACATCTAAAGAAACAAAAAAAAAAAAGAATTTATGATCTCGTACGTGACACCTAACCTAAAGATCGCATGCTAGTATATAACATATTGGTCCATTAATCACATGAAAAATGGAGTTGGGCACCGTTAATATCTTCCATCACTATTACTAACTATTTACTAACCATCAATAGTGATCAAGTAATGAATTCATATTTCACGAGTTTTTTTTTTTTTTAATTACTTTTCATCAATATGATTTGTATATATGTTGAGTAAATTACATATTTGTCCTTTAACTTTACCCGTTTTGTAACTTTTGTCCTTTATCTTTTTTTGTTACACTCCCTGTCCTTTAACTTTTTTATTCTTTCACCTTTTGTCTTTTTTAATGGATTCCGTTAAAATCCACCATGTCCTTTAACTTTTTTATTCTTTCACCTTTTGTCTTTTTTAATGGATTCCGTTAAAATCCATCGTTAAGTCAAGGGTATTTTTGTCTTTTTACTTTTTAGGGTAGAAAACATTACATATTTTGTCCTTTAACTTTGTCTGTTTTGCAATTCTTATCCTTTATCTTTTTTTTGTTACATTCTCTATCCTTTAACTTTTTTATTCTTTTATCTTTTGGCCTTTTTAACAGATTCTATTAAAATTTATCGTTAAGTCAAGGGTATTATTGTCTTTTTACTTTTAAAGGGTATTTATTATACTTAAATAAAGATGAATGGTGTGTTATGTAAATCTGTAAAAAATTTTCCTATATCACCCCACCCCCACCCTAACCTTAAACCATCACCGGTGAAAACCTCATCCCCACTGTCGGTCGGTCGGCGACCTCCCATCGAACACTGTCGACGACCCTCAGACGACCTCCCATCGACTTGACATCGAGTTTTTTAAGGGTGGTCGTCGGTGAAGCAGGTAAACTGGTGACCGCCGACGTTTGGCGAGGAGACGGTGGAGGGTCGTCGAAGGTTTGGTCGGAGCAGCGAGGGCTCGGAGATGCGTCGAAAATTCGACTGGGAAAGAGGAGAGGGGGAGGGGGATCGAGGCTGCCTTCTCTCAGAAACGAAAGTGGGGGTGGGTTGGGGTGGGGTGATAAAGGAAAAAAAATACAGATTTACATAACACACCCTCCCTCTTTATTTAAGTATAATAAATACCTCTAAAAAGTAAAAAGAAAAAAAATACTCTTGACTTAACGGTGGATTTTAACGGAATCTGTTAAAAATGACAAAATGTGAAAGAATAAAAAAGTTAAATGATAGAGAATGTAACAAAAAAAGGTAAAGGATAAAAATTGCAAAACAGGCAAAGTTAAAGGACAAAATATGTAATTTTTTTCTACCCTAAAAAGTAAAAAGACAAAAATACCCTTGACTTAACGGTGGATTTTAACGGAATCTGTTAAAAAGGACAAAAGATGAAAGAAAAAAGAAGTTAAAGGACAGAGAGTGTAACAAAAAAAAAATAAAGGACAAAAGTTGCAAAACGGGTAAAGTTAAATGACAAAATATGTAATTTACTCATATATGTTTGGTAATTTAAAAACGTACTTTAGCAATATCTTTATTGGTCCATCTTATCATGTCACAAAAAATACGGGCACGCCGACAAAGATGTACCCATGGCCTCGCTTTAACACGTTCATTCATTACTAAATGCACAATGTCATAAAAAATAATGATGAGTACGAAATGCACATATCTATGTTTGGTAATTTCCATCAGTATATCTTAATGCATCTTTAAGACGAGGGCGCACATTGTTTTTTTTTATTTTTTATTATTATTTTTTTTGGAGCGGCAAAAAAATAGATGAAAATAGACGGTTAGAAAAAGCTAACCATACCTCAAAAACCAAAACCAGTTACAGAAATAAAACGGGGTTTGGGAGCCAATTGCTCCAAGACATTACAATTTTTTTTTATTTCTAGAGACTATCCAGGTAAACGAAAATCTAACAATAGCATCAAACATCTTCATGACGTTATAATCTTGATGGTTATGAACGGCTTCGTTTCTGGTTTTCCAAATCATCCACCACATCGTAAATAAGATACCTTCAATAAGCTTCAATTTTCTCTTGTTTAACTTGAGAGAACACAACCAAGCTTCGACGTTATAAATGTCAAGATCGGTCGTAGGAGATAGGCCCAGCCACATACAAATCGATCTCATACAGTTTTTTGCGATTATACAATCAGAAAAAACATGAATATTAGACTCCATACCTTGTTAACAAAGAGGGCACATGATTAGAGGGATGTCCAGTCCTTTGTTGCAAAGGTTTTCACGTGTTGGTAACCGATTAATATGCATCCTTCAAACGAAAATATTCACTTTTTTAGGAATACCCGAGTTTCATCTTGTTTTTAAGGGCATAGAAGGTAACGATTTGTCTTCAATGCGGTTACGAGGACGCACGCTGTTAATCTTCCATCATTACTGACTAACCTTCAATGTTGTGTGCTATTTTAACTAGATTGCACAATGTGTGCATTGCTACGCAAACATTTTCATACACAAACACACCATGGCTCCAAACGTCTTGTCTTGTCAAGATCCGATTCATCACAACCATGCTAGAAATGGATAAAACACAAGTTACAACAATCATCGCAACCTCAAACAAACCTCCAAAAGCCCGTAAAAGAAATAAAGCAACAACAATTGTATAAATAGCATAAACACTTTGTGTAGAAAAATGATGCATTAGAAAGTTGTATAAAAGCCACAATATATTTGTACCCCCAAATGCAGTTGACCTCGATTGCTAGCAACACGTCAATAGGTAAAGATGGTGTCTCGGCTAATAGACTTGTATTAATACGCGGAGGAGCTCGACAACCATGTCTGAGAGATAGGTGTGTTCAAAATAGAATATTTGAAATTTTTGAACAGTGAATATCACTATGAGAATCCATATCCAAAAATTCCGACCAAATAATTATACTAAATAGTAGACGAAGAATCCGAACAAAGTACCTATAAGACTATCCGTAGTGGGTTGTTATGGGGTAAAATCTGTAATATGGCGCCCCCTATAACGCCCTGGACCCCCCCCCCGGGGGGGGGGGGCATGTTATGTTTGAAGGGTGGAGGCGCTATGTACATGGCGCCGAGTAGTTGGCCCCATTAAAATTTTGACCGTTGAACGGTCGAATTGCTCTTTTTTTCTTTTTTTTTAAACTAAACTATTTACACCATATATATTTACCTTCAACCCTTTTTTTAAACACACAACATTCTTCTCATCTTTTTTTTAATTCTCTCTTCTACACAACAATCACAATGTTTTCTCGTGGTGGTTCTTCATCAAACCCACGTTTCCAACACCAGCGGCAAACAAACTCGAAAGAGCAAGAACCGCGAGACGATGGTTTGTTCGCGTATGTTGCGATTATGACTCCCTCGCCACAACCCTTCCAACCTTTTGCTCCCTTCCAAAACTTCGGTTTCAACTCTTACTCGCAACAAAATTACCAACCATTTCAAACAACCCAAGGTTTTTCACCCTATCAACCATTTCCATCTCCTACCCCACGTTCCCGTCCGTCTTCACAAGAACCCCTTCCAGTTTCCCCCGACGAATGCAAAGAGGTGCCGGAGACGCAAGAGGAGGCGGCGCCACTCGTGAGAAGACGTAAATCTCACAAGAAGAAAGCATGCGAGGAACCAAGACAACGAAAGATTGTACAACAATGGACCGAGGAGGAGGAGGTGGTGCTAGCTCGAGCATGGCTCGACACTTTAGAGGATCCCATCCACGGTAAAATATTTTATTTTTATTATGTTTATTCTCTTTTTTTAGTTTATGTAATTTTATAAAATGTATAATTTATGGTTAAAATGAGTGTATAAAAACTGTTAATTCTTTTTTAATTTGTAGCTAATAATCAAGACATTACAATATTTTGGGCGAGCATTCATCGGAAATTTTTTAACGAGCTAAAAAAGAAGCCATACCGAGCTAATGACTCGTTGTCGGGGAAGTGGACCAAAATGAACAAGAGGATAAATGTTTTTTCCAACATCTACAGTTGGATTAAAAATGGTTGGCCGAGCGATGCAAACGACGCCGATATCATCCAAGCGGCATTGGCGGTGTATCGAACCAATGGGCCGGTGTTTAACAACATGCCAGCTTGGAGAATCGTTTACGATAGCCCGAAGTGGAGGGACCAAGCGGAGCTCACAAAGACGACAAGACGACCAAAAAAGAAATAAAAAACGCCGTCTTCCGCCGCTCCGAATCTCCTAATATGTCTGACGCTCGGGCATTTGATTTGAATGAGAAAGACGAGGATGTCAAACTTGAGATTGCTAGGCCGCTTAGTTGGGACAAGGAAAAAGCACGGGCGAAGGCGAAGCGAGCATCCTCATCCTCGACTAGTCGAGCACCCTCGGACTACACTGCCCACTAAGAAGAAATGAAGGACCGATTCGATCGCTTGTTGTCAATTAAGACACGACAAGTTAGTGCCGTAAACATTCGGCAAAAAGAAAAAGACTTGGCGAGGCTCATGGAACCACTCCCGAATGAAGAACCCGCACGAAGCCTCGCGTTGCAAATCCGAGAGGATATCAAGATCCGATATGGGCTCTAGTTTTTTTTAATTTGCATGTGTTGTTTTTTTTTTCATGTGTGGTGTTTTTTTATGAATGTTATAGTTTTTTTTAAATCTTGTAGTTTTTTTTAGTTTATGTAATGTTTTATTTTTATTTGAAGAAGGTTTTAATTTTATGATAAATTATATTTTAAAAAATGATTAAATGAAAAATTAATCAATGATTGGTGGGGGGTTATGACACCATTTTGATTAAATGCAAAACAAATTCTTCTGCTTGTTTTTCTTTGATACATGAACCGAAATAAAAGTCTCAAACTAATAAGTGAAAGAGATGATCGGTGCTCGCAATTCTCGACTCGGGTGAGGTAAAATACTCGAGTGTTGGGGTATTTATGGGCAAAAGAAGTTACAAGGTCGAGAGGACGTCAAGGGATGAGATTGAAACCGAAAAAGCAATTCCTGTGGACGAGATTAAAACAGAAACGATGACTCATCTTGGTTTGAAAAATTCACAGCTGTAAATCTTATCTACAAGCTGCGAATTTTAGGGGCAATTGTTATACCCTGAATTCTGACCCTGATTTTTACTAATAACCTCCGACAGTTTAGGACCCCTGGATGTCAAGCATACAGGGACTGCGCTTTCGGCAACTTAACCCAAGATTTCTACTTATATTTTGATTTAATTACTATCCCCGGATGTAATGTACTTTGAATTTATCTATCTACTTAATCCCAGCATGCATGGATACCCTGCATGCTAGGGCAACATGACTAATCTTTCTCTTTGACTCTATGTGATTAAGCCAGGAACGAGAAGGAAGATAACGGTCATGTAGACCCAGTCAAAGTTAGGAGCACGTGTGGAAAAAGAGACCCGCCACCAAACTCGGTCAAATAACAACAATAAGTCGTTGGAAGGATATCCCTGGAATCTCAGAATATTAGTTAGGCACATCTATGTATTTAAACGCGGCATAGGTTTCATTTTACTCACTCTCGATCACTTGTACTCACAGTATCACTTAGCAAGCAAGCCACAAACACTTGTATTCGAATTGTTTTACGTGGAAATAAACGGGCAACGTGTGTTATCGTTGCCGAAGGGTTTTTTATGTCGGCGGCCTTTGGAGACATCCAAGGGTTAAGGGCTTTTCCCATTTACAAATCTCGGTGTTCTTAGTTGCATCTAGAGAAGTTACTATTTTTGTTTCCATTTAGCCTATTCAAACCTTAAATTTTGACAAGTAAATTTGATTTTATAATTTGAACATCCAGGGCACCTCACCTCACAAACGGATTTGGTTACTGAATTTAGCTTTACAATTCTTAGCCAAAACAATTTGGCGGCCACCGTGGGGCAATTGGTTTCAATATATTTCCAAACTCTTGTTAGATTTATTTTTAACTTGATTTTTACAAAAATCTATCAAAAAATGGCAACACAACCAAGTACCTCAAATGCGACTACCCCTGCGAGCACTTCAATCACAACCAACACTATTCTTCCTCCTCCACCGCCACGGGTCACCACATCAACAACCACTACCGTGAACCGCAACACTAGTAGGGCTACCAATCAGGGTGTCACAGGATCAGGACATGGTGGAGAGATCCCAGTAATGGTCTCTAATGATGAGCTCCTTACCATGTTCGCAAAGGTACATCAGTACATGGAGCAACAGCAGTAAGTGAATCAGGATGTGTTTGGAGAGGTAGCCAGGTTGAGGTCAGAAATAAACAGGGTGGATCATACACCCGTGTCTCCTGTCCAGGCCAGAAGGCTACAATACAACAGTCCTGGGAATGGATATAGTCTAGCAGATGACATTCAAATCGTAGATCCAAGGCCTGCATTTGCTACTGCTTACACTACCTTCGCTGATGTTGCAGGTGTGATTAATGCTATGCAGGACCTGGGGGACAAAGCAAGGTGGCCCAGAAATACAGATAAATAAGCATCCTGAAAGGATAAGTCCAAATGGTGTGCGTACCATGAAGACTTTGGCCACGTGACCGAGGATTGCATAGCCATGCGTAAAGAGATCAGTTACCTGTTGAGCAAAGGCTTCTTGAAAGAGCTCCTGGGGAGAAAGAAAGACAAATCCAAGGGCGCGGACCAGTCTGCAAAATCCAGGGGTGCTAACCAAACCTAGGATGCAGACAGATCACGTGGACATCCTGAGCGGGCAGCGTCCCTTTCTCCAGATGCAAAGGTAATTTATTTTATTTCTGGTGGATCTGATATATGTGATACTTCTTATTTTACAGCTAAAAGGCACGCAAAGGAGACTAAGTCAGACGTACCCAGGAAGTCAGCCAAAGCCTTAGTACAAGCAGATCTGAAAGACGTTACATTGAAGTTACAATAGAGATATTCGGTCTTAAACTTGCTGATTCGCAAGCTCTTCTGCCATTGGGCGTCATGCCATTCCTCCAGCTTCACTTTCAGGACATGTTTCTATTCCGCCTCCCAACACAATATCATCAGCGAAAAGCAGACACCACGGGATGTCCGCCTGAATTGACTTGGACAACTCATCAAGACAATCGTGAACAGAAAAGGGCTCAACGCTGAACCTTGACGGAGCCCTATGTCCACAGAGAAGAAGTCTGAGTCCCCCACTAGCGCTCGAACACAAGTTTTAACGCCACCATACATATCTTTAACATTCATAAAAGTACAACTCTTTTGGACCCGTGCGATGCATGGCTATATTTTTAAAATAAATAAATAATAAATTACTTTCCTCCATTATATATACATCAAGCTTTAAAATTTAATCGAATACAACAATTCTTGAGTCAAAATAAGTATATAATTTAAAAATAAAATGTTAGTACCTTAATAAAACATTCTACAGTTTTGATCATAACTCTAATAGACATAATAAGATGGACACATGAGTACAACTTATATTGTCAAAACATGTGTACAACTTTACTATTTTACTCTCTAATCCATCGCTATGTTGTCTCTTTGGAGATCACTCCGCCATTTCAACATAATAACGTCATCTCATTTTCATTTCATATTGTTAAAGAAGAATAAAGCTTCTTCTAGAATGTCAAGTGGATAAGTAAATATACAAGTGGATAGGTAGGCATGATAGAGAACTAATTTACCACAGGTAGGCATGTAAAAGCTGTCATTTAGTCAGGACTCTCTTTGCTATATATTCTATGTAAATGTAATGAAAGAAGTATCAAGTAATATAACAGAAAATCAGTTCATAGTTCTCCTGTGTTAATTCCTATCATCTGATTACCGGTAACATGGTATCAGAGCCCTGTTTTGGATCTGTTCAGAGCAAGGTTCAGTCAGACATTCCAGGCCAGCTCCAGTCCAGTTAACTTCCTGACTTCTTGTTCAGTTCCAGTCCAGTCCAGCCGTTCCAGTCCCGATTAGCCCTGTTCTAAATCTGTTCCAGTCTCACCTCCACCACCACTGTGTTCGCCGCCACTTGAATTGCAAAATCCCAGAAATCCGTTGCCGGAAACCACCCGACGCGCCACCACCTGCCACCGACGCGCCGCCGCTCCAGTCCACTCGCCGGCGCGTGACAGCGCGTGAACCGCCGGAATCACGCCGGATTCTTCCTGCCGCCGTCGTCAAACCCCCTGGTCTCTTCTAGGGCATCAATTTCAGTTGGTCTGCAGTCTGTCCCTCTCGTCTCCTGATTACGTTATTTTTCAAAGCACTCCTGTCAACTGTGTGATTTCTGTGACTCAAAATGACGGACACAGAGGGTGACGGTGTCAAGAATGTTAACACCACCACTAATGCCTTTGATGTTATATCAATGGCACCGAGGCTCACTGATAATAAGCTTAATGGCTCAAATTTCTTTGAGTGGAGCAAAACTATTCGGATTTACCTCCGAAGCATTGGAAAAGATTCACACCTCGAATCTGATCCTCCCACTGATACAACTAAAACTCTATGGATGCAGACTGATGCAAAGCTATTTCTACAAATCAGAAATACCATTGATGTTTCTGTTCTGTCACTCATCAATCACTGTGAGTATGTCAAAGAATTAATGGGATATTTGGACTTTCTATATTCTGGACAAAGTAATATATCTAGAATATACACTGTTTGCAAAACCTTTCATCGGGGGGAGCAAGTTGACAGGTCCTTAACATCTTATGTTATGGAATTCAAAAAGACGTATGAAGAGTTAAACTCTCTTCTACCTCTTAGTGCTGATGTTAAGGTTATGCAAACTCAAAGGGAACAAATAGCTGTGATGAGTTTCTTAACAGGTTTACGACCTGAGTTTGACAACATCAGATCTCAGCTTCTGAATGAATCCAAGATTCCAACCCTTCAAGAAACGTTTGCTCGAATCCTACGTAATGAGAGTACTCCAGCTCATATCTCCACAGCATCGAACAGTGCACTGGTTAGTAGAGGAGGATTTCGAGGTAACTTTCGAGGGGGATCACGAGGTGGACATCGAGGTAACTACAGAAATACTTCTGGATATCATCCCCCTGCTCAAAATGCTCCAACAACCGACCAAAGTAACATGGAATGTTACTACTGTCATGAACTTGGTCACACCAAGTACAACTGCAAGCAACCAGGAGCACGCTACTCAAAAGGATCCCATGCTCATGCTGCCACTACTTCAGGCAACAACACTCAGCCGACTGCTACACTTGTTGAAACAGGTACACCGGCCCAATGTCTTGTATCCTCAACCTCTAAATGGGTAATCGATTCTGGTGCATCTGAACACATGACGGGTAATTCTCAACTCTTATCGAATTTTTGTAATCAAGCACCTTCATCACATGTTACCATCGCTGATGGATCAACTCCAAAAGTAATGGGATCCGGCAGTGCCACCATTACCCCTTCGATTCATTTATCCTCTGTTTTAAACTTACCCAACTTCCCATTCAATCTGTTATCTGTTAGTAAACTTACACGTGGATTAAACTGTAGTGCCTTGTTTTATCCTAACTTCTGTGTTCTACAGGATCTGTCGACGAAGAAGATTATTGGTAGAGGAAAGGAATCTGATGGCCTATATATACTCGAAGCTCAAACCCCTTACTCTCTAGCCTGCCCAAGTTCATCTCCGTTTGAAACCCACTGCCGATTAGGTCATCCATCCCTCCAAAGCCTAAAGAAACTATGTCCAGAATTCTCTAGTCTGTCATCTTTACAATGTGAGTCTTGTCAGTTTGCAAAACACCAACGTGTCCACTTAAGTCCTCGAATAAATAAGCGGGCTACATCCCCCTTTGAGTTAATTCATTCTGATGTTTGGGGTCCATGTCCTGTTGTGTCCAAGTCTGGTTTCAAGTACTTTGTTTTGTTTGTTGATGACTACTCCCGTGTAACTTGGCTTTATTTAATGAAAAGTCGTTCTGAAGTATTCACTCACTTTTGCTCATTCTATAGTGAAATTAAGACACAATTTAATGTCTCCGTTAAAACATTGAGAAGCGACAATGCAAAAGAATATCTATCAGAATCTTTTCAAACTCATTTTTTGAAAAATGGCATACTTCATGAGTCATCGTGCGTGGATACACCAGCTCAAAATGGAGTTGCCGAACGTAAGAATAGGCATCTTCTTGAAGTAGCCCGAGCACTCTTATTTCAAACAAAAATGCCAAAGACATATTGGGCTGATGCGGTATCCACTGCTTGTTTTCTAATAAATCGTATGCCATCCGTTATCCTGAACCATGACATCCCATACTCGGTTTTGTTTCCAACGAAACCTGTGTTTCCAATTGCCCCTAAAATCTTCGGCAGCACCTGTTTCGTTAGAGACACTCGGCCTCAACTCTCAAAATTAGACCCCAAATCTCTCAAATGTGTATTTGTAGGGTATTGTCGACTCCAGAAAGGTTACCGATGTTATTCTCCTACCCTTCAAAAATACATTGTCTCAAGGGATGTCACCTTCCATGAGAATGTTCCATTCTTCGAAACAGTTGTCACTCCCCAGCCAGACCCGGCTGAAGAGTACCTCCAATACTCGTTCGAAGAATACCTTCATCAACCTCCTGTACCTAACCCTTTACCTGAACCCATTCCACCACAAGTACCAGGTCCTGCAGCTCCGGATCAATCACCTGTCATTCGAGTATACGAGAGGCGAAATCGGCTTCCATCAGATTCTGCTCCTGAACCAATACTTACGTCGACAGATCAACCCAATAATCCTCCTGATTCCGACTCTGATTCTAATCTACCCATTGCCATGCGAAAAGGTAAACGTGCCTGTACACACCCGATTGCTTCCTTTGTTTCCTATGATAAATTAACTGCAGCCTCACGCTCGTTTGTTGCCAATCTGGATTCCATCACCATCCCCAAGACTTTGGGGGAGGCTCTCGCACACAACGGATGGCGTAAAGCCATGATTGAAGAAATGGAAGCACTTGATCAAAATAACACTTGGAATCTGGTAAATTTACCTATCAACAAGAAGGCAATCGGGTGTAAATGGGTGTTCACGGTTAAGGTCAATCCAGACGGTTCATTAGCTCGGTTAAAAGCTCGCCTAGTAGCCAAAGGTTATGCTCAGGTTTATGGCATGGATTACTCAGAAACCTTTTCTCCCGTGGCAAAGATGTCTTCGGTACGTCTCTTTATATCCTTGGCTGCCACATATAACTGGGATTTGTATCAGCTCGACATCAAGAATGCCTTTCTACATGGCGATCTCCAGGAAGAAGTCTACATTGAGCAACCACCTGGGTTTGTTGCTCAGGGGGAGTCTGGGAAGGTATGTAGACTCAAGAAGTCCTTATATGGTCTCAAGCAATCTCCTCGTGCTTGGTTTGGGAAGTTCAACAAGGTCGTGACAGAGTTTGGGTTAAGAAGAAGCTCTTATGATCACTCGGTATTCTTTGCATCATCTGCTGCTGGTTGCATTTTACTTGTCGTGTACGTAGACGACATAGTAATAACTGGAAGTGATAGAGATGGAATTCAAAGGTTAAAATCATTTCTTGGAAACAAGTTTCAGACCAAGGACCTTGGCACCCTTAAATATTTTCTGGGAATCGAAGTCTCACGAAACAGAAAAGGTATCTATCTATCACAACGAAAGTATTGTCTGGATGTACTTAGAGACTCTAAAATGATTGAGGCAAAGAACTGTGACGCACCCATGATACCAAACAGAAGGTTAGGAGCACATGAAGGTGATCCCCTTGCAGATGCAGAGAAATATAGAAGAATCGTCGGTAAGTTGAATTACTTAACCATCACTCGACCAGATATTGCATTTCCAGTGAGTGTGGTAAGTCAGTTTATGTCATCTCCAAGAACCTCACATTGGGAAGCCGTATGTCACATCCTCAAGTATCTCAAAGGAGCTCCGGGTCGTGGAATCTTATACCAAAATAATGGTCATCACACGGTAGAAGGGTTCACAGATGCTGATTATAATGGGGATCCTACAATTAGACGATCCACGACTGGGTACTGTATCCGCGTAGGTGGTAATCTGGTATCAATGGAAGAGCAAGAAACAAAGTGTTGTTTCCCGTTCAAGTGCAGAGTCAGAATACAGGGCTATGGCACAAACCACGTGTGAACTAGTCTGGGTTCGGAATCTCCTCGGCGAAATTGGGTTTAAACAAAACAAACCCATGAATCTATGGTGCGATAATGAGGCAGCTATTCATATCGCAAATAACCCGGTATTTCATGAAAGGACGAAACACATTGAAGTTGATTGTCATTTCACTCGGGAGAAGCTGGAAGATGGAACAATTGCAACTCCTCATGTACGAAGTAGGGAACAACTAGCAGATGTGTTCACTAAAGCCTTACCTGGATCTAGAATCAGTTATATCTGTAACAAGCTGGGCATGATCAATATATACGCTCCAGCTTGAGGGGGAGTGTTAAAGAAGAATAAAGCTTCTTCTAGAATGTCAAGTGGATAAGTAAATATACAAGTGGATAAGTAGGCATGATAGAGAACTAATTTACCACAGGTAGGCATGTAAAAGCTGTCATTTAGTCAGGACTCTCTTTGCTATATATTCTATGTAAATGTAATGAAAGAAGTATCAAGTAATATAACAGAAAATCAGTTCATAGTTCTCCTGTGTTAATTCCTATCATCTGATTACCGGTAACACATATAATGTGTTAATGAATGAACGAAGTGAATAAAGCCTACACGTGATCCTGGTCTGGTAATCAATTTGGAATGAACTCATAAATAGGTACAAAAGGAAGCCGGCCTGCATAACATTTGAAATATCTTTTGAGTTTTGTATGGAGGCCCTGCATTATCCATGTAAATTTTGTTTCCTCCTAAACATCTGCAATTATTTTTAAATAGTAAATCAGGAATATACAAACTAATCTAATACTACACTAATCAACATAGACACAAACTAAATTAAGTGTACAATGCTCCTATAGTTTACTAATCAAAATATATATAAAATAATTTTACAGTACCAAGTATGTTGAACATAAGTATATAACTGAGTTGCAATGAACTAAAGTCAAAACATTTTGAACAATAATATAACATGAATACAACATCAAAAAAGGCTAAGGAGGTGATTACTTGGTAAATGAGGAGCCAACTAAAGAAAATGGAAGTCTGGGGATTTTCCTTAGTCAATGTCAGTACACAAATAGAAGCCATTTTCCAAAAATGTTCTCTTAGAGGGATTATAGTGTAGTAGCCAAAAAACAACCACTATGCCATTTTAAGAGATTTAAGTTCACTTCCGGTTACAAACGAAAATTACATTGATTATTTGCCAAAGAAAACATACCGGAGAATCATTATGTGGCAGTGGTCCCCGTGGATATGAGCCCATGACCCATAAATGTAGTAGAAGAATTCGAGACTCTTTTAAACATTTTTCATTGCATCATTTTTATAGACTTGGGTAACCTCAGAGAAGGATATTTCCTGTTATCCTATTAGAAAAAAAAAGGTAAGCGGAGCTATGAGAAAAGAAAGAAATCCACCTTTTTTTCCCTAAAAGGGAGTGATCTTTGCTTGATTAAGTGAGTGAAAAAGTTATTTCTCAATTTATTAAAAATTCCTGTTTATATGCTTGATTAATATTTAAAGGAAGTGCATATGAGTTTCAGATGAATGTTCCAAATAGCACATAAAGTTTGCATATACAACTATCTCATATACAATTAAAATTTATATGTGCATATACATATATGATGATGCTTTAAGATGTCAATGTCCCATGAGTTGATATTAGAAAGAAAATCATGACATACCAGCAGGTTTTCCAACAATCTAAACATCAAAATATACCTTGTGAGTCACTTTCTTCTTATCTTTGCTTGATTTTTCAGCCTAGAAAAATGTTAAGGGAATAAACTGTAGGATTAATTGCATAGTAACATAAATCATCTCAAGATTCATACCTTATTGAGCAGGCAAAATGTATAGCATTAATCATACATCAAGTCTTGAATTCAAAAATGGTTGAAATCAAATGTTGCTCCACAAAATCCAATAAAGGTAACAATAATTTTCCATCCAAATTCCATTTCCTGTTTATTATATTTTATAAATATCCATGTTATTTTTTCATTTTTAGAATTACTAACTTTTCTATAGTTTTTTATTTGGTACATTATTTTATATATATAAAAAAAATTGGTACATTAAAGCAAGGTCCATGGAAGCAGCCCCTAAAATGGAAATAGCCGGCTCATTCACATTCACACTAAAGAATGAATCAACTTGAGTAGAATAACAAACTCATCAAAAACATCGATCTTTATCAACAGTTATGATCATATGAACTTTTGAATAACAGAAAAGATTACATGTTTAACAACTTACTCTGCATATACGATGAAGCTGAATCCAAATCCAATTAAGAAATTGGGCATTTTTAGCAATTAATGCACTAGATCAACTTCTCTTGAATTAGTCATTGGCCACCAAATCAGTTACATACCCTTGAAAAGAACATTTAGATCTTGAGAAAGTTTGAAGAGAATGGTGGTGTATGAATGACTTCCATAAAGAAATAGACGAAAGGGTTGGTTCTTAAACAATCCAATTATTGACATCAGATATATACAAAGTGAGCATTTGAACCAATCAAAGCACAATCGTGAATCATTGAAGATGGATGAGCACTCGCAAAAAAACTAATTCGCAAAAAACTAATTAGGGCTTGAATATGAAGGAGCAGGGGTAGAGAAAAAAATTATGGACATGCCTTGAATGATTAGATAGCGATCAAAAGAAGATGATTCCCAGAGATGATTATTCTAGATAGGGATGAATCAGAAATATGAATTGAAATATTAAACTTGCGCATTCTACACATAATCAAATTAGAATAGAACATACCATTTTGAAATCAAATCTTCTATTTACATTAGATGTTGAAGATCGTTGCAAAGTGGGTTACGATGAAGCAACGATTGAAACCAAATCGGCAGAAGGGGATTTACAGAGGATGAGATTGAGAACACATACCTGATTATGACACTTGGTTGATCGCCGTCGAGGTAGAGCAGATTGAGAGAGACCAATGTTTTAAAAACCGGTTTTTTAGTTGAACCGGAAAACTTTCCGGGGTCGGTTCGACCGGTCGGACCGGTTGGACCGGCCGGTTGAACCGGTCAGGAGATTTATATATATATATATCTCCCTACTCTAATAAATGATTACAAATGTTGACACATGTTAACACTATATTCATTCTCAAAAAAGTTTTTCCCTCCCAAAACTACTCCTTAATTAATTCTTTTTTATTGAAAATTATATCCTATTTTATAATTAATCATGATATATTTGTATTTATTTATATTATGAAACTATGACGACCATATATTAATGGAATTCCTATATTAATTTTCATCTTATTTTTATTTAAAATTATTTATTTATAAACTATTATTATTTTTATTTTAATAAATATATAAAAAAAACTTATAAAATACTAATAAAACTTATTTAGTGTGTTTTCAAATATAATTGAGCAAATCATACTCAATTTTAATAATTAAATACCTAATATTATTTTACAGATTCAATCAACATTGTAGATGATACTTTTTATAAAGAAATTCACAAACGACAAAAATCATGTTCATAAGATCCAATATTAAATATTTTTCTACTGTATCAAATGATCAATGTTCATCCAATTTGAGAATATTAGACACGATAACTAATTCAATTGTAAGTTTCCTAATGTATATCAAAATGACATTTTTTATTGATATAACATTATACTATTGATTATAATTTAGATTTTATATGTGTTCATATAATCTTGATCAAACTTTATACTCACCTAACTTTCTACAAAGACTTAAAGTCTTAAGTTTGTTAAATCATAAATTAATGTTAGTTGATATTCTGGGTCAGATTATTTTTTTTAACAATCATTTTTGTATAGTTGCATTTTTCAAATATACAAGTAGAGACATGAGCTCTAAATATTGTTGGTAAAGTCACCCCTACCATATTATCAATTATAACTTTAACTCTTATTTAATGTGATGTAATATGTTATTCCGGTAATAAGAAGAGTATGCAATTATCAATTACATATATTTTTAATGATTCAACCCGTATAACATACGGGTTCTATCCTAGTACTTTTATAAAAATGTTAATAAATTTGTACACCTCAATAAAAATAGTTAAAATACAATGATAATCCACTAAAAAATAATACCAAATAGGTATTTCATAAGAAAATATAAGTTTTAAACTTTAAAATATAATAAAAAAATAACAATAAATTAAAAAAAATAATTTTTTTATAAAATATCAGAAAACCGGTTGAACCGGACCGGTTGAACCGGAAAAAACCGGAAAACCGCCTGGTTCAAAACGGTCCGGTTATGTCCAAAAAACCGGGGATTAAAAAACCGGTATGATGACCGGTTGGCGGTTGAACCGGTTGAACCGGTTTTTAAAACATTGAGAGAGACGAAGTGAGGAGCGTAATGAATTAGGGTTGTAAGGAGTACTGGTTATTCGATTTTAGGTCGGGTTTTTTAACGATTCAAAATTAGTTTTTAGATCATCGGGTCTCCTGTCGGGCTAAAAGGACCCGCGTCTTTTTAGTGGTTTTTATTTAGGCGGGAAAGTTATTTCAAGGGGCATGTGGTGATATCACCTTAGAGTCTGTTTGGTATGAGGTAATGAAATGAGTAATGGAATTGAATAGGCTAGGAAATTGAATGATCGAGGAAATAAAATGGATCAATACAATTTCATCGTCCTATTTGGTTACCATGTGGAAATGAAATAAATCATTAGTTCGTATTGTTTGATGGTTAGTAAAACGAAGTAATCGTATATAATTTACTAATATTTCATTTAAAATTAATATATTTGTTTTATATTTATATTTTTTAATGTTTTAGTTTTTTAATTTTTTAAAATTTTAACTATTTATTAATTAATTTAATTTATATTTTCTATTTTGATTTGTTTTTTGTTTTTTATTTTTCATTTTCTAATTTAATTTTATCTTTATTTTTTTGTTTTTGTTTTTGTTTATTGTTTTATTTTTATTTTGTATTTTTTATTATTGTTTTTTGTTTTTTATAGTTTTATTTTATTCCCTTTTTTTACTTTTTATTTTTCTATTAAATTTTGTAAATGAATCTAATTGGAAAAAAAAAACTCTCATTTCATTCCTTGAAGAAATCGGAAAAAAGAAAAAACACCATTCCCCCATAGAATGAAAATCTTTAAAAATAGAAGGAATCACATTCTTCATGTAATGGTCAATTCCATTTCAATGTGATACCAAACATGTCATTTTTCATTTCGATGTAATGACTCATTCTATTTCATCCTCCATTACTGCATACCAAACGCTACCTTAGCGTTTTGGAGTTCTTGTATTATAATAGATGATATTTAAGATTAGAGTAATTATAAAAGTTAAATCACCTTAAAGGGAAAAAAAACTTTGACCAACTATGATAAAATATTTAAAAACTTTGACCAACTATTATATATGAAAAATGAAATATTCTATAAAATGTAGTTTGGTAACTGGTTTGATTTTCTCCACCAACTAAAGATCTCGCCGAATGATACTCAAAATCCTCATTGAAATCTCAAATTTGGAGTATACATAAAAGACAATAATTATAAATTAAAATAGGTCGATCTGATTAGCACAAGTAATATAAAGTTATAAACCACCCCCAAATTCATCCGAATCCAAATATCTCCGACCCATGGATTCTCTAAGGGGGTGTTTGGTATGATGGAATTCGTGGGAATTCATTGGAATTGGAATTCGAATTCCATTCCATAATGTGTTTGGTTCGCGGAATTCAGTGTGATTGTAATTTGAATTCCATATTTAATGTGTTTGGTTAATAAGGGAATTGGAATTGGAATTTGATTAGATTCCATCAAATTCCTTCATTCAATGGATTTCACATTACTTCATAATAATAAAGGATTTCACATTCCTTTCACACCGAAGACAACTACCCGACTGGACCAGACCCGTGGACCGAACCGATCGGACCTGAGCGGACCCGCCGGACTCGACACCCGGACCAACCGACCCGACCCACGAACTGGACTGACCAGACCCGACCCCCGGACCCGACCGACCGGACCCGATCCCCGGACCCGACTAACTAGACCCGAACCCCAGACCGGTCTCCCGGACCGGCCGGACCCCCGACCGTACCCGTCCCGACCCTCGGACCGGACCAGACCGACCGGACCCCCGAACCCGACCGGACCCCCGGACCGGACTGGACCGGACCGATCGGACCCCACCCGACCCCGGACCGACCGGACCCCCGAACCAGACCGGACCCCCGGACCCGACCCAACCCCCGGACCGGACCGGCCGGACCCCCGGACCCGACCGACCGGACCCCCGGACCGGACCGGACCGGACCAACCGGACCTCGGACTGACCGGACCCCCGAACCCGACCGGACCCCCAGACCGGACCCGACCCCCGGACCCGACTCGACCCCCGGACCCAACCCGACCCCCAAAACGGACCGGACCCCACCCGACCCCGGACCGGACCGACCGGACCCCCGAACCCGACCAGACGGGACCGACCGGACCCCACCCGACCCCCGAACCCGACCGGACCCCACCCGACCCCCTGACCCGACCCAACCCCCGAACCGGACCAGACTGACCGGACCCCACCCGACCCGGACCGGACCGATCGGACCCCGATCCCGACCGGACCCCACCCGACCCCGTACTGGACCGACCGGACTCCCGAACCCGACCGGACCCCCGGACTGACCGGACCGAGCAAACAAACCAGACCCCGGACCCGAACCCGAGCGATTGAAACCGACCCCCGGTCCCCACCGACCGGACCCGAACCCCGGACCGAACCGCCGACCGCACCGGACCCTGGACCCGATCCCCGGACCGACCGAACCTGGTCCGGTTCGTTCGGTCCGTTCGGGGGTCGGGTTCGGTCTAGGGTTCGGGTCCAGGGGTCCGGTCCAGTCGGTCCGGGTGTCGAGTTGGTCGGTCCGGTCCAGTCCGGGGGTCGGGTCGGGTCAGGTCGGGTTCGGGGGTCGGGTGGGGTCCGGTCGTGGTTTTTATTGAATTTTAATTTTAAAAATTAAATCCAATTATTTTGGATTTGAATTCCATAGTGTGTTTGGTTCGCGGTTTTCAGTGGAATTGGAATTTGAATTTAAATTCCAATTTCTTTGAATTCCAATTCCTTCAAATTCCAATTCCTTTGAATTCCAATTCCAAATCCAGTTCCAATTCCAATTCAAATTCCAACGAATTCCGTAAACCAAACGCCCCCTAAATGTTGAAATCATCTCAGATTGCTTCATCAAACCAGAACTCCAGTCAAGAAAACCCATCTACCTCTCGTCATGGGATCTCTCCTTGCTTTCCTTAAATTACATCCAAAAAGGTCTTCTTTACCCCTTTCCGGAAAATGATCAAGATTTCTCCGTAACCACCTTCTTAAACGACCTCAAGCACTCCCTCTCCGCCACACTTGCTCATTTCCCCCCACTCGCCACCCGTTTAGCCACCATCAAACAACAAAACCCATCTTCTCTCACCGTCTTTTTGAATCCTAAAAATAGCCCCGGAGCTAGATTCATCCATTCATCAGTTGATTTAACGGTAGCGGATATCGTTAAACCAACTGACGTGCCGCTAGTTGTCCAGTCGTTTTTTGATCATCACCAGGCTATCAATTACGATGGTCACGAGCTATCGTTGCTGACTGTGAAGGTGACGCAACTAATTGACGGTATTATTTTATAATATATATATATATATATATATATATATATATATATATATATATATATTGAAAAGTTCATTGTAGACACCCCTATAAGTGTAGACAGGTAGACATCTTTTTTCAACATTAGATCTCTTTATCTAATGGTTATGATTAATTTCTTTTTTCTTTTTTTCATTTTTCTTATTGTTCAGAAAATTTCACATGTGAAAACACATGTGAAATAAAGTAATTTCACATGTGAAATAGGGTGAGGTTCAAATGAGAACTTTTTCTTTTGAGAAACTTTTGAGAACCAATTTGGGCCACTAATTTTCAAGGGGGGAGCATTCAAATTCATGGGGGAGTTTTCCATATATATAAACTAGTGGCTAAGATTAGTTCTTTTTAGTTCTCAAACCCAATTAGTTCTCAAATGATCTCCTTCCCTATATATATATATATATATATATATATATATATATATATATATAAGGGAAGGGTTCCGTGTAGACCCTTAAAATTTTGTAGACCCCGTAGACCCCTATAAAACTCAATAAAAATAAAACTCAGTGTTGTAAATTTGGTTTTTTTTATTACGATAAGCTTTTAAGAACCAAAAAAATAAATAAATAAATTAAAAAAAAAACAAAAAACATTAAAAATCGAACATTTTAAGAAAATGAGTTTTAAAATAATGAGTTTTAAACGCAACACTGAGTTTTATTGAGTTTATTGAGTTTTAAACTCATTGATTTTTAAAACTCATTGTCTTAAAATGTTCAATTTTTAATGTTTTTCGTTTTTCTTTTTTTTAATTATCTTTTTTTGTTCTTAAAAGCTTATCGCAAATAAAAAAAACTAAATTAACAAAACTGAGTTTTATTTTTAGTGAGTTTTAATGAGTTTTATTGAGTTTTATAAGGGGTATACGGGGTCTGGGGTGTTATTATTTAGTGACTACGGTCACATCTGGGGTGTTAACTTATCTGGTGACTACAGTCACATCTGTGTAGTGTTACCAGTGAAGCCTGCAAAGTATGCTACAGTTCAGAGTCTGGTTTGTTGGTCTGCTTCCGCCAGTGGTGAACATTTGTTCTACATCTCGTATGTTCTGGTTTCGTGTACCTTCAAGACATCCGAGAATCTGTCGTAATCTTTGCTTCCGCTGCAGTACATCGTCTTCATCTTGTAACAAGCTGAGCATGATTAATATCTATGCTTCAGCTTGAGGGGAAGCGTTAAAGAATATTATTATTAAATAATAGATTATGAGTGTTCTACAAGATAGTGATTCGGCTATGTATCCCTATATTTATTTACATGTAATAGCATGTAACCAGTGTGTAAAATACAAATACAATTCACCATCTTACAGTAATGAATAGCAGAATACAGAAAAGGTATGGCGTTTATATTTATTTTCTAACAGAAGAAAGGAACACTTGTTTTTCCTTACAAAGATAAACAAGCTCATGACTTGGCCCATGCCTTCTAAAACAAGGAACTTCCTCATAACACAAACATTCCATGCCTATACCTAACACTAAAGTAAAAGAATTAACTTTTGGGGTCTTGTAGAAGGGAGCTATGAATCTAAATTCTCTCATCTCATCACAGCCTTCAAACTCTTTCAAATCGATGAACACATAATGGATCACGTCTTTTGATCGCGACATGCTTACCCACAGCTTAGCCTCGAGTGGTGTGTTATGTAGCTTCAACTTTAACGGGATTCCAACGGGTAGTCCCGCCACAAAAGGAACAGGATTTAGCCAATCATTGTCCTGAATTTCCACTTCAGCCCTCATGTGTCTCAAGTTTCGAGAAAGATCGAGCTGCTTTAATGAGAAGAGGTTGAGTGGTTCGCGAAAGCGAAATGTGTCACTCTCGTCTTTTTCCAGTGTTCTCATTAATTCGGCTACGAATCTGGAATGTTCAGGCGATGTTTCTTTGTAAATTAACAGTTTCCTCAAAGCAGATTCGTGAAAATGGGGATCAAAATTTGATAATCTAAGTGTATAAGCGACGAGTCTCAGCTCCTCAATATGCAACTCCTCTTCTTTACTCAACCCGATGAACCGATATCTTAGTTCTCTGATTTTCGTCTCTAATTTTCGTAGAATATATCCAACGTCCCCGGCTTTGTTATATACAAAGTCTAGCGGGCGCATAACATGCCACCATGCTTTAGAAAGCAGTTTCACAACATCGAGATATTCTAAAGTAAACGTTAAGACAGAACTTGAGTGATGTGAATCCGGAATACGGGCTTTTAGCTCTTCCTTCCAACACCTGTATAAATTAGTATAAAAGACTATAAACCAAAGAGAAATAAAAAGACAGAAATTGTAACATATAAACTAAGGGTGTCAATTGTGATGCTGGGTTGATGGATTGAATTGATGCACCCGAACACAACCTATATATATGTTCGTGTGAAAAGACATCAACCCTAACCCAGACACACTTAAAAATTGTGTAACCCGAACATGACCCATGTATCCCATTTATCTAAATGAATCAAAAGGGTTGGCGGGTTGTAAATGGATAGTAATCAAGTTGTGAATGCATTGACAGATTGTAAACTGATTGTAATAAATGAGTGACAAGTTGAAGAGACCCAAGTTCTAGTCTCACTCACACCACATTGTGAGATATTGGTGGACAATAAAGAATTGAGCTTGCTTGATCCTGAGTCACAAGGGAGGGTTTACGGGCTTGCCCGATTCCCACCCGATGGTGCAAATGGGGGCGCTCCCGGGTTCCCTCGCTATGAGGTTTGGACTCGGGACAGTGGGTAGGTCCAGGGTAACCAGTCCCGATACACCACTAAGCCAAATTGCCGTTCAAAAAAAAAAAAAATGAGTGACAAGTTGGCCTTATTAAAACATTTTTTATGTTCTCTTGTAATTTTAAAACAAGTTGACGGTCAACCTGTTCAAATAAACAGGCCCAAATATGACCCATTTAACTAAACAGGCTACAAATGTAAGCCCGAACCACGGATGACAGCATTCATGTCATATAAAAAATTACCACCCCTAATATGAACTAACCTCAATGCCATAAGCAATTCACTTGTGCATCCAAACTTTGTCAAAGGCTTCCATATTTCTGCGATATTAGCAAGAACCAATTTTACATCATTATATTCTTTATCATGCGATTCAAGCGGGTCAGCCACATGGGAAACCGATATATGACAGTTGAAATCTGTTGCCAGATCATCTTCAGCCTCTATATGGTGAGGTTCAGTAGATGAGCTACAATGTGACAAATAAGACAAGAGTGTGTTCCGGTCCATTACTTCAGTTAATCCATTAGAAAGTCTTCCAAGCATTGTAACCGCATAAGAAAATATTGTCGGGGGTATGATGTATAAACGCTGTTGAATGTCATGGGAGAGCCGAGCGGAGATGGCTAATGTGAGCATTGCAGCAGTTCTCGAGCTATTGAAGTCCCAGTTGCTTGCAGAAAAAGGTTCCATCTAAAACATGTTTAGAGATTAGAAGGATATAAATATTTAAGTAGGGTGTAAACAAGCCAAGCTACTTGTGACCTACTCAAGATGGCTCGCTAAATGCTCGAATCGTGCCGAGCTTAGACAAGCACGAGTCCAAAGTGGAGCTCGTTTTATAAAAACAACCCAAGCTTCATATATCCGCTCTTGACTAGGCTTGCGAGTCTAAACAAGCCTATTATATATATAAATATAATAATTTTTATTTAATATAATAAATAGATAATTACATAATAAATATTATTATTATTATTATGCATATAATATGATATATATAACGGAAAAATATACATTATGATACATATATAAAATAAATTATATAAATGTTTATGTGAAAAATTAAATAATCATATAACTAATAAATTATAAACGGTCGAGCTTGAAAACTATTCACTAGCCCAGCTCAAACTTCAGACCTATTGCTTGAAACGAACTGAGACCGTGCTCTCTTAGATTAAACAAGACGAGCTCGAGCTTAAACGAGCTCAAGCTTGGCTTGTTTACACCCCTAGATTTAAGAAAGAAACTAGAATATATTGTGGCTTATTCTATTAACTATCAGGTTGAAACTAGATTAAAGATTTACGAACATATTCAATGAATGTTT
>JBCNJP010000025.1:66239757-66293540 GCA_039602395.1 Deinandra increscens subsp. villosa
TTAGTTTATTATTTATTAGTTTATTGTTTATTAACGTTTGAGTATTTGTTTTTTTTTTGTAGGTGTTATGGCTGATTTAGATATAGATGGCTGTCAGTATCTCCAGTTTGCCCCGGGGACGAGAGCACTAGAGAAACTTCGCAGGTTCAGGGGGTGCAAGATTAGAGAGTCAGATGTAGTTGACGTGCCGTTTTTGACAGAGATTCAGGCCGGTGAGAGATACGACACGTTTGTACCGGCAGATACTCCTTTCAGGCGTCTTTTCGATACAGCCTGCCTGCCCACGTACCCGTTGTTAGTTCTGGAGTTTTTATGCACTTTTTCTTACAGGCCCCTTGACGGAGATTTTCCACAGGCCGCCCACGATGTCATGGTAGCTGAACCCATTGCGGTTACTTTCTCACTTTTCGGGGTGGAGTATAGGTACACACTACGTGCCTTTGCGGTCTTGTCAGGGTTATACACCGAGGATGAGACACTATCCGAGATATACTATGAGGCCGTAAAGGCCGTTCCCGAGAATGATCTAGAGCAGTGGTGGGGGTCGATCGCCGATATACCAGTAGGGTCGACTGAGCGCCGAGCTACAGAGATTAGAGACCCCCTTTTTAGATACCTGCATAAACTCATCAGTACCTCCATTACATCACGTGGCTTTAGCAAAGAGCACGTCACGTCGACAGATTTATTTTACTTTTACTGTTTGATGCGTCGTAGGAGTGCCGCCCTAGCCCACGGCCTAGCTATATTTCTGGGGACGCACGATAGTAGGAAGCACGGGAGTGATATTTTTTGCGGGCCATATATCACAAAGATTTCATCGTCGATAGGTGTCCTCCTTGATCACCAGCACGAGATGCCCGCACCACTGCCGGCGAGGAAACTTGGTAGGCCGACCATGAGCAGCATGAAGATAATCAAGAGGTTTGGTACTCGCGGGAATTATTTTTACCGGATGGTGCGGGATGGTGTTGTTTGGGTCCCAGAGGATGCTGGTGGGGCTCCGGCACAGCCACAGCCACGTCAGGATGGAGATCATGGAGTGCAGGGAGTGCAGGGAGTGAACCCCGGGGACGTTGCGCACGAGGTGCAGGCCGTGCGTCATATGTATAGGGCAGTCAGGATGCCTCGGGTTGTGAGGGAGACTTTAGACCGAGTGGTTCAGATTCAGGATCGGATGGCTCAGATTCAGGCATGGCAGTGCCAGATGCTGCTTGGGATGGCAGCCCATTGGGACTACCATGGCTACCCTCCATTTCCACAGGCACCGGCTGTTCAGGGCCACGCTCAGGGCGACGTTCAGGACGAGGCAGAGGACGAGGCAGAGGATGATGATGATGACATGGTTGGGGATGAGGATGAGGAGGACCACTAGCGATGTCTCATTTTATTTTATTTTATTTTTTTAATGAGCATTAGCGATGTATCATTTTTTTTATGGTGATGTACTCATGAATACTACTTTATTTGTTTTTATGTTTTATTGTGATGACGTACTATTTTGTTATGTTCGTTGTGATTGTGATGATGTCGATTGATTGCGTTATCGAATGATTTGTATTATTACCTTTGCATTTCTAAACAACGTTTATATAATCACAATCTTTCAAATAAAGCACAACACGTCGATCATTATGAACATTCTTAAAATTCACTTCACATTGCAGAATCTCCTACATAGTGGAAAACAGGGAAGGAATTATTAGTTTCAGCTTTTATTCATGCGATTAAGTAGAACTGGGGGTAAATAAATTACCTTCATCATATTCCATGAGTTGTTGCTACTTTGGAGAAGAATCAAGAACCGCCTTATATGCAGGCTTTGACATGGCAGTTGCAGCCAATACTCCAAATGGTTCACCAGCATCGAACAGATTATTTGTCATTGCCCCATACTCAAATTGGATTACTGAGTTCCTACAATCATTTCTCACAATTTCATCATAGCAGATGACCACGTCTCTTACCCATGGATGAAATCTTAGAATAAATTCAGAGATGGGATTCTTACATGCCCGAAGATTTTTCTCGAGTTGCATGTCAATTACCTCATTGTAATTAGAGCTCAAGTGATAGGTGCAACTTATAGTAGTTGGTCTTCTATGCTTCTTATAGCATCCTTTGAAATCACAAAATCCTCCAAACTTAGACTAAAGCCTTCACTGCATAAAAATAAAAAAAAAACATTGGATGCAGGGTGTTAAAAAGCTTCAGATCTTCTCTCGGGCCTTTGCTAAAAAATAGTATGCTAATCATTTCACTAAAGATGGTCTGCAATGCATCCCTACTATAATCCAACTTTAAGATCTTGCTATCCCTAATCATAAACTTATCACCAAAACAGTCAAACCCACGAGGTAGAGCAGTCTCAAAAAGCTCCAAAGATGTATTGAAGGTAAAAGGTGCCAACTGTGGACTTGGACTTTGTTAAAGAAATAATTACTGAAAAAAATTACAATACGCTCTTCAACCAATTCTTTAACAATACACAGCGTATAGGTTGAATATGAAAATTACACTTTGAGTTTCTAGTACAGTGTCATATTAAAATTACTATTTGTTTTTAATTTAAAAAAATAAATAAACATAACCAAACAAACACAAAACACACGAATTTATTCAGTTTACTATACGCTGCGTATTGTCTTATACGCAGCGTATAGGTAAATTCCATTTCAGAGAATGTCAGGTCTGTAACTTTGTCGGTAAAAAGTCTTATACGCTGCGTATTGTATCATACGCAGCGTATAGGGATGTCCAAATAGACGCTTCGTTATTAAAACTTTCATAACTTTTTCATACGATATTATTTTTTTATAAAAATTACACCATAAAAACAAGCGTTTTTTTATCTTTAAAACCCATACCATATTGCTATATATAAAATAAAATAAAAAAATTATGTCAATGACGTGAACATATGACACAACGACCTGAACATATGACACAATTGACCTGAACATATAACACAATGACACAATGGCCTGAACATATGACACAATGACACGATGACCTGAACATTGTTCAGGTCATTGTGTCATTTAGGGCTGTAAACGAACCGAACAAACACGAACGAGACATGTTTGTGTTTGTTTGTTAACATGTTATCGGACAATCGAACGAACACGAACAAATAGCCGAACAAGATTTTTTGTTTGTGTCCGTTTGTTAAGCAAAAAAACTTTTTCATGTTTGTTTGTGTTTGTTTGTGAATTTTTTACATTTAAGGTCAAATGAACCAAACAAAATGGACAAACCAAACAAAATGGACAAACCAAACCAAACTTAGTCACAAACATACCAAACAAACCAAACCAAACACAATCACAAACAAAACCAAATAAACCAAATGAACCAAATTAAAATAAATGAATCAAACAAACAAACACTATATGCTTGCATAAAAACAAAGCATTCATCCAAAGGCTGGAGATGCATGGAATCGTGGAGGTTGTATAATGTATTGAGTTAACCCTAATTATAGAAGATATTGGATGGTATAATTCATAAATATTTTTAAAAATAAAAGCTAAATAGAGAATATCTTAAAAGGGATATTATGAATATTTAAAAAAAAATATTATTAGAAGTATTAATGTTAACAAACAAACACAAACAAACAATACGAACAAACGCAAACGAACGAACACTTACCGAACGTTCACAAACACACTTACCGAACGTTCACGAACACAAATGGACGAACGAGGACTCTTTTCGTTTTCGTTTGTTAAGCTTAACGAACAAATTTTTTTGTCCGTGTTTGTCCATTTAGTAAACAAACGAACACAAACGAACTCCCGCCCGAACGATTCACGAACTTTTCATGAAATTTCGGTTTGTTTACAGCCCTAGTGTCATTGTGTCATATGTTCAAGTCGTTATGTTATTGTGTCATATGTTCAGGTCGTTGTGTTATATGTTCAGCTCATTCACAATTTTTTTTTTATATATAGCAATATTGTATGGGTTTTAAAGATAAAAAATGCTTGGTTTTATGGTGAAATTTTTATAAAAAAATAATATCGTATGTAAAAGTTATAAACGTTTTAATAATTGGGGGGAAAGTGAAAAATATGCATGTTTCCAGATTTGCCCTCCTTCTTATCCTTCTTATTTTGCATAAACTTCTTACGTGAACTTCTCTCTCTCTCTCTCTCTCATATATATATATATATATATATATATATATATATATATATATATATATATATATATAGGGTCAGGTTCAAATGAGAACTTTTTGTTTTGAGAACTTTTGAGAACTAAATCTCAACCACAAATTTCAGGGGGGGACCACTACAATTCATGGGAGGGGGGATACATGTAAATAAACTTGTGGCTCAAATTAGTTCTTTTTGGTTCTCAAATCAAATTGGTTCTCAAATGATCCTCTCCCTATATATATATATATATATATATATATAGGGTTAGGTTCAAATGAGAACTTTTTGTTTTGAGAACTTTTGAGAACTAAATCTCAACCACAAATTTCAAGGGGGACCACTACAATTCATGGGAGGGGGGATACATGTAAATAAACTTGTGGCTCAAATTAGTTCTTTTTAGTTCTCAAATCAAATTGGTTCTCAAATGATCCTCTCCTTATATATATATATATATATATATATATATATATATATATATATATATATATATATATCAACCAAAATTTCAAGGGGGACCACTATAATTTATGGGAGGGGGGATACATGTAATAAACATGTGGCTCAAATTAGTTCTTTTTAGTTCTCAAATCAAATTAGTTCTCAAATGATCCTCTCCATATATATATATATATATATCTATATATATATATATATATATATATATATATATAGGGTTAGGTTCAAATGAGAACTTTTTATTTTGAGAACTTTTGAGAACTAAATCTCAACCACAAATTTCAGGGGGGACCACTACAATTCATGGGAGAGGGGATACATGTAATAAACATGTGGCTCAAATTAGTTCTTTTTAGTTCTCAAATCAAATTGGTTCTCAAATGATCCTCTCCCTATATATATAGGGAAAAAATAAATTGGAACCCACTTTCGAGTTGGAGAATTGTTGGAACCCGGTCAAAAACGCGGTAAAAAAATGTTTTCTTTTCTGAATTTTTTTATGCTGGTTCTTTATCTTATAAACTACCCTTAAATGAAAAAAAATCAAAAAAACGCCTAGTAGATTTTCAGTTACGAAAAAAGTTACATCTGTAACTTTTATGCATATATTTGCAGTTACGCAAAAGTTACATGTGTAACCTAGACATTTTTTATATTTTTTTTAAAAAAAAATCTAGTAGGCGGTTTTTTTGATTTTTTTTTTCATTTAAGAGTAGTTTATAACATAAAGAACCACCATAAAAAAATTAAGAGAAAAAAACATTTTTTTAACCGCGTTTTTGACCGGGTTCCAACGATTCTCCAACTTAAAGTGGGTTCCAAAATACCCCAACCCTATATCCCTCTCCTATATATATATATATATATATATATATATATATATATATATATAGATTTTTGTTCTGATTTTTTTATGGTGATTCTCTAAGTTAAAAAGACCCCCTTTATGTTAAAAAATAAAGACGCCTAGTAAAATTTTTTAAAAAAAATATTTTATAACCGAGGTTACATACCCTGTTACATATGTAACCTCGGTTATAAAATATTTTTTTAAAAAAATTTTGCTAGGCGTTTTTTTTATTTTTTTACATAAAGGGGGTCTTTTTAACTTAGAGAACCATCATAAAAAAAATCGGAACAAAAATCGAATTTTTTAGCTTGGTTTTCACGGTTTTCCAAACTCGGAGTGGTTTTCATTATATCCCTCCCCTATATATATATATATATATATATATATATATATATATATATATATATTAGATTAGAGTTTAATAGACAACTTAGGTTAATTAATATTTGTTTACTTATAAGACCATCCGTAGTGGGGCTCCATGGGGGCTCCATGTTAAATATAACGCCCCTCATGGAGCTCCTTCCCACCCCCATAGGGCGCCATGTTAGGTGATGGACTCACCGGCGTTATATTAATAACGCCTCCCCCCTTCTTGTATTGGTTGTTTTTTTTTCTTTTTTTTTATTGGATAGATTTAATTGAGTGGTAATAATTAGAGGGGGGTTATAAAAAGATTACCACTACACCACTTTTTTTATGGAGCCCCTTTTGCTGACGTGGACGCCACATGGCGCATAACGCCCACAAGGGGCTCCATCCACTACACTTAGCCTAATGTCAATGTAACTAATAAATATTTAATCATTTAACTGCAGGTATTTTCATTGGTTGCTCAATTAACCATGTGGTGGCCGATGGAACCTCATATTGGCATTTCTTCAATACGTGGTCAAAAATCCACAATTTCAAAGGGCAAAATGGTCTTTTCACTCCTCCGATTCTCAACAGATTGATCCCGCTGGGATCCGGCCCGATTGTCACACTCCCGTTTACCCATGAAAACGAGTTCATCAATAGACCACACCACCCGATTTTACGCGAACGAATCTTCCACTTTACGTCGGATTCACTCGCGAAACTCAAAGCGAAAGTGAACTCTGAATGCAACACAACAACGATTTCGACTTTTCAGTCACTATCTGCCCTGGTCGCGCGGCGTGACGCGCGCCAGACACCTTCGGGCGGATAAACAAAGCAGCTGTAGAATGGCAGTTAACAACAGAAGCAGATTATCCCCACCTATACCGGAAAATTACTTCGGTAATATGATTCAGGCGTTGCAAGGAACAACAACGGCTGGGGAGTTGGTGGATCATGGCGTCGGGTGGGCGGCATTGCGGTTGAACGAGGCAGTGGTGAACCACAATGATAAAGAAGTTAGGGATGCGATGGAATATTGGGTGAATAGTCCGTTTGTGGTGAATGCGAATGAGCATTTTGACGGGAATAGTGTGCAAATGGGGAGTTCGCCCAGGTTTGATATGTACGGGAATGAATTCGGGTTGGGGAAACCGTTGGCGGTTTTGAGTGGGTGGGCTAATAAGTTTGATGGGAAAGTGTCATTGTATCCGGGACGGGAGGGTGGAGGAAGTGTTGATTTGGAAGTATGCTTATTGCCAGAAAATATGGCGGCTTTTGAATGTGATGATGAGTTTATGAGTGTTCTTAACGAAAGAATCGTGAATTAAATGTAATTTTTGAATAACTGAATTTATTAAATTGTTGAATTAATTTATAGCATTTATGATTTTTAGCTTTTTGTTAATTAAGTGAACGAGAGGTCAACCGCGCGTTGCAGTGGTTGTGTATTCGAAAATTTAAGATGTGCAGAGAAGTTAGCACCCATATAATATATATCAAAATTGGGTGGCTGCATATGTATATGTAATATTTGAAACATCCGAGTGTAACGTTTACAAAACATTTAACGATCAATTCTGGAGACGAAGTACTGTTGTTTAGGCTTGTGGTGGGATGTAATGTGAAGATGACTCTGAAAACATGAAGAAACAACAGGTTGCGAATTAAGTTAGTGGGCTGAAATTTCAGCCGATCATAATTATTTCGAGTGTTTTGTTAATAAAGTTGTGTACTGGAGTAGAGAATAGCTAAGAATCGTACTAGTCTCTGTGGGTAGTGATCTTTTGACTCCGGTTGTTGCTATCTGATGATGTGATTGTCTTGCTGGTATTAGAGTTCGTGGTGATAGAGATGCGGCAGGGCCTGTGGGTGTTGTTGTAGAGGTAATTTGTGTTGGTGCTGAACCTGATGTGTCACCTATATGCTCGGCTTGATATATATTAAATGATGTCACCCCAACTTTTGTGTACAACTGGATCTTTAGATGGAAGCAAAAAACTTTTCCCTTAGTTTGTACTATCGCTGCTGGTAAGGTTTTAGGATTCACGATATGTTCTGCAATAATCAATTCAGAACAGGGTGAGCCAAGCATCGTGTGGCTGGCGTCATCGTATATTACTGCAGTAGCAGAGTCCGTAGAATCTGTAATGGTGGTTGTGATATGGTACCTAAAAATGAATATATGTTAAGGAAATTGTTTGTAGGTTTATAGTTTGTTAATTAATAAAAGAGAGAGTACATGTATTTGCAAGTTGCAATCTTCCAATGCGTAGGACATGTTCATGAATTATCTCGCCAGGAGGCTCCTA
This sequence comes from Deinandra increscens subsp. villosa, assembly GCA_039602395.1. Classification (NCBI taxonomy): domain Eukaryota; kingdom Viridiplantae; phylum Streptophyta; class Magnoliopsida; order Asterales; family Asteraceae; genus Deinandra; species Deinandra increscens. Next base: position 66,247,905 of record JBCNJP010000025.1, read on the forward strand.
ACTTGCAGGTTGTAAAGTTGCAGTAAGCAATAAACCATGGTTCTTTTGTAGCAAAATTCGAGATTGAGGCATCACACAGAAAAGTACAGCCCTGATAAGATACATTATATTAAATGAGGTGTAAGTGGTTAAATATATTATGGTTGGGTCATGAAGAGATTTATTTTAAGAATTTTTTTTATATAAGCTGATAGTTTTATGAGAGAAAATAGAAGATGTTGAAAAAAATATAAAGAAGTAAACGTTCAAAAAATTATGTTTTGTTATAAATATAATATATTATGGTTATCAATTCCTAATATAGTTTATCTTGTTCTCCAAGATTTTTCTCCCCTACAAATATTTTCCTCTATCTCATTGTAATACACACCATTCAATAATAAAATCTCCTCATATTCTCTCTTCTCCTTGTTTGCTATTAGGCTTTTTTCACAACACGTTATCAGCACGAGTTACTATTAGAGTTGGATCGCGTTACACAATAGATTGGCTTTGGGATCAACTTCTCAATAAACAAATCTCTAACGATCGATTCCACGAACTTTCATCCAGTTATTGGAAATAGCATGTTAAAAGGGGAGTTGCAAATCCCTACCAACGTGAAAAATTCATGTGTTACCATTTCATAATCTCTCAATGAAAGTCTTAATTTCCAATCTATCTAGACACCAAGAATTCCAGGTATGTCTCGGAATTTTTTAAAGTTCTTAATTAACAATATATATCAAAAGTGTTAGGAATTTAAAATTACATTGACATGGTTTATTTAAATTTTTATTTTTATAATTCATAAACTTATCATAATTTATTTGTATCTTAAGATGCAAATGGTTTATTGGGTTGATTATTGTACTTATTGAGATTACTTGTCTATAATTTTTTGTTAAATTATGTTTGAATATGGCTTTTATAACTTTTTCTTAACAGACTTTTATAATTTGTTCTACCATTTTTTTAATTCATAAAAAAAGCACCATTATGATATATTTGCTTCATAATTAATATTTTATTATAGATAATTAAATTATTATGATATCTGTTGATTTTATTCTAAACTTATAACTATTACAATGTTATTGAGGGTAATATATAATTATATGATAGTATTGGATGTTGAAATATATATTTTTTACATCATCACATCCATGTGTCTTTAAAAACCAAATACCTTACTATTAAAAATCCACTTGTCAATTAGATTATATTGAAAGAGATATATGACCACAAAAAAATGGTAATATCACCAAAGTCATTATGGGTAGACGTGCACAAACCGGTTAAAATTTATAACCGAAACCGGTTACTAACCGTAATCGGTTATGCTATTCTCGAAGGCTAACCGGTTATTAGCCTAACCGGTTACGCTTTGCAGAAACCCTGCCCGGTAACAACCGATTAGGGACCGGTTACAATCCGGGTAGGATCCGGTTAAGAAAGAAACCGGTTATTCCGGTTAGGATTCCAGCAGCCTTTTTTTTCAGCTCAAACTTTCTGTTTGAGGCTGTGTTTTTTTTTAAAACCGTAAAATCTAACATTTTTTTAAAAAGTTCAAATTTTATTCATTGTGATAACATAACAAACACACCAAACTTGAAAAACATAAAAAAAGAGTTTTAAAACCCATTACATCGAATTCGGAAAAACTTAAAAAGAAACTAAATTTAACTTGTTCTTCGATTTTTTCTCCCGGTTCCGTAGTCGTTTAACTTTCTTCGTTTGAAGAGCCCGAGCTAGATGGACCGGACCTCAAGTAGTAGTCCCGACAGGCTTCATCATCGGTCATTCCCGAGGTTAATCCACCCGCAACCTCGTCCTCGTACAATTGGCCTTCATATTCCATCTCTCCTTCAACGCCTTCAAGTGTAGCAATGTTTTGAATCCTCTCCGCCGCATCCAAGTAATCTTTCATGCAAATCGACATCTCCACCGATGCCAAAGTTAGCCTTGTCCTCCTCACCGATATGACCCTGCCACTAACAGAAAAAGCGGACTCTGAAGCTACCGTGGAAGCTTGGACGCTTAGTAAATCTCGGGCCATAATGGAAAGCACGGGAAAATCTTTTTCCTTTCCTTTCCACCAAGCCAACAAATCAAAGTCTTTGAAACTGGCCATCCCAATCCCCACTAGGAAATCGGTCCCCGTATACCTTCCGAGTTCGCTACTCGGAGTGTTACCCCTTTGTAACATCCCAAGATTCAGGTAAATTCGTAATTGATAGTTAATATATATAACTATGCTTATATTACTTATTTAACGAGTTAAAATATTAGGGATACTATTTATATATTATATATTATATATAAGTTATATGTATATATGCGTAAGGATGTAGTTGCAAAGATAAGTATTGGATAAATACATGATGATATACGTGATTAGAATCATCATTTTATGTATCTCGAGAGTTAGAGATAATTAGGAATAAATCCTAATAGGTTTTGGGGCTTAAAATAAAAGATATATGAAAGTATAAATGATAGAAATACACCATAATATCCTAAAATATCTAAATATCTATGTGTCTCAATATCATTCATTTGAATGATTACTTCTTATGACTCATCAAAATTCTATCATAGTCATATACTTATGTGTCTCAATATCATTCATTGGAATGATTACTTCTTATGACTCATCAAATTTTATCCTTGTCACCATGGGATGTGTCTAGACCATATTTCTCACCTTATACTATAAATAGGAGCCTTAGTTCATCATATTCACTTGCTAATTCACAAATCAAAGCTTAGAAAAACCCTAAAACTCTCAAGGATGTTCATAGCTCGAAATCGGTTGATCCAGGAGGTCTTAGAAGCTAATTTTTTGTAATCAAGCTTTATTAGGTATGTATTACAAAAGCCCTCAATAAATTTTATGATTCATAACACCTAGATATGCTTTTTAGGAAAGATCCGAAATTAGGGTTCTTAAGCATGATTCTTTAAAATTGAGTAATCTGTTTGGAATTAAGGTCTGATTTTTGGTATGTAAGCTTAAAATAACATGTTTTAAGAAAGTCCTAAGTTTATTTGATAATTTAAAGAGGTTTGATGATAATTTGAGAACTACGTCAAATTAGGATTTTTAAAGATGATTATCAAATATTGGGCTATCTATAAGGAATTGGGAGTTGGTTTTTGGTATTAGAACATGTATATATATTAGATATATATAAGTTCATTGGTGATAATTAATAAAATATACCAAGCTATTCGGGTACTTAGAAGTTCATGCGGACCGGAAGGGTAAACGTCTGTACACTGGGTTTCTGCATAGCGAGGGTGTGGCATAAATCCCAAATGGGACCTGGCATACCTCACTGGGCGATCTCAGGGTGAGCGTTTACTTATAGGAATGCACGTCTTCATATTATCATTAGAAAAGTTATATTGCCTATAAAGGGTATTTTGGTCATTTTAACCTCTAAGAATATATAGTTTTAGGATTATAGAACATAGAAGATGTTTATGACATAAAGCCTTGCATTAATGCAACCCGATACATGATTAGGTTTGGATCGAGGCTTTTAATGAAGATTCTGCCTGAGATTATTCAAGTAAAGACAAAGGTGAGTCACTCTCTCACTGGGCAATTACTTTTATAAAACGGGAAGTGTTGTTCTGTAATTAAGTTTATATTTGACTGCCATTAGTATCTTTAAATGTTGAGGCCTGAAGGGATAGATACGATCTTGGAAGAGGGCCCATGTGACACGTACAAATAGGTAGTATGCATACAGATAGACCTAGTTGCTTGGACGATCATTCCCGATCCTCATTCTGTGATCCCTGCCATGGATATACATGTTTATATGATGCTGTAGTCAACATTTAATTACATATGAACTGCTACGTTTATGAAACTCACCAGCAATATGCTGAGCCCCAAATGTTGTCTTTTTCTTTTGGACGTACATCTTAGGTACCTTGTAGTAGCGGATAGCTAGACATGGATGGGATGATGAAGAAGCTAGTATAGAAGTCTAAATTTTGGTTGGACGAAGACATAGACTTCTAGTTTCAAATGGAACTTAGATATTGTATTATCTTAGTACTTTGTAGATTCTACAACTTTTGTTATGAATAAAGTTAAAAACTTCCGCTGTAAACTTTGATTAGTGCCATGTGCATTTATATTATTCGATGCGTAACACTCCCTAGTGCTTATCCTAGGATGCGGGTGTTACACCCTTGCCCTTTTAGCATTGTTGGTTGAAAACATGTTGAAAAGGTTTACGTAACCATCCGAGCTACTACTTGCACCCACACCCGCTTAATGTTGCCTCATAGACTTGTGTATGGTTGATGTTGTACCATACTTAGCAACATATGCATCATACAAGTTTGTGAGATCTTTGTTAAATTTCCTTTTTATTTGATCACCAATGAGCTCGTTTTCGGTATACAAATCCAAAGCATAACAAATGTTTACAATTAAAGCTTCGGTATTATTCGAATTTATGCAAGGGTGTAGGACGGAGGCACAAATAATAACCGCCGACATATTTTCAAAATATTTGATAAATTTTACTTTCATCGGTTTAACCATTTCGGAAAAAGGGTCCGGCTTATACGAATAGTCATTCAAGGTTTGGCACATCAAATAGATTTGGTTTAAAACCAATGGACTAGTTGGATAATAAACCCCTGACAACGTTGTGGTTGCTTCTTTAAAAACATGTAACAACTTTGTTAAATCTTCAATAAGAGTCCAACTATTTAGAGAAAACTCAACAAGGTTTGAGTGCCTCGAACAAAGGTTGTTGTGGTAAGAACGCAAACTATCTTTTTGTTTTATAGCTTTTTCAAACATGGTCAAGTCGAATTCCATCTCGTAGGTACGCCCCAATTTGGACCTAAACAAATGGCATTCGTTTGTTTGTAATATTTTATATAGGCACTATGCTTACTTGGTTTGCTAAACACATCCGACAACATTTTTCTAAAATTTAGAATGATTGGGTTAATAATCCTCAAACCATCTTGCACACACAAGTTGATTATGTGTGCAACGCAACGACTATGAAAAAAACTTCCTTCACAAACGGGTTTATATTTGAGTTTTAGTTGTTCGATAGCACGCATGTTATTGGACACGTTATCAAAAGAGATAGAGAACAATTTTTCTTGAAAACCATAAACCCGAATAACTCTGTCAATTTTTTTAAAAATATTTGACCCGGTGTGAGGAAATTCAAGTTGCTCAAAAGTGATTATTCGTTTCATCATGGTCCAAGTTTCGGGCATTACCGAATGAGCGGTCACACAAATAAAAGATTCGGGTGAACCATAAGGAGTTGACCAACAATCGGTCGTTAAATTGACATGTGTTTTTAAAGTTGAAAAACCTTCTTGTAATTCGGCTTTTGCCTCTTTCCACAATTTTAGGCAATCACGTCTAAGTGTAGTACGACTTACATTAGTGTAACGCTGTGACGCCCACTCCAAGACTTGGCTCTAGAAGGGGTCACAAATCGTATTTACTCATGAACACAAGGTATCAACAGAGATAACTAAGCAGCGGAAATTTTAAACTTTTATTTATTTGCCAAGTACTACAAAGTAAGAGATAATTTACATAATGAAATACTATCTGTTACTACGTTTTATTGCTATAACTATGCCAGCTTGCCAAAACCTTCCTTCGGTCTGATAGCTTGCCCGTCTAATCCCTTATCACCAGGGCCTTCTCATAACTAGTCGAAACCACACCCTGACCTGATATACATACATTTTTGGAAAAGGTCATCTTACGCTGGTGAGTTCTATATTTTAAAAGCTTTACCTCGGTGTGAGGTTTAAAACCCTTGGACCTGCAAGATCCCTTTTTCATAGACAATTATCAAGTATAATATATATCACAAATATACAATACGTAATATTCCTTAACAGGAAACACCCCCTATAAAACCATTTATCCCGCTATCCCTTCCTACAACCCCAACATCTATTACCAGTGTAAACCCTGCTAATATATAAGTAGAGAAATCATCTTTGCCGACTGCCGAGTTTACCCCTCTAGGGTATTCCCTATAACGGTCAGTTGCCTTGCTTTCCCTTATTTGATAACTGCCGAGTTTACCCTTCTAGGGCATTCCCTGTAACGGACAGTTTCCCCGTTTCCCCCTATTTGCTAACTGCCGAGTTTACCCTTCTAGGGCATTCCCTGTAACGGATAGTTGCCTTTTCCTCCTTTCTATTTGTAGTGGTCTCTAATCCTATTGAGCAACACTACCTCCTAACTCCCTTGTACTACTACCCGCCCTTAGTTAAATACCCAAGTGACTTAAGATTATTAGTAAACAGTGATAAGGTCTTCATATACTGCAACAAGTGGACATCCCCCAATTTACCGTTGGTGTATGTATACAGGGCGTATCCTCCACACTTCTGATATACCGGGTAACTAATATTATTATGCTTATATATAGGAAGTACCAGCGGCGTATCCACCACATAATAATAAAGCGAATGTATCACCTGTTCTCATATAATCATACATATTCACTATAACGTTTACTAATAGTTCCTTTATCACTTGACTATCTAATTTTGAAGCAAATATAGCACATATCATATAACACCTATAAATGATTTAATATTATTTTCATAACATATCATATATATATTTATCTATATATATTATCCAAAAAGCCTTTTTAACAGTTTATTAATTCAAGATATTTCACGTATATGCATTTCCATAACAGCTCACATATATATATCAATCCAACAATAATTTAATAGTTTAATATATATCTATTTATCACCTTAGCAATTTGATATATATTTACTCAAAGGTAATCAAACAGTTTAATACTTTAATAGTTCAAATATGCAACATTTCAGTTATAAATCATTAAGATGCATTTTATAACATTTGTATGTATATCAGCCCGAAAAATTTTACAATATTTAAGAGTGGGCTCATAGAACTCACCTTATCTCTTTAACTTGTTTACTCGGACAAAACTCCTGCTATGATTCCCGATTTAACCTAATTTGCGTATCGTATGGTGTTAACGCAAGGCTTTCTACAATAAACACTTTCTATGTTTATTTTAATATCTTATTATCTTAATAATATTTAATTATTAAGTTTATCCCTTTTTAAAGGTCAAAATGACCAAAATGCCCTTTAGGCAGTTATCCTTTTCTTTTAACGATACTATGAAGACACACATTCCTATAAGTAAACGCTCACCCCGGGATCGCCCAGTGAGGTATGCCAGGTCCCAGTTGGAATTTATGCGACACCCCCGCTTTTGCCAGAAACCCCAGAGTACAGACGCTTACCCTTCCGGTCCGCACAAACTTCTAAATATCTGATTAACTCGGTATCTTTAATACTTCATTATTTAATCAATTTAAACCCATATATGTTTATTATATATATAAACATGCTACCATACCAAAAATCAAGTCCCCACACCCTCCGGATTATTTTATATTAAATAATCATATTTAGAAACCCTAATTTCATGAATTTCTCGTTTTATTATCAAAACTCATTTTTAATTCAAACCAACTTAGGGTATTATCCATTATAACATTTTATAATATCCTTTAAAAGCTCGAAGCTTAATTCGACATTGTTTAGTCAATTTGGGCAGAATAACGTTATGAAAACCCTAATTTTGACCCGTTAACAAAACCTTTACCAAACCTTTTCCAATTCTGAAAAAAAGTTAGGGCTTTCCTTAAAACACAGTATTTTAGAATTACCTACAAAATTCAGACCCTAATTTCCACCCAATCACCCAATTTCATCAAAACAAGCTTAAGAACCCTAATTTTAATCCATTTTCAAAACTCGATCATAACAACAATATTATTCAAAATTAATAGAGGGCTATTGTAGAGCATACCTAGAAACGTGGGACTGCAGGAGATGGCCTTCTGATTCCTCACCGATTGCTCGAATTTCGCAGAAGAAGGAACTAGATCGTTCTAGGGTTTTTAGGTGATAAAATCGTGAATTGGCGAGTTGTTAGTGAAGATCCAGGCCCCTATTTATACTCATCATGGACGCAGGAGGGTTTAGCAGGTGGCCATGGAGACTAATCAGTCGAAATCGACGCGTAGCAAGGCCAAACGTGAGCTCCAAGTTCGAGCCGTGGCTAATTCTGCGACTGGGGGTAGTCGCGTATCGCGAGAGAGGGGAGGGAGTTCCTCGCGTACCGCGAGGTACTTTGGGCTTTTGGCAGAAATGGTCCCTCTAACTTTTATTTACATTTTAACCCCTAAACTTTAACCGTTCTATCATTTTATGCACCAAATCATTATAGGACATATTTATAAAAGTTTCTAAGGCTCGGGACACGCTCGTTGATATACGTATATATACGTATATATTTTTATATATGTTTATATATATTTTTCATTATTTACACCTTTGGCCCTTCTAACTTTACAATACTTATTATTTTATGTTCCGAACCACTTTAGGATATTTTTATAATACTTTATAAGCCTCGGGATACTTATAAAATTATAGATACGTATAATATCCGTAAGTATTCATAACTTTACATAAATTACACTTTTAGCCCTTATACTTTTCCGTTAACTATTTAACTTGCATTTTCACACGTTTAACTAATTAAACATGTATTTCCACATATATACTCATCAAATGAATATTTCACATGCATCCATGCTATTCAAACATATTTTTACACATGTATTTAATATAAGGTAATCACGTAAAGGCATTTTCTCCCGGTTACCAATCATTCCTATCATATAAACGTTTAGCTACGTTTTTCATGCCAATATCATATATATCAATTATCTTTGATATAAAACACATATTATTTTTATTTCTTTATCTCATTTTATCAATTAACACGTGTATTATTCATGCAATGTTATCGTTTATCGATTTATCACCCGGTAATGGGTAAACATGCATTTTCCACCCTTAGCTACCTAACACATATATTACATGTATTATAGTAGCTACGTATTCTATCAAATTTTGGGATGTTACAAACGCGGTTGGAGATTCTTTTGAATGAGGTGCGTCAAACGATTGTTGTCGAAATGGTTGAAAGCCAAACTTTGTTGAATAACAAAACTTGCCATTGCAAGCCGAGTTGCCTCAACATCGTATGCAAAGATTCCTCCTTCGTAAGACATCGTTTCTTGACCCAACACCCTTTGTCTTGCTTGGAGAACCTTACAATGGGGATGCTCGGCATGTAGCTACAACGTCGAATTCGCTTCGGTTCCGATAAATTTACCACAATATTTGCACCGAGCTTTCTTTCCACCCGCCTTCATCTTGCACATGTCGAAATGTTGCCAAAGTTCCGGCTTACAGGAGGTTGGAATAACTTCAAGAACGGGGTTTTCGGAGTTGGATTCGTTGGTGCTGGGAACACTTGATGATAATGCCATTAAGAGAGATAGTGAGCGTTTTTTAAGAGATTGAGAGTTTAGAAAGAGTTGAGAATGGTGTGAGGATCAACCAAAACATACCCAAAGTATTTATACACCATTATGGGGGTAACGTTGTAAAAAAAAAAAACAAAAAAAGGTCAATAAATCGACCCAAACGGCTCTATAACGGCTATAATGTCGTTTGGCCCATTTCCAACATTCACATTTTATAACCGGTTAGTAACCGAGTTTTCTAACCGGTTATATAACCGGTTGCGCCATCCGAATACAATAACCGATCCCTGACGGGCAGTTAGGGTTGTAACCGAACCGATTACGGTTTTTTTGCCTTGACCGGTTGCCTAACTGGTTTTTTTGCCCACGTCTAATTATGGGTGGATTCATTTAAGACTTCAAGTCTATACGTGTCTATAACTCGACGTTGTTTCGAATCACCCCACAATTAGTTCTATATGGTGAAAATATTATTGGTAAGGAGATGTTGAAAATAATGAGCTCCTACAGAAATCACGAGACTCATCTCGTTAGTACAACCTCATTCCCAGAAGCAAATGTGAAAACATATAATGACCAAAGTGGAAGTCATGGCTATGCCTTCTCATATAATTACTAAAGTAGAAGTCTTGTTTGTAGTTGTGGATGTGATAATAATTGAAGAGATTATCATTGTGTTCAGATTAAACACCCAAGATCTTCATGATGTCATTTTAAATGCTAATAAAAGATCTATTTGTTTATTTATGATGATATGACAATGAAGTCATATTATTCATTTATGGAAAGTCGTAAAGACCGATAAATCTTGCAGGAATCGTAAGATATATAAAAGATAAGTCTTGCATGACTTAGAGATATTGTTACTTCTCAGTTAATGTTATGAGATGAAAAGTTATTTACGAGGAAAAACTGGACATAAAAAATCACATTTATCACACCTAAAATATGGTCGCGAAGGTAGCACTATCTTTTACATTACCCGTTTATTATAAACTTCCCGAAAACAGTTTATAACAGTGTAGAGGCTAGATTATGAGGCTTGTAATATTAAATATGTTGGGCTGGGCTTAGAGGGTTTAATTAGAATAATGGACTAGTTTACTATTAGATATGGGCTTGGGCTTGGGTTTAAGATCAATAGGGGCCCAATAGTAAACCCAATGGGGTGGCTATATAAACCCTATTGAGTTCACCATTTAGGGTTGCTCATTGAAGTTGCCAGTTTACGATTCTTAGAGGAGCAGCCAAGAGTGTTTACGATCACAAGGAGATTACGATCGTAAACCCGAAAGGATCACGTTTACGATTTCTTGTTTTGTACTCGACAAGTTCATCTTGTGTGCAAAGTTAAGGTTTTTAACGTTTAATTATCGTATTCTTCGTGTTTCTTCTCTTCTCTATCTTGAATCAATCATAAACGAGGATTCCGCACTCGTTTGTGATTAAAATATCATGATTAGTTGTTGATTCTGGACTTTCAATTGGTATCAGAGCCAAGAAACGAGAGTTTTGTGGTTCTCACGATATTGATTCAAGAAGATCTAACAGTTTTTGTAAGTTTTTGTTGAGTTTTTCAGGTTTACGATCGAGTTTTTCTTAGTTTTTTGGGCTGCTCTTCGAGTTTACGATCGATCTGCTACTGTTTTCTGGATTTTCGATCATTTTCTGGGCAGTTTATAGAGTTTACGATCAGTTTCTGGGTTTTTCGTGTGTTTACGACTGCTTGTTCTTGAAGATCTTCATCGGAAACGTGTTTACGAGTTCAAGCTGCGATTTTTGACTGTTTACGATTGGTTTCAGTCGGAAATAGTGTGTTTACGGTCTGCTGGGATCGGAATCAGAGATTACGACATATTCTTACCGGAATCGGTGTTTACGATCCACTTCAATCGGAAACAGGTTTACGATCAGGTGATTACGATCAGCTTGTGTGTCATAATCGTAAACAGGTGTTTACGATCGGAAACAGGGTTTACGATCGGAAACAGGGTTTACGATCGGAAACAGGATTTGCGGCAAAAAGTCACTATTTCACACTTTCACGGAAACGGACGTAACTTTTGACTCGTTTGGAGTTAGAAGCTCAAATTTTAACACGACGTTCGTGACAACAAGCCCCAAAATTACCCCAGACTAACGTCCAGGGGAGCTCGTTTGGACCCCGAAATTCCACTCCGAAGGCCTCCGTTTTTCAGTTTTAAGTTTTTGACACTATTCTTTGAATAATACTTTTGCCGTTTTTGCCGATTCTTCTAAATCTTCAAAGGCTGCATATTTAAAGAAAGAAAATGAGTTCAGTGGTTGAAGAAAAGAATATAGTTGAGGACAAAGATGCTTTCACAGATGAAGTTGACAAAACTGAGATATGCCCTAATCCCACTTGTGCTCGTTTAATTCCTGGACTTAGGCAAATTTATAAAAATTATGAGATAGAATTGTTTGAGATAAAATGCGAGAGGAGTTCTTTTAAGGGTAGATGGCAAAAGAATGAGGAGAAGGTAAAAGCTCAGAAACGAGACATTGAGAAGTATCAGAAGCTAGCAATGGAGAAGACTATCTTATATGATCAGGCTAGGATTGAGATATTTGAGCTTACACAGAAATTAACTGAACTGCAACAAAAATTTGATGAGCTGCAGGTCAAGTATGATTGCAACCACGGTAGAAATCAGCGAATGCTAGATGCTGGAAAGGAATTGTCACATGCTGTTGTGACTGGTCAAGTTGGGAAAGACACATCTGGATTTGGGTCATAGAAAACTGATAAGTCCTTGGCTGCAAACAGCATCATTCCTCCACCAGTTCCCAGAGACATTATTGGAATACTTCTTAGTGAGGATCAAGTTGAACGAACCAAGTCTGATTATAAAGAAGCTGCTCCTCCTATTGATAGTGTCTTGATTGGAACTACACCATTGACTCAAGAGGAAATAGACAACGAGGCAAACATGACATATGGTGAAGGGAGAATAGAGGATGTATCAAGAGATGATGTTGAGTGCCATGAGTATAACAGGTGTCATAGCTCCAAGCATGATGATGCTGGTACAAGTAAAAATGGAGTTAATGATGTGACTAAGAATGAGGCCAAAGCTCCTGTGTCTGAGATAAAGCCGAAAAAGTATCCTAAAATTGAGACTCCATACTTCAAGGTTATTGACGAAGTCAAAAGGGAAAAGGTGATCTTGACGACACGGCCTGAGGGGAAGATCTTTATGACATCTGGATCAATGTTTGACCAAGAACCAGATGTTGGATATGACTTACCATCCTTCTCCTCCAATTTCAAGGGTATAACTAATGGAGTAATAAGTAAAGCTGAAGTTGAGAGGCCAAAGATCACCATCAAGCATCCGAGTATGAAACCAACGGCTGGAGTGAAGAATGAAAAACTCAAGGGAGTAGCCGTGTCTCCCATTTCTTCAGTTGGATCATGCAGTTGCCATTGTAATTGCAAGACTGCTGCTTCAACGTCAAAGAATCAAGGAAGCACGAAGACAGTAAAGACAGGTTCAACACAGGCTTCGAGGAACCAGCAGAAAGTCAAATCTGAAGCTGCAGCCAAAGCAAAGAAGCAGACACAAGGGAAACCAGCTCCATATCAGCCACCAAAGACAAATGGGTACACTTCTGACTTCTATCTAAAGAAGCAGACTTGCTTTAATTGTGGCATCGCTGGTCATATTGCTAGGAACTGTCTTTATCGCCCCTATGAACCCTATTTTCCGAAAAGTCAAAGGGTTTCATCTCAGGAATTTGTAAAGTCTAAGCCAATGATGGTGCAAACACCTAAGGCAAGGAAGACTGTTGCTCCTAAGGTTAAACCCTCTGATCAACATTGGGGCGTTGCCAAAACTGAAAGGAAATCTATAAATCAAAACAACAGCTTTCCAAGTTACAAAAATTTTCAAAAACAGGTGAAGAAACCAGTTTCAAAACAACCAAAGTTTGAAAAACCCAAGGTAACTAGAACTGTTTTCAAAAATGATTCTAAAATGCAGAAGGTTGAAATACCTAAAGTCACAACTCAAAAGGTGACTAAAAGAAAAACTGTTTTGAAAAGTGAATCTAAAACGAAGAAGGTTGAAATACCTAAGGTCACAACTCCAAAGGTGACTAAACCTAATGTTAAATCACCTGGAACTTGGAAACCAAAGGCTAATGCAGCTACAACCGAATCAGCCCAACTTCCTGATTTTTCAAAATGAATGTTTTTAAAAGAAATTTCATTCATTGATTCCTCAGGAGTACCCAGAAAAACAATGGCCTGGGTACTATTAGCTAACTAATCTCTCACTCTGTGCAGGAACGATCAAGGAGGATTATCACTAACGTTTTTATTACTAATTTGTTTGTTGATAAGTGATTGTTCCAGGCACAGTTTAGGAGACGTATCTTCATGTCATGTCAAGTAATCTATAAATGGAGGGTATGTCTCATTGAGAGGTAAAAGGTCAAAATCAGCATGAAAGGTACTGTTCTTAACTTGGTTGTTTGAATGATGAGGCAGCAAAGGGTCTTTTGAGTTAAACCTATTTCATTATAGTTTCAGTTAAGTTGTTGATTGATTATGTGTTTGACTTCAAATGCAATAAAGGGTGCATGTCATGAAACCCAATTTTCTAAAATTTTCAAATCAATACTTTGAAAGTTAGCTTGGCCAGATATCTTCAAAATTTTGTGTTTTGTTCTTTTAAGTGTGTTTGTGTGTTTTATTTTTTATTAAAAAAAAACCTGAAAAATGATGTTCACAAGATTGTGACATTAAAAATCAAAAAGCAAGGGGAAGAAATGTAAAGATGAAGAAAAAGTTGACCCCTCAAAAATAGTGTGCTTTTCAATTTTTTAATTGTTTGTGTCTTGTTTTTAAGAAGTTTAGGGGAAGTAAAATGAATGTCCGGGTTGGAGATGGCTGACACGCGTAAGGCGGAAGTGAAAGGCAAGCCCCACGGTGATATGCTCGGTAGGCTCGACCTAAACTTATGACCTCCAATGAAAGTGAAGTGAACTTAAAAGATATATATGTTTAGTTTCCCATCTCAGGTTGCATGGTTTAAAAGACTGAGTCCCGGCAAAAATGGGTTGAGAGTGGTAATTATACCTAGTATTCACTCTCTCACACGCCATGTCTTTGCTGTCATGACTACACCACATAATAAAAAGAAAAGAAAAAGAAATGAAAAAGAAAAGAGAATAAATAATCACTCAGTTGGTCTTCTTTGCGTGCTTAGCGGCCGACCTGATCACCAACTGATGGTTAATGAAATAAGTGGTAGTCATAACGGTGTTGCATGGTTCCTCATTTTATGCCACACACCCGTTCACGAGGTCCTCCTGAGTTGTCACCACTTTCTGATCCCGACGCGGATATTCGTGAACGGTTTCGCCTTCTACGCACCGAGCTAGAGGCATTTATCATTTCCACCGCTCAATCCAAACCATCTTCTTCCACACAAACCACACGCGACACCAAACCCATTCCATTCCCCGATCTTTCATCCATGGCGGCACGTCGCACCGTCCACGAGCAGGCTAGCGCCGGAGTCACCGAGGCCCGGTTTGCTATTGCACAGCCTGCTATTGCCAACACCGCGAATTGGCAAGTTCCGTCCCACGTCATCAACGCTTTGACGCATTCCATTCAGTTTCATGGACGTGAGGACGAAGATGCACCGACACATATCTCCCGCTTCATTCGTATCTGCAACACGTTCGGACTCACCGGAGTCGCGAACGAAATCATTTATCTGCGTCTGTTTCCATTCTCCTTTATGTCTCGAGCCACCGAGTGGCTTGAGACGCTTCCGCCTAATTCGATCGCCACCTGGGACGATCTCACCGCAAAATTTATCATCCTCCAGCCAAGGCTTCACGTACTCAGGAGGAAATCCACTCTTTCAAGATGGACCCCGATGAGCCTTATTCTGTTGCTTACGAGAGATTCAACACCCTTCTGAGTAGATGTCCGCAACACGGGTTGACGGACTGGGCGATCATAGAAAAGTTCTATAATGGACTTCCTTATCCTGTCCAGAAGGATTTCAACATCTCGGCTGGGGGACATATGATGGAGAAGCTCACTGTGGATGAATGCAAATCATTATTTGAGAGCTTCGCACTTGCTGAACAGCAGGCACCCGGAGGTCGGAGAGCCACCTTGGCCCCGACTAGGTCACTCGCACCATCTACATCTACCCGGGGTGTAAATCACATTGGCTCAGAAACCATGTCACCTAGGGAGTTAGAGAATATTTACAAAACTTTAGAAGAAATCAAACTCCACTTCAAAGCCAAATGTGAGCTGTGCAGAGGCGCTCACGACACTCGAGACTGCCCGCTTGCTCCCGCTGAGCAGGTGGATTACATTGGAAACCGAAACCAGTTCGGTAATTCGTTCCAGTCTGGGTGGAGGAGTGGCCAAAATTCAGGATGGCGAGAGGGAGGAAATCCACCTGGCTTTCAGCCGAGGTATAACCAGAGTGGTGGAGGAACTGAAGGGCCGACTATGAAGGAGCTTACAGAGCTGGTCATGAACCAAACGCAGATTTTGCAGCAGATGAACGCAAGAGATGAGGCCACACAGAAGAAGCTGGCGGAGCATGACACGTTACTGAGGAATCAACAAGCTTCGTTCCTTGATTTGCAGAGGTCAGTCGGTGACATTGCGAAGCAGCTGAAGGAGCTCAATTCCCGTGGGGGTCAGTTTTCTGGTAGTACTTATAAGAACCCCAATGCTAATGTCAATGCCATCACCACTAGGAGCGGGAGAGTTGTCCAGAGTCCATCGCCGACGGTAGTTGATGAAGAGCCGGTCGATGAGGAGATCGAGTTAGAGACGCCTGGCGGGAGGGTGCACGAGAGCGTTACGCCAGCGAATACCGCACCGAACGTCGAGGCTGAGGTAGTTAGAGAGAAGTGTTAGAGCATATTCCTATGCTAACATTGTGTCTCATGTATTGTATCTAGACAAGAGCTTCTGTGTGAGTCAGTTAGTCATATGGCCGTACCATATGCACCGCCGGACCAGTTGGTCCGGGCGGACCAGATGGTCCGCAGGTGATCCGCTGGCCTATTGACTAAGTGACTATAAATAGTCCATGTTAGAGAGAGTTAGCAGTGCTGTCATTCACTACATCTTAACTGTGTGTAACTGAGTGTGTTTTCTCTCTCTACATTGTATCTCTAAGTGAATCAATAAAGCAAAGCTTTATTTACCTTCTTGTTGTTATCTAATTACCGAATCATGCAGTAGTAAGATCGTCTCGTGCTTTTACAAGTGGTATCAGAGCAATCCAGGTTGCTCTACTGCTGTGTTTAGGTAAGTTTTCGAAATTCTAGAGAGAGAAAGTTTGGGTTTTCTACGTTTTTCATCAAGTTTTCGTAATTCTGAGTGATTCAGAGGATAAAAATGATTTCTGAATGTTCCTGGAGTGTTTTCGCATCATACTGATTCAGTTTCTAGCTTCAATTGTCGAAATCTGTGAAAATCAGTCGATTTTAGTTCGATTTGTTTCTGGTCCGCCGGTTGAAAATCTGATCCGCTGTTTGATCCGCTACAGCAATCTTCATCAGCTGATCCGCGGCAGTTACAGCGTATCAGTGTGATCCGCTGAAATATTTGATCCGCCGTAACAGTTTTTGATCCGCCGTACCAAAATCTAATCCGCCGTACGAAATTTGGTCCGCCGGACGAAATCTGATCCGGTATCTGGTCCGCTAGTACAAATCTGATCCGCCTTGTTAATTTGATCCGGAACTGGTCCGCTGATAGTATTTTGATCCGCCAATTTGTGTTGGTCCGCTGGCAGAAAACATATTTTCACTAAAACTGACGTAACTTGCAAACCGTTTGGAGTTACGGAACCCAATACCAGTCAAAACGTTCGTCTTTCCGAGATCTAGACGTGTACTAACCTGAAAGGTCTGTACCCCCCAGTTTGACCCCCAAAATCCGCTTGGAAGACCCTCATTTTTGAGTTCAAAGTTTTGGAGGTTTCGGTTTAACATCAAAATGAGTGATTTCTATGCAATGACTGCTGCTCAAACATCAATGCAAGCCATGTTGAACTATGATAACGAGATAGGAACAACTCAAAAAGTTCCTAAATTGTTAAGGCTTGAAGATTATCTGATGGCGAGAGGGAGGCTTCGGGTTTCGGGTTGGTGGACTCGATTCAAACCAAAAGTGGCTAAGGAGTTCTTCGTGGGCCAAGCCCGGTTCGGCCCTAAATCCTCCTAGGGTAACCGGACCGGTTACTTTTATTATTATTAGTTTTGTTTTGGTGTTTTCTTGTTTATCAAGTTTGGACTCCTATTTATTGTTTTCTTATGTTTGTTTGGAACGCAGTTTTTGAGAAATAATATTACGTATTCTTTGGAGGTTATCCAAGGTTTTCTAGGGCCGGTTCTTGGCATCTAGGGTTTCTTTGACATAGATCAAAGGTTGCTATCCGCTACGCCATTAAGTGGTATTCAGAGCCATGTCGGATCACCGTAGGAACCATCGTAGATTCGCCGCCGGAGGCAACGATGAGTACTATCGCGATCCGAGAGACGAGGAGATCGAACGTTTGCGTCAGAGGCTACAAGAGTTCGAGTGGCAGAATAATGGTCGCTGGGGTGATCGTGCAGACTCGGAGCGCACCGAGTCTGTCTTGTTCGAGAATGACGACAGGGGTGGGTTTCGAAACCCATTCGGACGACCTTATCATGTTCGACAGGACTCGCCACCGCCGGTCGACCCACTGCGAAACCTAGGGTTTCGCATGGAGATTCCAGAGTTCGAAGGAGGGGTCCAACCGGATGATTTTATCGATTGGATTCACACGGTCGAACGGGTTTTTGATGTGAAGGAAGTCCCGGACTATCTCAAGGTCAAGTTGATTGCATTAAAACTCCGGAAGCATGCTTCTCTGTGGTGGGAAAATTTGAAGAAACAACGCCGACAGGAAGGTAAACATAAAGTTGAAACGTGGGATAAGATGAAACGTTTATTACAAAAAAAGTTTTTACCTGTTAATCATAGGCAAGATGCCTTTTTGGAATACCATACTCTCAAACAGGGTTCTTTAACGGTTGATGCTTTTATTATGGAGTTTGAACGCTTGAGGATGCGTTGTGGTGCGGAGGAGGATGAAGAACAGGTGATCGCACGGTTTTTGGGATCGCTACAGAGCGATATCGCTGACGTTGTTTATTTGCAACAATATTATACTTTTGATGATGTTTGCAGGTTAGCTCACCGGGTGGAGAAGCAAGCGAAATTACGACCCCGGAACACCTCCACACGGCCCAATCAAAGTCGTGTGCCACCCGCCACACAACCAGCGACGCAACAGCCGCCACCACCGACAGCCCCGACCGCTCCCATGCAAACTACAGCCTCATCATCATCCACCATGCGATGTTTTAAGTGCCATGGTTTGGGTCACTTAAAACGTGACTGTCCCAATACGCAAATAGTTACATTGGTTGATGACAACCCCCCTGTATATGACGACGACGGTTCAGACGACAACGAAGGGGAAGTAATTTATCCGGACCGAGGAGAGGCATTGATTTCTCAACGTGTACTTAGTGCGTCGGCCGCCACCAATGACGATGACACTTCATGGTTACGTCACAATATTTTCCGAACTAAGTGCACCACCAAAGGGAAAGTTTGCGATGTTATTGTGGATGGGGGCAGTTGTGATAATATGATCGCCGCAACCGCAGTTGAAAAATTGGGGCTTCACTTACAGGTTCACCCGGAGCCGTATCAGTTGACGTGGTTAAAAAAAGGGAATCTTGTGAAGGTAACGCATCGGTGTTTAGTTTCTTTTTCCATTGGGAATAAATATACAGATGAGTTATGGTGCGAGGTGATCCCCATGGATGCGTGTCACATTCTTTTAGGACGGCCGTGGTTGTACGATCGACGGGTAAAACACGACGGGTTTCGCAATACTTATTCA
This sequence comes from Deinandra increscens subsp. villosa, assembly GCA_039602395.1. Classification (NCBI taxonomy): domain Eukaryota; kingdom Viridiplantae; phylum Streptophyta; class Magnoliopsida; order Asterales; family Asteraceae; genus Deinandra; species Deinandra increscens. The sequence goes on from JBCNJP010000025.1 coordinate 66,267,263, forward strand.
TTTAAAAAAGATGGCTTAAGCATTACATTGGCACCATTAAATCCCAAAGAAACACATACGAAGGCCCTGATTTTGTCCCCATCCGAATTCTTGGGTTGTGCCATGCACCCACCACCACCTTGGCTACTTGGTTTGTTCATCTTCGAGGAAAACCCCCCAACACCGGCTCCACCCGAGGATGTGCACCCGCTACTGGCAGAATTCGGGGACCTTTTTCCCGAGGATATTCCACCCGGCCTTCCACTTGCAAGAGATATTCAACATTGTATTGATTTTCAACCGGGAGCAAGCATTCCAAACAAACCCGCGTACCGTATGAACCCGACCGAGTATGCGGAACTACATCGCCAAGTTTCCGAATTACTAGAAAAAGGATTTATACGCGAAAGTAAAAGTCCTTGTGCAGTGCCCGCCCTCCTAGTGCCTAAACCCGGTGGTAAGTTCAGAATGTGTATTGACAGTAGAGCCGTTAACAAAATCACGATTAAGTATCGGTTTCCAATCCCTCACTTTGAAGATTTATTAGATCAGTTACACGGGTCTAATATTTTTTCAAAGATTGATTTGCGTAGTGGATACCATCAGATTCGCATGCGGCCGGGGGACGAGTGGAAGACGGCGTTCAAAACGAGGGACGGGTTGTATGAGTGGATGGTGATGCCTTTCGGGTTATCAAACGCGCCCAGTACGTTCATGCGTTTGATGAATCATGTTTTCAGAGGCTTAATCGGCGTCTCGGTGGTAGTATATTTCGACGACATACTCGTTTTCAGCAAATCTTTGGCCGAGCACCTTGTTCATTTACGAGAAGTATTTACGGTTTTGCGGGCACAACGCCTTTTTGCTAACAAAACCAAGTGCCATTTTCTTACACAGGAAGTTATATTCTTGGGATATGTCGTGTCGCAGAAAGGTATTCAAATGGACGAGACAAAGGTGGCGGCTATCACCGTTCGGCCGACTCCGGCTAGTTTACATGATATTCGAAGTTTTCACGGGTTGGCCTCGTTTTATCGACGGTTCATTCGTAATTTCAGTTCAATCATCGCCCCCATGACTGAGTTGTTGAAGAGTTCTAAGTTTGTATGGACCGAGGCGGCACAACGAGCATTTGTTGAATTAAAAAAATGTGTTACTCAAGCACCCGTGTTAGCGTTGCCAAATTTCAACGAGGTTTTCCAAGTGGAGTGTGATGCCTCGGGCATAGGGATTGGTGGCGTTTTGAGCCAAGGAGGACGTCCCGTTGCGTTCTTTAGCGAAAAATTAAATGACGTTCGTAAGCGGTACAGTACGTATGATAAAGAATTTTACGCTATCGTCCGAAATCTCGAGTATTGGCGGCATTACTTACTCCCAAATGATTTTGTGTTGTTTTCTGACCATCAAGCACTTAAATACATTCAGGGACAAGCAAAGTTGAATCCAAGGCATGCAAAGTGGGTTGAGACGTTACAAGGATACACCTTTACAATCCGACATAAGGCAGGTTCCGCTAATTCCGTCGCCGACGCGCTCAGTCGCCGGCCTGTTTTATTGAGTTCATGGGAGGTGAAAGTGCGGGGCTTCGATTCTTGGCAGCAACTATATCCGGCTGACCCGGATTTTGGCTCGGGTTGGGCTCAGACCGCGACGGGGGCGCACGGCCCATTTGTGCGACGTGAGGGGCTTTTGTTTAAGGGTCCCTTAGTTTGTGTTCCACAATCTTCTTATCGGGCTGCTATCATTTTGGAATGTCACACAGGGGGCCTCGCGGGACACTTTGGACGGGATAAAACCGTTGCGTTGGTCAAAGAACATTTTTTTTGGCCTCATTTAGTCGCTGATGTTAATCGGTTATTGGCTCAATGTCGTGTTTGTAGGCTGGCTAAAACTACACATTCTAATCAAGGGCTCTATACTCCGTTGCCTCTACCGAACGACCCTTGGGAAGATGTTAGTTTAGATTTTGTCTTGGGGTTACCACGTACTCAACGACAAAAAGATTCCATCATGGTGGTCGTCGATCGATTTTCGAAAATGGCGCATTTTCTCCCGTGTGCTAAGACGTTTGACGCGTCTCAAGTGGCTCGGTTGTATTTTTCTGACATAGTCCGTCTACATGGGATTCCTAAAACTTTGACCTCCGACCGGGATGTTAAGTTTGTTGGTCATTTTTGGCGACAGTTGTGGAAGCGCATGGGGTCCACATTACAGTTTTCGAGTTCCCATCACCCCCAAACCGATGGCCAAACTGAGGTCACTAACCGTAGCTTGGGTAATTTGCTTCGTAGTTTGGTGGGCGACAAACCTAAACAGTGGGATTTGGCTCTCCCGCAAGCCGAGTTTGCTTATAATCGGTCTTCTCATAAATCAACGGGTAAGTCGCCGTTTTTTATTGTGTATGGTCGGAATCCGTTTACACCTCTTGATTTGGCTCCCCCGTTGGATCATACGTATATGAGCACCGATGGTGATGTTCGTGCTTCTCAGATTCAAGAGTTACACCAACAGGTTCGGGTTCAAATTGCGAAACATAACTTACAGTATCAAGAGCAAGTTAATAAACATAGGAAACATGTGGTTTTTAATGAAGGCGATTTGGTTTGGGTTCACCTTCGACGTGAACGGTTTCCACAAGGCAGGTTTGGTAAGCTCCATCCGCGGGCTGACGGTCCGTTTCGGGTGTTGAAGCGCATTGGTGATAATGCTTATAAGATCGACTTACCGGGCCACTATAAGGTGTCTGCGACCTTCAACGTGGCGGATCTTTCCCCTTATGAAGGTGAATTTAGTTTGGATGATGACTCGAGGACGAGTCCTTTTCAAGTGGGGGAGGATGATGGCGAGAGGGAGGCTTCGGGTTTCGGGTTGGTGGACTCGATTCAAACCAAAAGTGGCTAAGGAGTTCTTCGTGGGCCAAGCCCGGTTCGGCCCTAAATCCTCCTAGGGTAACCGGACCGGTTACTTTTATTATTATTAGTTTTGTTTTGGTGTTTTCTTGTTTATCAAGTTTGGACTCCTATTTATTGTTTTCTTATGTTTGTTTGGAACGCAGTTTTTGAGAAATAATATTACGTATTCTTTGGAGGTTATCCAAGGTTTTCTAGGGCCGGTTCTTGGCATCTAGGGTTTCTTTGACATAGATCAAAGGTTGCTATCCGCTACGCCATCATTATCACAATTGGAGAAGTCGGTTTGAATCTTACATTTATTCACAAGATATTGAGAGTTGGATTCCAATTGAGAAAGAATATGAATATCCGATGATTAGTCCCAACAAACCAAAGATAATTAGTAGCTTCGATGCTGATGAACGGAAATTGTTTGCTCGGGAAAAGAAAACATATAGTTACCTTACAATGGCCTTACCAAAAGAGCTAATGCATCAATTTAAGCAATATACAACGGCTAAGGAGTTGTGGGATGCTATTGAAGAGAGATGTACGGGTAATGATCAATACAAAAATACTCGAAAGAAAGTGTTGAAGAAAGAGTTTGATAATTTCAGGCACTGCGAGAATGAGAAAATTCCAGATTTGATTGCTCGGTTTTCACATTTAATAAATGAACTTGATGTTGTAGGAGTCAAGAAAGATAGAGATGAATTGAAAGAGAAAATTCTGGAAGCTTTACCAGAAAAATGGGAAAATTATGTGATGATGTTGACAAATGATCCAAATTATTCAAATTGGACTTTCAATCAAATAACTAGCAAATTACAAGCTCGTGAGATGGAACTGCTGGTGAAGAAATCTACACATCCTACAGTTCAAAATTCTGAATTGTACTTTGGAGAAAATAATGCTACAGTTCATGCTAAGGCAAAGTCACATTCTATTTCAAGCAGTAATCCACCGGTAACAGCTTTTCTTGCTGGACATTCTGGAAATTCTGGTTATTCTCCAGGATGTTGTTTTACTATTCCAGATAAATCATCAAACAATTCTCATCCTGCTCAATCAACTGAAGAATTGGCTGCATTGCTATCTGCTTTTATAGCTTCATCGTCTGGATCAATATTTGGTCAAGTTAGTGATGCTGGTTTAAGTGGAACTGAGTTAGAATAGCTGGATGATGATCAATTAGCTGAGTTAGATTTGCATTGGCAATTTGCAATGATGGTTGAAAAAGGAAGACGATTTATCAAGAAACATGGAAAGAATTCGTTTGTTCCAGGAGGAAGAAATTTGGGTTTGGATAAATCTAAAGTAAAGTGTTTCAATTGTTCCAAGGTTGGACATTTTGCTCGTGAGTGTTCTCAATCATCATCTGATAAGAATAAATCTGATAAGCCTGACGCAAAAGCTATGATGGCTCAAGCTCAAGTAGATAAAGAATTTGATGAATGGTCAAAACAATTTGACAAATCACCTATTGCTTTGACTGCTATTCAAAATACGTGTGCCGACTCAGACGAGTGTTGTTATATCAATGGTCAACATGTGGCTTTAATGGCTAATATTGAAGTTGAATCAAGTGAATATACATCTGAGCTCACTACATCTGAAACAAGTGATTCTGAAGTTAGTGGGTATGAGTCAACTTGTGCATTTTGTGCTGAAAAGGATAGAAAAATTCGTGATTTGGTTCAAGAAAAGGAAGGGTTAATGGTTGAGAGAACACTGAAGGAAACAGAATTAGAAAGTTTCAAGAAGAAAGTTGAAAATTCTGATGAGATTTGCAAAGTAAATGAGAAATTATTAAACGAAAAGGATGAGTTGATGGAAGAGATTGTCAAGCTTAAGAGCAATATGGATGACATAGTTGCTCGAGATAAGGAACAATTTCTGAAGTTGAAAACTGAGAATGAAGAGTTGGTTAAAAGTGTTGAGAAATGGGAGAATGAAGCAAAAGATGCCATTGAAGATTTTGATGCTTTGTTTAGCAAATCCAAAATAAAATTGGATTCTCTTCAGCAATTATACGATGATCTTCAGAAAGAGTTTGATGAAGTTAATGCAAAAGAAAGTGATCGTCAAAAGGAACATTCCATCTTACTTGATAAAGTCACGACTTTGACACATGACAATCAGTTGTTGAAACGCAATATTGAGATTCATGAAGGCCGTGTCAAGAAAATTACTCAAGAAGTGTGTGATGCTCATGATCAGATGCGACAGGAAAAGTTTCGATTTAATACAGCTTCAGAGCAATTAATTGAATCAGAAACAACATTGGGTGAAGCTCAAAAGAAAATATCTGATCTGAATGTTGAAGTGTTGGATCTTAAGAGGCAGTTGAATAATTTGAAGAATTCACATTCTTTTACCAGTTACTTATGCAAAGACGAGAATTTCAAGAAGGTTTTTGGAAGCGAGGAATATAACCAGATTCCACATCCGGTTATTGAATCTGATGTTCTTGCTGATATTCAAGGTTCTGGTATAACGGGTGATTATTCTGAATTTGCTGCGAAGAAGTCTGATTTGAAGAAATCTCAGATATCAAAGAAGAAAGAAGAGAAAGAGGAACATGTGGTTGGTGTATCTCCATTAAAATTTGTTTCTAGTGGGTTTATGGGAGATACGAGTGTTGGTTCTAACGATAAACATAGTGAGGACGATAAGAAGAAAGTGAGTGAAGAAACAGCTGCTGCTGAGTTGGTTAAAGCAAACAAGTTGAAGGATATTAAAGCTTCTTTCAATCAGGCTGCTAAAGCAGGTACCTCAAGTTCTTCGATTGATTTAACTAAGCTACCGGGTTACAAACGTTGTGGTTTGGGTAGTGATGGTAAGAAGGGTGCACGGAATATCAAGAAAAATATGCCCAAGAAAGATCTGAAAGTAAAGAAAGACACAAGCTTGGAACAAATTTATTATTTGGCTCAAGTCTTCATGTCTACAATGGAAAAGGGGTTAGGAGGACAGATCCAAAAGAAGGCTTCATCTACAAGTTCTTCTGGTGAAGTTCAATCAGTGAAAGTTTCGTCTTCATCTGGATCAAATTCTGCTCCTCGAAGTCCTACTTCAAAATGGGTACATTCTAATCGATTTCAAATTTTTGATGATATTTCTGATAATTCTGAGCCCGTTGAGAGGTGTTCATCAGTTCAGGGCAAATCACAATCTAAACGATCATATCGTTTGTGCTATCAATGTCGTCGACAGGGACACATGGCACAGGATTGTCCTGAAACTGGTATAAGATCATTTTCAAACAAATCTGCCACTTTTATTGATGAATCAGGCAGAATTTTTACTGAGTCCACACCGTCTAACACTAAGCCTAAAAAGAAACAATTTTTTAAATTTGATTCAAGTGTTGAAGGTTCATCACAGGATGATGTCTCAGTAAAAACAGAAAAGGTCAAAATGCAGTGGCGACCTAAAGTGGTCAGCAAAGCTGCAAATGATTTTGTGGAAGACACTAGTCGACCAGAAGCTGTGTGCTTCGGGTCATTTGAATACTAATCATTTAAACCAGTGTGCAGGTATTCCTAGAAGACCCGTTGGTGATTGCAAAGTTGCTGATGGAGGAGTATTCTGCGTTTTTAACTTAAATTACATGTGATATCATTTTTCACACTGAAATTTTCTGAAAGCTAAACCTGACAGGTATCAGTATCGATTGGTCAATTTTTTTTAATGCATTTTGTTTGTAGTTTAGGGAGAGAAAATTGAAAAATCAAAAATAGTGTCTTTGTGTTTTTGTTAAAATGAAAATCCAAAAATAGAGTTTTCATTTTAAGGGGGAGAAAATGAAAAATACAAAAACATCGAAAAATGGAAAAAATACAAAAACATTAAATAAATGAGAAATTGTATCCAACATATTTGGGAAATGATGGTTCATTGGCTTACGTGTCTGACTCATGGATAAAATAGATGAAAAAGTCATAAGATCATTGTTTGATGTACTTGGTAGGCTCGGCATTGAATAAGAAAGTATTCAGATGTGATAAACACTAAATATTAATGCTTGACCAAGTGGACAACATCTTGATGCATATTTCATGATATATCAAGAAAAGATATGTGAGAAAGAAAATGAAAAGTCACTGTGTATACATGTGTTCATTTTGCAAAGATTTAAACTTGTTTGATTTTCTTTATTTTGTCAAACGATCGGACTTTCTCTGTGTGTCGAAAGACCGACCTGATTGTTGTTCGTTTGACGTTCTGCTTTATTTTCTTTGGTGTTTCGTATAACTCATCGGACCATCAGATTAGTCATAGCCGAATGAAGTTGACATTAGTGATTAGGATTCTGAGTCTAGGTGGTATCTCTCTCTGTTCTGAAGGTTGTTCCTAGGTTTCCTGCTGTCCGTTTGTTAGTTGCGTTAGTTAATTTTCATTCAAATCAAAATTCAAATCAAAACCCAAATTACTCATTATTTCCAATTTCTAGGTCTAGGTTAAGTCTCTGTCTTTAGAGTGTCCTTAGGGTTCGATATTCCCGGTCTTCCTTAGCTTTACTATAATCCGACAGGTACACTTGCCTTAGGGTTCGGTTTAGTTTTAGGGTTTTCGGTAAAATTTAGGTGTGTCTAGGTCTAGGTTTTAGTAGCATTTTTAGGTACGTTCCGAGCACATCAATATATATATATGGAGAGGATCATTTGAGAACCAATTGAGTTTGAGAACTAAAAAGAACTAATTTGAGCCACTAGTTTATGTATATGGAAACCCTCCCCATGAATTATAGTGGTCCCCACCTGAAATTAGTTGTGGAGATTTAGTTCTCAAAAGTTCTCAAAATAAAAAGTTCTCATTTGAACCTAACCCTATATATATATATATATATATATATATATATATATATATATATATATATATATATATATATATAGGGTATGGTTATAATACAAAGTACTTTTTGCATGAGAAGTGTGAGAAGTGGATGATGTGTTAGATATTAAAGCACGGTATTGTATTTTTATAATAATTTTTGTAAATATATGACAATATACATGGTTATTTTCCATTTTAAAAGGTCTTATATTTATCAAAATAAGAATTATAGGATAACACAATGTAAATACAATGTGCTAATATCCTAATACGATGCCTTTTTAAAAATTCTTAATAAATGGTGTTTGGAATCCAATGAATGATGTTTTGTATTTTAGGACTGTCATATGTTTGCCAAAATTACAATTAAAAGATAACACCATGCATTAATATCCAAACACCATGCACTTCTCACACTTCTCACGCAAAAAGTAAATTGTATTTTAACCTAACACTATATATATGTGTGTGTGTATATAAGGACGATCATATGCGGACATGTTTTTTGCCTAAGATCCATGCGCACCAAGAAGAGACTGCCACGTATAATTTTAATAAATTCAAGCGCAAGGGTGTATACGATATTTTGCCTTATTAGTTTGTTATGGCAACTCCTGTTATATCACGAAGATTTTGCATTCGATAAGCAGTTTCTTCAAATTCAAATTTCTACAAGTCGATTAGGGTTTAACGCAATTTTATCGATCAATCGGGTTTCCATAAGTTGTCGATCAATTCATTTTTAATGGATTCTGCAATAGATGTATCTTCTCCAGACTCGAGCGATAGTTCGAATGACAATGTTCATATTGAAGGTAATTTTTTTAATCTTAGCGATCGAGATAGTAGTTTTAGGTATGAATTTGAATTTGATGAGCCGTTAACTATGATTTTCGACGTATATTATGATGCCGGTCTGGTAATCCACGTTTATTATCATGCCGGTCTGGTTATCGTCGTATATTTATGATGTGTTTTCGATCTGATAGCAGTTTTTTTATTATATTAATTTGAATTTGGCGATCCTGCTAGTATGATATGCTATACGATGTTGGTCTGGTATCATGCTGTTATGTTATGGAAGTTGTGTTTTTAGTTGATTATTTTTATCATTATTTTTACTGAATGATTTGTTGAATATGTTTTTCTAGAAGGTATTGCTATGCTGGTAGTTCATGGTGGTGCTTTAATGTTTTGTTAATTTTTTTTTAGTTGATGCTGATTTTTGTGCCAATGATGGACAACCAATTCATAATTACTCTGTAAATGGAGTTGAACGTGTATCTCCAACAACTGGGAAGAAATTTTATTCACCAGTTGTGGCACAATCTGCTAAACCTGAGATTGGTATGGTTTTTGATACTGTAGATGAAGCATTTGATTTTTACAAAAATTATGCAAAATTAGGATGTTTTGAAGTCCGTAGAGGAGGTGATAGGAAGGCAAAAGGAATTGTTATATGAAAGTTTTTTGTATGCTCTAAAGAAGGTAATAAAAAGTTCCACCCCATTGATACGTTTAGCGATAATGCTGGTGCTGAAAAGAAATCAAAAGATAAACGCAATCGACCTTCAAAAAGGACGTAATGTCATGCCCAATTGAACTTGAAAATTACAGATTGTGGAAGATACAAAGTTCATTCGTTTATTGAGGAGCACAACCACAAATTTGTAGATGAAAGCGATATTTACTTGCTAAATTCATCAAGGCATATGACTTTTACCCAATAACAAACATTATATGATTTATCAAAGTTGAATATTGGTTCAGTTCGGGGTTTTCACATTATGCGTAAGATGCATGGTGGATTTGAGGATGTAGGTGTAACAGCTGTTGATTGTAAGAATTTTAAAAGGGACATGAATACATTTATTTCAGAGTTTGATGCTGATATGATTGTCAAATGTTTGTTTAGGAAGAAAGAATTTTGCGATGAATTTTCGTGTGACTACACTGTTGATACTGATGGTAATCTTACTGGTTTGTTTTGGGCTGATGAGACAATGAAAATAAATTTCCTTGTTTTTGGGGATGTAGTTGCGTTTGATGCCACGTATCATTCAAACAGGTAATTTAAATATACAGATATTATTTTATGCTGGCATAATTATTCCATTTTTTTTAAATATATTACAGAAATGAGCAATTCCATTTTTAATTGTAGATATCAGATGGTATTTGTTCCATTTACTGGCATAGACAATCATAACTGCAATATTACTTTTGCTGCTGCTCTGCTGGGATCAGAGACAACTGAAAGTTACACTTGGTTTCTTCGAAATTTCCAGAGCAGCATGGGGTCTGATCCTAAAGTAATTGTTACTGATCAGGATGCTGGCATGAAAGGTGCCATCACTGAGGTATTTCCAAATGTTAGACACAGGTTGTGCATGTGGCATATTATGAAGAAGCTTGCGTCTAAGGTTGTTATATCTTCTATTTTTTTCTTATGTTTGGTCTTTTTGTGAGTAAATGTTTTTTCTGTTTGTGTTTTATATATTTTTTTTCTTTTTATGTTTGCAGGTTAGTAAACGATTGTTCCGAAAAAAAATTCAAACGCAAGCTTTGTAACGTAGTGTGGACTGATGCAATTAGTATTACTGAATTTGAGGAATGATGGCATAGTATAATGGTTAGGTTCAAATTGACTGAGAACCGGTGGTTTAATGACATGTATAACATGCGGGAAGATTGGATCCCTGCATTTTTCCGTCACGAGCACATGTCAGGGTTGATGCGAACAACATCTAGATCTGAAAGTGAGAATCATTTCTTTGGCGCGTTTTCCAATGTGGATAATACACTTGTAGAATTTTTTAGCAGTTTTGAAACTGCAATTGAGTGCCAGAGATATCAACATAGGAAGAATGATCATGATACTCGTTACACAACACCAGATTTTAGGACGGGTTCAATTCTTGAAAGGCAGGCTGATAAGATTTATACTAGAGTAATTTTTTATGACGTTCAAGAAGAAATAAGGCCCGGTGTCAATGATTGTTTAAGTTTGAATACAACAACAGTTGAGGATTTCTTGAAATTTACAATAAAGGAGTTTAAGTCACCATACAAAGGCTTGTCTGAGGTATATTTCCTTTTTTTATGCTGGAATAATTGTTTTGTCACATTCAAAAATTATGCTTGAAATTTGTCACATTTTTTATGCTGGAATATTTATGCTGGAGTAATTTTTTTATGTTTTTTTAATGCTGCAACTCTTTTTAAATCTTGTACTTATTGTTTAGTTTTTTTAGGTTGTTTTCAGGGAGAGTGACATGACATTAGCATGCATATGTAATCGTTACGAACAGTATGGGCTTCTCTGTCGTCATATTGTTTATGTTTTAACTGTATGTGAGGTTGACATGTTTCCAGAGAAATATATTATGCGTTGATGGACCAGAGATGCAATTTCGAATGCGTCTACCATTTATATTCTTGAACGGGAGGGTGTTGATCCCGTTAGTGAGAATGTTGAAGGTCTTGTCAAAGAAATCATGATGTCTACGGAGTATGTTGTAAATCGTTTGGTAAGTAATATGGAAGAACTGACACTGTTCCGCGATAAAGTCAAAGAAGCTGTGAGCAAGGCTGATGGGTGTCGATTTAAAGTTGATCTAACAAAACAGAAGTGTAAGGATCAATCTAACCCTCACGCGATATCAAAGACTAGTAAACCCGTGCGGAATCCGGTTTTAGCTAGGTGATTCAAGAATAAACAATATATGCAATAATCGAAAAGTGTAAGAAACAAGTAAACACAAACCGATTGTAAACGAGAAAGATCACTTCGATTAACACCAAGTCCGAACCTAGGAAGGTTTCGGTTACACCTTTTAGAACTCGCAACCAGTTAGCACCAACAACCCTAAATCGATTATAGGAGGGTCTATATATAGGAGAGATTGACTTGGTAAACAAGTCAATCTCTTTACAAAATTCGAAACCTAAAACCCATCCAAAACCGATCGGACCTACCACTATCACTAGCCCAAATTTACATTTAACAAGCCCACTAACAAAATACTAGTCCAAACTATTAACTAACGAACTAATGCCAAAGCCTCAAAAACCCGGACTCTACAATCTTCCCCTAGGCTTTAGCATTAGTCAGACTTCACATCCTGAACTTTTTTGACAGATTTACTGTTGCTGGATCATATCACAGCTCTTTTGCCACGATCTCAGCTACGGCCTGAGTATAACACTTTGCATATTCTTCAGTGTCTTGATTACTCTCAATCTGATGCTTTGCTAGTACCATTATATCCTTCTTGTGAAACCTCATCAAATCATGAACTTCCATGACATTGATTGTCTTTGATTTGCAGAGACTTTTGGCTTCACCAGAATAATCACTATAAGCCCATGTTTGAAAATCATGCAAGCAATCTTCAGGATGTCTCATCGGCAGAGGTATTGTTTTTGTCTTGTGTGTAGGTGGATACAGAACATTTGTGAACTTCTTGGCTTTTACACTCTCCTTTCCTGGGATACTCTTCTTTCCATCCCATTTGAAGACACTCCTGTACTTCTTCACGTACGATTTCTTGTGAGGAAAATCTTCAAACCTCTTGAACTTGCTTCTTACAACATTTTCTAGTTTCTTGTAGAAGTACTTGGCTTGATCATTGTTTGAAGGATTTGAAAACGGTGCATGGTACAACATTGTGAGATCTACATTCGTCCAGGAGTAAAACTGGGTCCAGCTCTTGTAGTATTCCAATGGATACTGACCCTTTCTTCTTACTACGAACATATTCTTCTCTCCATCAAACATCCAGGCTTTAATATCTGCATTAATTCCTTGCTTATCATGATAATTCTCTCCCAACTGGATTAGATACCTTTCAGGAGGATAGGCAAATGTCTGAGTCTCCCAACCTCCGTCAAATTCAGAAGCTGGTACTGTCATATAATCTCTATCCCGAGTATCTTTATCTTCTGTGGAAGCTTCGGGTAATACATTCTGAGTTTCCTCAGGGATATCAGCTTCAAAGTCAAATACTGGTGATTGTGAGGAATCACCTGCACCTGAACTTCCTTCTGTGTTACCTAGATCTCCCTTATCACCTTGACCAGAGTTGGATCTGCTTGATCTATCTGAGCTAAGCTGCTTGATTAGCTTATGGAGATCTCTGAATTGTCTTGCAAACTCTCGGTTTATCTTCTTCTGATTCTCCAACTCAGTGTTATGAATTTTCTGAATATCAATCAGATCTTCAATTACCTCACTTTGGACTGTATTCTGGGCTTTCAGAACTTTTATTTCTTCTCTAAGTTCCTTTTCCAGTCTGAATTCAGGGGTTTCTACTACTTTCCCCTTTTCTTGGGCTGTGGGTTGAGTGGATGATTGACCAGCACTTGAGCCTGTGACTGGTGGTACACGAGGGTCTAATCTCCTTCTTCTTGGGTCACTTGGGCCTTCCACATGGTGTTTTGTAGCAATCGACTCAGTCTCAGTCATTTCTTCAAGAACAGAAGCACCGAGGGGAGGATCCTCTGTGGCTTTCTGTTTTCTAATCAGTGGCGTCTCAGCAGTTTCAGTCTCAACTTCCTCTAGAGTGATGTCATCAAGATACGTGTTATAATTGACATAATCTTCACCTTCAAAATTCAGTGCACCAATCCGCACATCTTCTAAGTCAAACTCTTCCCAGTCAGAGTCATTGGGAAGGTCAACAACTTTCTTCGGAGGAGGAGGTCGACTATGTTCTTCTTCAACAGAGGCATTTCTGTTCACTGGAACTTCCTCTCTCACTATTTCTCCAAATTCTCCGAACTTATCACCAAACGGCATCTTATCAGACAATTTCTTCTTTGGATTTATCATTGGAAAAACCTCAATGCCCATTGGCTTGGTATCATGTGTGTCATTTGTCTTCCTCAGTGCTGGATATCTTGAATCCAGAACTAACTGGATGAATCTTAGAACAACTGCAAACTTTTTATCTCTGGACACAACAGCCTTCACATCTTCAAATATAATTCTGGACCAGTTGAACCTAACACCTCTGACCAGTGACACCATTGCATGGGTGTGCACTTGGTTCAACTGATCTGTAGAGCTCTTTTTGGCAATGACACATTTTTGCAGGTAATGTGCCAACATTCTCCAATATGGTGGGATGAGAGCGTTCATGCTGGGAGGAGATATTGAGAGGTAACCCATTTCCTTCAGGCACTGAGACACCATTTCTTTATCAAGAACAGTGGGATCAGCAGCTACATCTTTAAGTCTGAGTGCCTGTCTGAAATTCTCTTCAGTTAAAATCACCTCAGTAGCTTAAATCTTGGCAATTATCTGCTTTCCATATTCAGATACATCTGCTGTCTTCCAAAACTCTTGCTGCATACGTTTGCATATAACCGGGTTTGCTGTTAGTGCATAGTGTAGACAGCACTTCTTCAATCCTGCTATCATTGACAGGTACTTCTCTCTGTATTCAGCAGGCGGGTCCAGCAAATAAGCCACCTGATTGTGATCTTTGACAAACTCCAAGTCCCTACACTCACAAACACAGATAAACATCCAAAACACACAAAAGTTCATTAGTTTTAGGGATTTCTCGAAAAACGGACAACATAACGGCTTAAAATTAACTGAAAAACCATTGAAAATATCATCAGGTACCTATCCGATCGAAAAGCAGGGTTTTCGATCGAAAAGCATCCGTCCGATCGAAGAATTCCTTTGTCACCGAGAGACCTGATCGAAAAGGGCTGGTCGCGATCGAGAAGTCCAGGCTCCGATCGAAAAGCATAGCTTTTGATCGGAAAGCCTAGGTCCTTGATCGAAAAGTCTCTGGTCAGCGACGACCAGCGATCAAAAAGCACCAGTCCCGATCGAACATCCCTTTTTTTCTTCATAACGAACCTGCAACTTCAATTAAACAGACCATATATACGAGTTTTGAACACTATTTCAAGCAAACCAAGTACCCATCCCATTATCCCTTCCATACCCGACCCAAAAACATAAAAAATAAACACATACTCGAGTCGGTCCTTTGGGGGTTTAGCTACGCGCTTCAGACGGGGAGCCATCACTCGAAATCAAGGCCGAGAAGGTGTTCAGAGGGTGAATCCGACAAGAGGGGAGGTGGCGGATGGTTGAAACGATGGTAGAGGGCGGCGGATTTGGAGATGACGGTGGCGGCAGTGCCGTGAGTCACCGGAGGGGCTGTGGTGGTTGGAATTTAACGGGAATGGTGGTGATGAGTTCGCAGGGGAGTGGCGGAGGTTGAGGTGGTGGTCGATGGTGACGGCAGAGGGTGGTGGTGGTGATCGGAGATGGTGGAGGTGAATTTAGGGTTTGGAGGAGAGATAGAATTGAGATAGTAATGAGGGGAAGGGGGGCCGGCGGTTCCCTTTTCTCTTTTTTTTTTCAAAATTTTAAAATTTTCACTTAGGCCCCCTCAAGTTTTGAAGTAGAGCTATTGACACCCAAACTTTAACAAAAACTAAATTTTCTTAATCAAACTCAATTTTATCATCAAATACCCACAGTTAATCCTGTTTATTACTGAAAGCTTCCTCTGAACTCAAGCCCGAGAGTTTATAATCTGGCAACTTAAAATTAACACAAAATAACCAAACCAAATAAAAAAACCAAAATAAAATTAAAAGGTAAAATTAGGCTAACAAAAAAAACTTAACTAACTGAGTTTTGAATGAAGAGGCATTGTTCGGGATCATACCAGATAGTCTGTGACTGAGGAACCCTTTTCAGCTTCAGTTACTTCGCGTGTTCAGGCGATTACTGGTATTTTGGTCCATCTTTAAACTCATGCCGCTTTTTCTTACTCAAGCAGTTTCATCACATAATTTATATTTTAAGGTTTATTTAATTATGATAATCTATTCAGGTCACACACATAAGTCCTAGGTATAATTTGTACACTCTATCAAGCACACCTGGTTTCCATATAACATTTTTCACGACACCTTTCCTTAAGCCCAACATCATGCTCCAAACGGGTTGAGAAAAGAAAAGAATAGATCACGAGGGTTTTGTTGGATAATATACAAAGTCAGCTAAATTTTTGAAACATTTTTAATAATGTTCTCATCAGTGACAAAGGCTGAGGGTTTTGGACGCTTGAGGGTCTCTTTTGATTGTGCACATTGGCATCTTTTTGGTTTATCATATATATACAATGTGATCTAAAACGTACGTGGATCAGGGTGGTGCCAGGTCTCCGCTTTCTCAGAACAGAGGAGTCCTGACTCACGTACAGCATTCCAAGGTCATTGCTTACGCAAAGCAGAGGGAATGGGATTTTTGATCATGACATTAACACTCAGAACCGGGCGTGTGTCTCAGGATTCCTGATGTACAGTCAAATAGAAATTGTACTCACCTAAGTGTGTGTTTCCTTTCAAGCATCATACGTTATCTTCAAGTGTTGTGATAAAACATACCTTTTGATTGATTGTCAGCAGAGCCTACCTAGCATATCAACCATGAATCACTGCTTTTCACATCCACCTTACACGTGTCAGTCAGCAAACACCTGGAAATCTATATCACTTCCCTGCCTGGTCAACCAAAACCAGAAAATTTTTTAAAAGCACACACATTTGAGGAGATGTATACACATTTGAGGATGAGGCCGAAGATCACCATCAAGCCTCCAACTTCTGTTCCTATCAAGATTGAAAGGCCGAAAACTACAATCAAGTCTCCAGACTCATCAGTGGGCTCATGCAATGTTGCAAAAGACGCTAGGCGGTACCTAGGCGGTCGACTAGGGAATTAGGATTAATCGGCCTAGGCGGGGATTAATCGGGGATTAATCGGTCGTAGTAAATTACAAAGATTTATAGATTTTCTAGAGATTATATATTGTAATATGTCAAAATACTAAAAACACTTCAAAAACTAGTAGTAATAAAGACTTCTAATATAAATATATAAGTGAAAAAAAGAAATTAATTTTTTTTTTTAATTTAACCCGATTAATCCCCGCCTGGCCGCCTAAAACCCGCCTAAAACCCGCCTAGAACCCGCCTAGCCGCCTAGCGCCTAGCCGACTTTGACCGACTTTGACCGACTTCGACCGACTTTGACCGATTTTGACCGATTTTGACCCAGGGCGCCTAGACAGCCCGCCTAGCAAAAAAGCACTACGGACGATGCCCGCATAGCGCCTAGGCGCCGATTAATCGGCCGCCTGGACTGCTTTTTACAACCCTGGGCTCATGCAGTGGCAACACAACATTCTCAAAGAAACCAGTGGACCCAAAAGTTCAGATGTCTCGTTCTGCTCAGTTTTCTACAAACCAGAAAAGATTCAACGGACATTTATCAAGGTCAGAAAGATCTGACAACTGGAGGCCTGGAGACTTTCCAAACATGCAACCAAATCTCAATGCCTCTCCATCAAAGCCATACAGCTCAAACGGTCACACTTCTGACTTCTACCTGAAGAAGCAAACTTGCTTTAAATGTGGCAATCCTGGTCACATTGCCCGTAATTATCTCTATCGCCCCTATGAGCCATATTATCCGCAAAGTCGGAGTGTTTTGTCTCAGGATTCAATAAAGTCTAAGCCAATGAAGGTGCAACCACCTAAGGCGATGAAGACTGTTTCTCCTTTGATAAAACCCTCTGATCAACATTGGGGCGCGGCCAAAGAGCAAAGAAAATTTTCAAATAAAAAATATGTTTTTCCAAATTTTGAAAATTTTCATAAAAAGGTGAAGAAACCGGTCTCAAAAGAACACAAAGTTGACAAACCTAAAGTTACCCCTCCAAAGGTAACTAAAACTGTTTTGAAAAAGAAACCTGAAATGAAGAAGGTTGAAATACCTAAAGTCACTACTCCAAAGGTGACTAAAACAACTTTCAAATCACCTGGAATTTGGAAACCAAAATCAAAGGCAGCTGCAACTCAAATTCCTGATTTTTCAAAGGGCATGTGTTTAAAAGAAGTAACTTTCGTTGATTCATCAGTTCTACCCAGAACCACTATGGCCTGGGTTCCATTGGCTAACTGATCTCTCACCTTGTGCAGGAACAGTCAAGGAGGACTTTCATTAACCTTGTTTGCTTGTTTGTGATGTGCTCGGTAGGCTCAGTTCCAAAAACAAAGGTGAAAGGCCGAAAAGAAAAGTGACTAAAACAACTTTCAAATTACCTGGAATTTGAAAACCAAAATCAAAGGCAGCTGCAACTCAAATTCCTGATTTTTCAAAGGGCATGTGATTAAAAGAAGTAACTTTCGTTGATTCATCAGGTCTACCCAGAACCACTATGGCCTGGGTTCCATTGGCTAACTGATCTCTCACCTTGTGCAGGAACAGTCAAGGAGGACATTCATTAACCTTGTTTGCTTGTTTGTGATGTGCTCGGTAGGCTCAGTTCCAAGAAACAACGTTAGGGAAGTGAAATATTTCCGTTCTCATAATGACTGACACGCGTAAGGCAAAAGTGAAAGACATGATCCAAGGTGATGTGCTCGGTAGGCTCAGTTCCAAAAACAAAGGTATGGGTCACAACACTTAAAGATAAAGTATGTCATTTGACGGGAAACACACACTTAGGTTAAGTGCTTGTTCTATTTGACTGCGAAATTGTTCCCGATACACACGCCGGACTCCAAAGTGTTGAATCGAAAATCTCAAAAAGTCGGCGCCCCCTCTGTTTTGTGTGAGCAAAGACCTGGGGATGTCAAAGCCGTCAGTCAAGTCTTGCCTCTGCTTTGCGTGAGCAATGACCTGGTGTAGAATGGTTGACGTGTTAATCAGACTTTCCTCTGTTTTGCGTGAGCAAAGACCTGGTTAGTCTGGATTAACGTGCTTGCAGATCACTGTATATAATTTACACCCCAAAAGATGCCAATGTGCACAACAAAAGAGACCCTCTAGCGTCCAAAACCCTTTAGTCCTGACTTGTGACTAGGCTTATGTGTTTGATGAAAGGTTACCACCTGACTGATAAACGCCTCTGAGTTGAAATCATACAAGTCTTTGTATATTATTCCTATCTCTTTTATGATCTGTTCTTTCTCTTCTCAACCAAGTCTCGAGAAAAGATTCAAAACTCTAGATATGGGAATGTCAAAATATGTGGTAGGGAATGATCAAGCTTGATAGACTGCACATATTAATTACCTAGGATTTGTGTGTGACTGTCGGATGTTCATAGTTAATGCACCTAAAAGATAAATAAGTGACAAACAGCCGGGAAAATGAGGAACATGGGTTTAAGAAGGACCAATATACTGGCAATCGCCTGGACGTGTTCGAGTAACAGATGCTGAAAAGGGTTCCTCAGTTCAGACAAAGACGGTTTGATCCCAAAATAAAACCTTCTCGTTTAGTAATTTGGTATGTTTGTTTTGTTTCTTTTGTGTTATCTTAAGTTTATGAATTGGCCAGGTCGATTTGAGAAGTTTAAATAAAATTTTTATGGGTTTTATGCAAGAAAGTTTGACCCTCCTCAAAACCTCAGGGGGAGATAATAAAAATAGTCCTCGGGTTTAGGGAAAGTTGTTTGGTTAAGTAATGCTAACCCGATAACCAGTCATCAGTGTCTGGTTAGTGTTTGTTCCATGTTGTGCATGACAGGTTAAATGAGATGTCATGGAGAAGAAAAGTCAATAAGTGCTGCTACTGTTCGTGTTGAAGAAGCAGCCGGAAAAGGACTTACCCTATGCTCAGGGGAAGTTTGTTGGTTGTTCAAGTAAAGCTTCCAAGACACCGTTCTCAAGTTTAGGGGAAGCTACTTTAAGAAAAGATGTAGAGCAGTCACATCAAGAAATTCAAGAATGCCAAGACAGAGGTTTTCAAAATTTATCCTCTGAAGTCTCATGCAGTCAAGACAGTTACTGATGGTTTAGCAAGGACTCGCCATGTTTCAAGAAGAAGCAAGTACATGAGAATCCTCCTTTCATTACTTGTTTATCATTTGAAGTCCAAGCTGATGCTGCTTGAGAGAAAGCTCCCAGAAGTTGTTCATGTTGCCCAATGAAGATTGTCGAAGAAAAGAATCTTCATCAACCCATGCTCAAGCCAAGGAGAAGACTGCAAGTCTGAAAATTGAAAGTAGAAGACATTTAATAGCACAAGCCAAGGGGAAGATTGTAAGGGTATAATTTGTGGCTTGTGTATTAAATCATCACTTGGCGGAATATTTTTAAGGCCTAAGTGATAGTTTAGGTGAAAGTTAGTTGGGTTATGGGTATATTAGGTCATTGGGCCATTTTAGATGTGTTTGGGCTCAATTAGAAGGTGTTTAGGGGGAGTTTTGTGGGCCTATTAGGTCAAATACGGGAATTAGAGGGATTTTAGGGTTTGGAGAGTGGCTTGTTCTCCAAGTTGGAGAATCTCTATTTAAAGAAAACCCTTCCCTCATTATTAGGTTGTTGATTCTAAGGTGTTTTGCGACTATTGGTGATATCGAAATTCTCTTTGAGAATTTCGACCAAGTGTGTAACTACTCGGTAATTAATAGTAAAGTCTTCTCTTCAATCGGTTTGTGTTCTTACTTGTTTTCTTATTGCTTTTACGTATTCTTCTTGATTTATCTTGAATCACTCTAGTGTTTGGATTCCGCACATTCACTAGAGGTTGTGATATCGTGTTTGGGTTATTACGATCCTTACAATTGGTATCAGAGCCAAGAAACAAGTGTTTCGAGGCTCACACGATATCTAGACTCAAGCGTTTAACGATTTTCATCTAGTTTTTGCAGGTTTCGTGGTTGACGGCTGGGAAGAACAATCTAGGGTTCATATATTTTTCTTGTTTTGTGTCATATTTTGGTGTTGAAATTTCTAAATCTTGTTAAAATCAATTTGGATTTGATTACGATTCTGATTTCGAAAATATTTGATTGGGATCGGAGAAATTAAAATTCTGGATATTAATCCTAATTGATTTTTTTGGATTTCTGGTCAACGTTTTTTTACATAAAAAAATATTTACGGTTTTCGGTTTTTTGAGACGGAGTCAAATTAGGTTCATGGAATTATTTTTGGTTCACTTCTCGGTCGGTAGCGGTGGTTTCAATGTTGAAGATTACGTAATTTACTAATTTGCCATCGGTTATTTGACGTAATTTGAAGTTAAGCTTATTTACGATTGTGCCATTCATATTGTTACGTGAATTGAAGTTTGAAAGATTTACAATTTGGCCATTGCATTTAATTGTAATAAGTGGTCCATATCGACCGGTTTTTAAAGCTGTAAACGGCCACTCAATTCAAGTTAGTGTAAATTAATTTTAACAGGGTTTTGATCGTTAAATTTTTCTGCACCTTGTGGAGTAATTCTTTTTTTTTAATTTTCATATTTTTTTGCTAAAGTGTTTCAAGGTGTTACTAACGTTTTATTTGTGAGAGGTAAATCTGAAAAAAATCAGCAAGGTACTGTCTGAATTGCTTGGTTCTTGGCTAATTATTTGTTTGCGAAAAATTTTCAAAAGATAAACTTTGAAGGTTAGCTTGGCCAGTTTTAGTAAATAATTAGTGATGTGTCTGTGTGTGCATAAAAAAAAAACGTGTGTTGATTTTAAAAATCAAAAAGCAAGGGGAAGAATAGAAAAGATGAAATAGTTACCCCTAAAAAATTGTGCTTTTTAATTTTTAATCTTTTGTTTGTGTTTGAGAAGGCAGGGAAGTCAAATATTTCCGTTCTCAGAATGACTGACACGCGTAAGGCAAAAGTGAAAGACATGATCCAAGGTGATGTGCTCGGTAGGCTCAGTTCCAAAAACAAAGGTATGGGTCACAACACTTAAAGATAAAGTATGTCATTTGACGGGAAACACACACTTAGGTTAAGTGCTTGCTCTATTTGACTACGAAATTGTTCCCGATACACACGCCGGACTCCAAAGTGTTGAATCGAAAATCTCAAAAAGTCGGCGCCCCCTCTGTTTTGTGTGAGCAAAGATCTGGGGATGTCAAAGCCATCAGTCAAGTCTTGCCTCTGCTTTGCGTGAGCAATGACCTGGTGTAGAATGGTTGACGTGTTAATCAGACTTTCCTCTGTTTTGCGTGAGCAAAGACCTGGTTAGTCTGGATTAACGTGCTTGCAGATCACTGTATATAATTTACACCCCAAAAGATGCCAATGTGCACAACAAAAGAGACCCTCTAGCGTCCAAAACCCTTTAGTCCTGACTTTGTGACTAGGCTTATGTGTTTGATGAAAGGTTACCACCTGACTGATAAACGCCTCCGAGTTGAAATCATACAAGTCTTTGTATATTTTCCTATCTCTTTTATGATCTGTTCTTTCTCTTCTCAACCAAGTCTCGAGAAAAGATTCAAAACTCTGGATATGGGAATGTCAAAATATGTGGTAGGGAATGATCAAGCTTGATAGACTGCACATATTAATTACCTAGGATTTGTGTGTGACTGTCGGATGTTCATAATTAATGCAGCTAAAACATAAATAAGTGACAAACAGCCGGGAAAATGAGGAACATGGGTTTAAGAAGGACCAATATACTGGCAATCGCCTGGACGTGTTCGAGTAACAGATGCTGAAAAGGGTTCCTCAACTCAGACAAAGACGGTTTGATCCCAAAATAAAACCTTCTCGTTTAGTAATTTGGTATGTTTGTTTTGTTTCTTTTGTGTTATCTTAAGTTTATGAATTGGCCAGGTCGATTTGAGAAGTTTAAATAAATTTTTTATGGGTTTTATGCAAGAAAGTTTGACCCTCCTCAGAACCTCAGGGGGAGATAATAAAAATAGTCCTTGGGTTTAGGGAAAGTTGTTTGGTTAAGTAATGCTAACCCGATAACCAGTCATCATTGTCTGGTTAGTGTTTGTTCCATGTTGTGCATGACAGGTTAAATGAGATGTCATGGAGAAGAAAAGTCAATAAGTGCTGCTACTGTTCGTGTTGAAGAACCAGCCGAAAAAGGACTTACCCTATGCTCAGGGGAAGTTTGTTGGTTGTTCAATTAAAGCTTCCAAAGACACCGTTCTCAAGTTTAGGGGAAGCTAATTGAAGAAAAGATGCAGAGCAGTCACATCAAGAAATTCAAGAATGCCAAGATAAAGGTTTTCAAAATTTATCCTTTGAAGTCTCATGCAAGTCAAGACAGTTACTGATGGTTTAGCAAGGACTCGCCATGTTTCAAGAAGAAACAAGTACATGAGAATCCTCCTTTCATTACTTGTTTATCATTTGAAGTCCAAGCTGATGCTGATTGAGAGAAAGCTCCCAGAAGTTGTTCATGTTGCCCAATGAAGATTGTCGAAGAAAAGAATCTTCATCAACCCATGCTCAAGCCAAGGAGAAGACTGCAAGTCTGAAGATTGAAAGTAGAAGACATTTAATAGCACAAGCCAAGGGGAAGATTGTAAGGGTATAATTTGTGGCTTGTGTATTAAATCATCACTTGGCGGAATATTTTTAAGGCCTAAGTGATAGTTTAGGTGAAAATTAGTTGGGTTATGGGTATATTAGGTCAGTGGGCCATTTTAGATGTGTTTGGGCTCAATTAGAAGGTGTTTAGGGGGAGTTTTGTGGGCCTATGAGGTCAAATACGGGAATTAGAGGGATTTTAGGGTTTGGAGAGTGGCTTGTTCTCCAAGTTGGAGAATCTCTATTTAAAGAAAACCCTCCCCTCATTATTAGGTTGTTGATTCTAAGGTGTTTTGCGACTATTGGTGATATCGAAATTCTCTTTGAGAATTTCGACCAAGTGTGTAACTACTCGGTGATTAATAGTAAAGTGTTCACTTCAATCGGTTACAAGTGTTGCAGAAGCAAGAAGCTCGTGTTCTATAAGCTATTCGATCGAAAATCTGTGGCTTGGACCCTTATTTCGATTGAAATTTTGGCTTTTCGACCCTTTTGGACACTTTTCGATCGGAAAGTCCCTTAAAGACTTTCGATCGGAGAGTACTTCCCGGTTCCCCACTTTTTCATCGAAAAGTCCCTTCGTGACTTTCGATCAGGTCCGTTTTGATCGGAAAGTCCCTTCGTGACTTTTCGATCAGCTCCGTTTCGATCGGAAAGTCCCTTCGTGACTTTCGATCAGCTCCGTTTCGATCGGAATGTCCCTTCGTGACTTTTCGATCAGCTCCGTTTCGATTGGAAAGTCCCTTCCTGACTTTCGATCAGTTTCGCCTTTCGATCGGAAAGTCCCTTGGTGACTTTTCGATCAGCTTACACTTTTCGGTCGAGCCGAAACTCTGCCCGATCGAAAAGCTATCTTTCCGATCCAGTTGAGGCTTTTCGATCCACCCATTTTTCAATCCGATCAAGCCTTTGCGGCCCAAATTTGATCTAGAAGCTCTTCCAAAGAAGTTCATGGCGCATATTCTACCAGGCACCACTGCACCCGATGAGATATGCTGCAATCCCAACTGTGAGGCTAAAGAATGGGAACGCAAATTCATTAATGAAACCCTAAATCGTGCATTATCTGATAGAGACCTTAGGGAGTCCAAAAGTAAGAGCAAAATATTTAGAGAGAAACTTGAGGCCATTCAGGTAGATGTTAAGAATCTTCAATCTCAGGTGAGTGATAAAAGCACATATCTTAGGCTTGCTAACGCTAAGGTAGAAGAGCTAACCAAGGAGGTTGAGGAACTGAGAACCAAACTTGGCACTTCTCAATCTACCCTTGAGAAGCATCAAATTATACAAAAGAAAATGATGGACTCTCATCATGCTTTATTCAAATCAAAAGAGCGACTCGAGCGGGTAAAAGAAACATCTGGCCTCGGGGATGGAAATATTCCTCCCCCATACTACATGAATATATCAAGGTGCCCCAAACTGCAGATGAATGGATGAAAGAGTCTCTGAATGAAGCAACCATGGTATATGGGCATCAACCAGTGCATAAAGATGAAAAGACAGCCACTGAAGTGAAGAAAGCTGATGAAGAAAAGTTGACTCCTTATCCAAAGATCGAGACTCCTTATTCCAAAGTGGTGGATGAGGTAAAGCGGAAACGTGTGGTGATGACTACAAGGCCGAATGGTAGGATATTCATGACATCTGGGTCTATGTTTGACCAAGAACCAGATGTTGACTATGAACTACCATCCTTCTCCTCGAAGTTCAAAGAATTGGGTCATGATGGTGGTTTATCATCTAACATTAAAAGCACACACATTTGAGGAGATGTATACACATTTGAGGAGATGTATATCTTATATCTTCCCATTGCTTTTAGATTTTTTTTAAACTACCAAAAAGACACTATTTTTTGTATTTTTGATTTTTAAAATATTTTTTTTGAATTTTTTTTTTAATTTTAAAATTTTGATTTTTTTTCAATAATAAATGAAAGAAACAAAAAATAAAAATAGTTGCCAGACTACTCATCAAAGGCTATCATCCGGAGGCCCTTGAGACACATTTCAAAATTGGCACTTGGAAGGGGTTTTGTGAACATATCCGCCACATTATCATCCGATGACACCCGTTCCAAATGAATGAGCCTGCGGTCATAGCAATCCCGAATGAAGTGCGTTTTGATATCTATGTGTTTGGTTTTGGAGTGCTGCACAGGATTTTTCACAATTTGCAATGCAGCATTATTATCACAAAAAATGGGAGTATCGAAGAAATTCAAACCGTAATCTCCTAGCTGATGCTGCAACCATACCACTTGTGAACAACAAGCGGATGCAGCCACATATTCTGCTTCGGCTGTCGACTGAGACACCGTGTGCTGCTTCTTGCTCTGCCAGGATACTAACCTGTCACCCAAAAATTGAGCTCCAGCAGAAGTGGATTTCCGGTCAAGCTCATTGCCGCCATAATCGCTGTCAGAAAAAGCATACAGATTAAATCCTGACTCTTTAGGATACCAGAGGCCTAGACGAGGCCGACCCTTTAAATATTTGAAAATGAAGAAACCAATTTCAAAACAACACAAAGTTGACAAACCTAAAGTTGCCCCTCCAAAGGTAACTAAGACTGTTTTGAAAAGGAAACCTGAAATGAAGAAGGTTGTAATACCTAAAGTCCCTACCTCAAAGGTGACTAAAACAACTTTCAAATCACCTGGAATTTGGAAACCAAAATCAGAAGGCAGCTGCAGCTCAAATTCCTGATTTCTCAACAGGGAATGTTTTTAAAAGAAGTTTCATTTATTGACGCTTCAGGAATACCTCAGAACCACTATGGCCTGGGTACCTATGGCTAACTGATCTCTCACCTTGTGCAGGAACAGTCAAGGAGGACTTTCATTAACCTTGTTTGCTTGTTTGTGATAGTGATTGTTCCAGGCACAGGATAGGAGGCATCTCTTCACTTCATGACATGCAGATTTTTATTGGGAGTATGTTCTCCTTGTGAGAGGTAAATCTGAAAAGATCAGCAGAAAAGGTAACACTGTCTGAATTGTTTGTTTCTTGGCTAATTTGATGTGAAGTATGGTTGTGCATGAAACAAAGCCCATTTCTGAAAATTTTCAAAAGATAAACTTTGAAGGTTAGCTTGGCCAGTCTTAGTAGTTATTTAGTGATGCGTCTAGTGTGTTCAATAATAAAAAAAAGAGTGTGTTGATTAGTTAAAAATCAAAAAGCAAGGGGAAGAATAGAAAAGATGAAATAGTTGACCCCTAAAAAATTGTGCT
>JBCNJP010000025.1:66294040-66359991 GCA_039602395.1 Deinandra increscens subsp. villosa
GACTGCAGATTGCCTGATCGAAAAGCCACAAAGGGGGCTTTCTCGAACCGAAAAGTCACAGGAGGGGACTTTTCGACTGGAATTGCCTGATCGAAAAGCCACAAAGGGTGCTTTCTCGATCCACAGGATGCGACAGAAAAGGGTCTTTTTGATCAGAGGCCTGATCGAAAAGTATCTGGAAGGGTCGAAAAGCCTCTCAAACACAAACAAATCTCCACGAACACTTCTGTCTTGACTTGTAACCTGCAAAAACAATCTTCCGAACGTGCTAAAAGCTGAAAATTACCACAAAACTCAAACCGTTAGTTGTCAAAAACTTGAATCGGATATCGCGAGAGCCTCGAAACTTGCGTTTCTTGGCTCTGATACCAATTGTAAGGATCAATCTAACCCTCACGCGATAACAAAGACTAGTAAAACCGTGCGGAATCCGGTTTTAGCTAGGTGATTCAAGAATAAACAATATATGCAATAATCGAAAAGTGTAAGAAACAAGTAAACACAAACCGATTGTAAACGAGAAAGATCACTTCGATTAACACCAAGTCCGAACCTAGAAAGGTTTCGGTTACACCTTTTAGAACTCACAACCAGTTAGCACCAACAACCCTAAATCGATTATAGGAGGGTCTATATATAGGAGAGATTGACTTGGTAAACAAGTCAATCTCTTTACAAAATTCGAAACCTAAAACCCATCCAAAACCGATCGGACCTACCACTATCACTAGCCCACATTTACATTTAACAAGCCCACTAACAAAATACTAGTCCAAACTATTAACTAACGAACTAATGCCAAAGCCTCAAAACCCCGGACTCTACAAGAAGGAGAGGTATGCTAGTATATTAGGTCATGATCAAACTAAAGACGTGCCTATAGGCAGACCTATTACAGTGAAGACGAAGGGTTCCGGATCTCACAAACGATTCAAGTCTGCAGAAGAAAAGGGATTTAATAGTAAAGGTAAAAATAAGCGTAGATGTCAAAATTGTGGTCGTACTGGGCACAACAGTCGTACTTGCCACAAACAAACTCATGATACCATGGATGAAAGTGATGAAGATTCGGGTGATGAGGCTGATCATGAACAAGATGAAGATGATGACGATGTTGGAGACGATGAAGGGTATGGTGAAGATGAAAATGTGAGTGATGATGAAGATGAATAAGAATACGTAGTTTGATGTTGTTGTTTTTTTATTACAACTGCTGGTTAATTTTTTAATACTCATGCTGGTTCAAACCCTGTGGTGTAACCCTGCTGCTATACCATTCATACCTTGATCAGTTAATATCCTACATCATATTGATTCTATTTTATCATGATTATACCTCTGCTGATGTACATCTACTGATGTACCCATGCTGGTTCAAACCCTGCTAGTGTAAACCTGATGCTATGCCATCAATCATTAATAATACAAATTGTAGAGATTTTCATACTAACCAGATATCATTTCATATATTTATCAAAATATGCTACAAAGTGCTTACATATATCTGGTAAAAAAAGAAAAAAGAAAAAAGAAAAAAGAAAAGCAAAGAAACCCATCATCTACCTATTCTAACTTTGCTGTATACATAAACCCATCAACAGGGTATGTCCTTTTGAAGTCCTTAGATTCCTGAGCAGCGTCTTTTGATTTGCTCATTGCTTGAATAAGCTTCCTGTTGATATTTTCTTGAGCGGCACAGTATTCTCTTGTTAATTTTATCCATTCTATGTTGTTGCCCCTAGGTAAGCCATCTCTTGTGTTCATTGTTGTCCTGTGATTATCGACCACAGATTTACTTACCTGCTGAAGAGCAGTTACCGTTTTCATGTCGACTAACTTGGATTCTGGAATGCACTTCTTCACCTTCTCAAACCATATCCTTTCATCTTGGGACGTCATTTTTCTGCTAATTTTTTATGATTTTTTTTACTGTGTAAAGTGGGTCATACTGTGCGGGATTACTTTTTGGGTTTTATTGTGTTTATATAGTAATGAGGATGTAGATAAATAGTCATGTATATTAAACTATATTTTAATAAACACTTGGCAGTTTCCAATCGCTTCGGATGCAGTGTAATTATTACACTTGATGGTTACTTTATTTTTCTACACTGTGATACGAAAGGTTTTACAGTTTCCAAAGTAAACACTCGATTACTTTTCTGCTGGTGGCATTTAATATATATTTTTTCCCAATGAGATCCCCTATAAATAGTAGATCCTTTTTATTAGTTTACATCTACTTTCTATCCACTTTTTTAAATCTTATTCTATGGCTTCATCATTCAGAAAGTTTGAGAATCTGTCAGAAGAAGAGGTTCAAGATTTGATTCAAGAACAGATCAAGAATGAGAGTTTTTTTTACAGGATGTGTTACTAACCAACATGAACAGAATCCATGCGGGTGTCATGGATTTCTCTGCTATTGTGAATGAAATTCTGCGACTTCCAACTTCCGATGTTCATGATGCTGCCATGTATTTTTTACCTGACATGGACAAGAAGGATCTGAAGACAGTGAATCAAATCATGGAGGCTATAAAAGTTGTCGAAGAATCATTAGGTTTGAAGAAAAAGTTTCTTAGGAAACTAGAGTAGCATATTTCCTTTTAACTATATCCTTTTTTGGTTTAATCAGTATGATGTATCTTCTTTTTATAAATGCTTATTTTATTTGGAACTTGTTAATTTTAGTTTGTTTATTAGTAATAGTTAGAATTTAGTATACCTAAAATTGAAAAATAACTAAATCCGCTAGAAACAAATAAATAAATCCTCCAGCAACACGTTTAAAACATCTCAAACTTATATAGTAACTTATGCTGGTACACAACCTTAATCGTTTTCACCTCCTACAGTGGCTTCTAACCTTGCCTTAATCCTTTCACCGACGTTCTTTCAGCTTTTGCTTTTGCGCATCCGAAAGCTTCATAAATTCTTCAAGCAACTCAACAATTTTATCCTTCACACAGTTGATAGGTGACCATAGAGTCTTCGTGACGTACTGGCACCTCAATTCATATATCTGCTCCTTCTGTTTTTTTGACTCATCTGAGAGTCCAATAGCCCAGTCCTTAACATCCCCACCTTTGTACGTTTGCATGTATAACATCGCAAACACACCACAGTCAACATTGTTGTTTTGTGTACGCCAAGACATCTCCACCAAAGTTGGTTTTAAATGTTGAACCCTGACCATCTGAAAAGGGGATACCAAAGTCTTATGCTACATAAAAGGAAGATAACAAGAAAAATTAGTGTTTTTTTAGATATAATTTATTAAAAATTGTATAAATAAACAACTTAATATATTTAAGTACCACCACAGTAGGTCGCCTGTCATATCTATCATCAATTTCCATTGTATGATAGATGTTATCAATTATCTCCACCGCTGGCTTCAAGAAGTTGTAACATATCACATAGAAATGATTTGATGCAAGCAACAGAATGAAAAGCAAGTCGACATCATCAATCTTAGCATAAGGTGAGCAAACAAGCATTTGTTCAATATTCACTGATAGCTCATCAACACGCTCATCAATTGGGGTTTCCCCTACAAAAAACTTGTCCGCCTGTTTTTGGGCAGCACATGTATAACAAGATAAATAACATAGACACATACATAATGGCCAGCAAAACTATTATATACAGCTTAAGTAGTAGAGAAACCAAACACATAACCACTTATGCTGGCGAATATAACTGTCCAGCATTAAATGACCATTTATACTGAGAATCCAAACTTATGACAACTTATGCTGGCGCATAAAGCTGTCCAGCATAAGATGCCCACTTATGCTGGTGCATATTACTGTCCAGCATGAGACAACAGTTTTGCACTCACCAACACATGACAGGTTAGGAATAGCCTGGATGGATCTTCCTTTTCCTTGTCCACTTCTTTGTTGTTCAATACCTCTGCCCAGCATGTAAAACAGCTAACGTGGATGCGTTCAGTGGGGTAGAACGATTCCAGTGCTGCCCTTGATATATAATTATTATAAACACTATAGAACAATTCATCCCCACCAAAAAAAATTAATAATAAATAAATGTTATCCTTCATTTAAACTATTCTTGTTGTGAAGTATTTTATGCTGGTTGTTTGATTATACTTACCACCCTTCACTCTGTGCTGTGAACATGTACTCTGCTGTCGCATTTTGCATCTTTCTCTCTCTTATTTGCTTCACCCCCTTGTCATGCCACTTGTTTCTATTAGCTTCATTTAAAGATTGAAAGTTTGCAATTTTTTTCTGCACGTCCTTCTTCAATAAGTTCACATCACAGACAATAACATTTTTGCTAGGTATTTGACCCTCAGGCCACTTATCTCTGTGTTTTGTTTTTCTGATTCATCTGTGAACACATTTTTCCACTGCCCTGTTGGTCCTCCCATATAAGTTTCCATATGACGCAGGGCGAATATGCCGCTGTCGAACTTGTTTTTAGTTGTTCTCCATGACATCGTCATCCTTTTTGGAAGGCAGGTCTTAATCTTCTTAGATCTGAGTGGACATACTTTTAAAAGATATTTTGCCAAGGTATCCCTCTACAAATAGGTACATGTATTAGAGGTCCTTAACAATTGAAGATGTCGCTTCCTACCTCAATCGGCAATTTGGTTAGCTTTGAAACACAGTTTGCTAAAGTTTGAGAGTTTTATATGAAGATCATATACCATTGGTCAGCTTAAGGAACTACACATCAAGGGACTAAGAAACAATCAACCACTACAAAAGTACTGAGCAATTTTTCACATATGATCGATGCTATTCACATAAATACATGTCAAAATAAGGGGGAGACAATACGCGTTGCACTTTTTTTTCTTTAGCTATGGTTTGTCCCACTGGGTTTTTCTGACAAGGTTTTTAATGAGACAGCATCTTAAAGCGTATGAAATTGATAACCAAGGGGGAGTGTTATAAATATAATATATTATGGTTATCAATTCCTAATATAGTTTATCATGTTCTCCAAGATTTTTCTCCCCAATAAATATTTCCCTGTATCTCATTGTAATACACACCGTTCAATAATAAAATCTCCCCGTGTTCTCTTTTCTCCTTGTTTGCTATTAGGCTTGTTTCACAACATGTTTTTTAATTTTAAAGTAGAATGTATAACAGTATTTTTTTAACAGAGTAGTGAACATGAGTGAGATTGTATGGGTTATTGTCATTTTAGAGTCACATGAAACTTATTGTGGTAATGAAATATAATGCTTTTTACTTACGTATGCGGTTTGTCGATCGAATTTAAGAAGTTCAACGATTGTTTTTTTCTCCGCATATGATGAGATGAATGGTATAGGTCTTGTGGAAATCGAGGAGGACATGCCTGTATGAATCCTAAGAAAAGAAAAAGCTGGATTAATTTGGGACACGGTATTAATTGTGTTATATAAAGACATAGTATATGTGAAAGTAGGTTTACTCGTTTAGGAGTGCGGAGGATTAAACAATATCCGGATTAAGATACACGTAAGTTGCTGCGGTGGCACGTAACTGAATCCATTCTAATGTGTGTAATACGGGTGAAACGTAAGTATTTAAAATAGTCAGAACAAGCAGTATATGAGGTGGAGCAAAAGCTTGGAAATGAACCGTATGGTTTAGTGACTTTTACGGATGTGACTACAATAATTGCTGGATGCGGGGCATTTTCGATCGAAGTGCGATCGAACCTGTCGGGTGATTGTATGATTTCTTTCATAACCTGCATTTGATAGTGTCACCCCTAACATGTATAATATGATGAAATATTAATGGTAGTAAAATAGAATATTTTATAAGTTGTAAATGACATTTATAATGATGGAAACGTAGAGTATAATTGCAGTTAGGTTTGGTTTATAATGAGTACACTACTATAAGAAAGGACACATGTATACTTGAACAGAACTGTAAAATATAAAACCGATCCTTAATATTCAACCCCTGTATCTTTTCGTCAAACGCAACATGAAGCTTTTGTTTAAGTTTTTAACCAATTTGGTATATGTGGCCAGTAAATAAGTTAGTTGGCACATAAGATTTTTCAACACCAATAGCAAAATTAAGTTTTATAGACAAAGATTTGATAGTAAAATAGTTGACTCGAGAAAGGGTGGCTGAATAGTAGAAAGTCAGTCTCTAAGTTTTAGTAGAATGAAAAGGCGTAGGTTAGTGGTCTTTATTAATTATATTGATCTTTGTTATTTGTATGTACAAAAAAATCGTAGGGTGGTATAGATGTCTGTAAATGTTTCAGTGGTAAAAGTTGATGTTGTTATATAATTAATTTTTTGCTGTACAATAATTTATGTTGGTTACAAATATACCTGTTGTCTTTCAGAGAGTTGAGAGTCAGACGTAGAAACGGATCTCTTGTTGTAGTTGTTCACTTAGCAATTTCTTCAAGCTTACCAATGTAATTTGTAGATATTTTAAGATACTAATTAGAAAACCTAAATAAACGTTAGATTATAATTTTTTTTAATTTAAAGAAAGGTGTATAGGAGTCATAGATGGTTATGTAGAAGAATCTAAACTAATATTAACATGTTGTAGAGTAAAACTTTTTTTGGGAGACAGCAGGTGTCTGTCTGTAAATATATGAAATAGTGGTAAAGCCAACAGAACAAACATTAGCTAAACTATTTTACTATCAAACCTTCGTCTCTACTCGGATTTTCATTCGGGAAGGGCTGATGCATTCAACAATTTTATTTCGGAAGCGGATATTCACGAATTCAAGATGGGAGGAGAGAAGTACACTTATATGGAAGGTAAAGGAAAAAGTTTTGGTAAAATTGATCGAATTTTTATGTGTTCTCAAGTTCGCAATCGGTGGCCTTCGGCAACGGTTATTTCGCTCCCTAGGTTGTGGTCGGATCATAACCCCGTTTTGCTGAAGATGTTGACGGCGGATTTTGGACCAACTCCGTTCTGCTTCTATTCTTCATGGTTAATGAACCCAGAGTTGGAGGAGGTGGTTTGTTGTGGCATTAAGTCGGTGAATGCTGGGGCTTATTCAAGAGCTGATTGCCTTTTGTTAGACAAACTTAAAAGTGTGAAAGATGCCATTAAATCATGGAGGTTGAAAGTTAAAATTGAAGTTCAGAAAGAAAAAGAAGAAGCGTGGTTTTTTGAAAAAAAAAGTGGAGGAAATCGCTATTTCCTTGGGGGCTCATTTTTGTGATACTGAATTATGGGAGAAACATAAAGCAAGACGGTTAGAAATTGAGAAGGATATGATTGATGATTTGAAAAAAAAGCTAGAGTAAAGTGGGCTATAGATGGAGATGAAAACATCGCCTATTTTCACGGGATTTATAACTATAATCTCGTGGCGTGTAGAATTAATGGTTTATAGATTGGCGGAAGATGGATCACGGACCCGGATCGAATTAAAAAAGAGACCTGACATTTTTTCAAAAACAAGTTCAAGAGATTGCTAAGTTGGCGACCTAGTATGATCTGCGATGGTATTAATACATTGAATCTAACTGAATGGGAGTCTCTTATTGTTCCTTTTCCAAAGATGAAGTTAAGTCACCGTGTGGTATTGTGGGAGCGATTAAGCGCCTGGTCCAGATGGATTTAATTTTGCGTTCATTAAAAAAATTTTCGCATCTTTTTGAAGAGGATTTCTATAAGATGATGGATCAATTTCATGAGGATGGGGTTGTTGAAAAAGGATGCGGGGCCGCGTTTTTGCATCTTATTGCCAAGAATAAAGATCCCCAATCTCTTTCGGAGTATAGGCCTATTAGTCTTGTCGGTTGCATCCCGAAGGTGGTCGCTAAAATCCTTGCTAATCAGCTCAAAACTTGTATTAGTTCTGTTATTTCGGAGAACCAAATAGCCTTCATTGCGGGAAGAAATATACTGGATGGTGCTCTTATTGTTAATGAGATGGTATCTTGGGTGAAACAATCCAAATGTCCGACTATGATTTTTAGAATTGATTTTGCTAAAGCTTATGACACTTTGGATTGGGATTTTCTTGATTCTATTATGGAACAAATGTATTTTCCTAGCTTATGGAGGCGTTGGGTTCGCGGTTGTCTTGAGGCCTCTCGTACTTCGGTTCTCGTCAACGGTTCGCCTACTTGGGAATTTTAATGCGGTAGTGGGGTGAGACAAGGTGACCCCGCTTTCACCTTTTCTATTCCTTTTGGCTATGGAGGCGTTTCATTGGATGTTTACTAAGGCTTCAAATATTGGTATTTTTCATGGGTGTAACATTCCTAATGTGAATGAACATCTGACTCACATTCTTTTTGCGGATGATGCTCTCGTGATGGGGGAGTGGAGCAGTATCAATATTGTGAATTTGGCTAGACTCTTGAGAATTTTTGGAATGGTTTCGGATCTAAAAGTTAACCTCAATAAATGTTGCCTCCATGGACTAAATGTGGGTGATGATGAGATTGTTGAGATGGCTAGAATTCTAAGGTGTAGCAATGGCTCTTTTCCGTTTGATTACTTGGGGTTAAAGGTTGGGGTCAATATGAATAGAGCTAAATGGTGGGATCCGGTCATTAAAACTTTTCAAGATAGGCTCTCAAGGTGGAAAGCTAAACATTTGAGCATCGGTGGGAGGCTTGTTCTTATACGGTGATCGGTTCTTGATAGCTTACCCTCTTTTTTTTTTCTTTATATAAAGCACCGACCAAGGTTATAAAAAGGCTTGAGAGCATTCATTTTCAATTCCTATGGGTGAGGGTGGGCCTAATTCTAAAAGGTGCATTCATTGGGTTGGTAAAGAGGAAGTGCTTAAACCTATAAAAGATGGAGGGCTTGGTCTTGTTCCTCTTGATATCTTCAATAATTGTCTTTTAGCTAAATGGGTGTGGAGATTCCACTGTGAACCAAATAAGCTTTGGAGGAAGATTGTTTGGGGTATTCATTTGGTTAGAGGAAGAAAGAGTTTTATTTCTTGCAAAAGTATTATATGAGGAGTTTGGAAGAACATAGCCAACATTAATACTTTCTTTAAATCTGTCGAGATTGATTTTTCTGCTCTTATCAATTTGGAAGGGAGTCAAATCATATGGAAAGGGGATTCGATAGCTCTTTCTCCGTCCGTTCTATTCGACAATTAGTGATAGGGTCGCGGCGTCCGTCAGAGGGGGTGATCATGCCTTGGAATAAGTTGGTCCCGGGCAAGATTAATATATTTTTTTGGCGCGCTATAAAGGGTCGGATTGCAACTAAAGATGGTCTCGTTCGTAGAAATGTTCCCGTCGACAGTCTCACTTGTCCTCTTTGTGAAGATCTTGATGAATCCGTTAACCACATCTTCTCTGGTTGCTATTTTGTGGCTAAAATCTGGGCGTCTATTGCTAGATGGTGTGGGGTCCCAGATCTTGTCATCTTCGACGTTGCCGACTTGCATCCTATTGTGTCAGAATCTCATTTTGACAGGAAGTTGAAGACGGTGTTTTATACTATCATCCTCACTACGTGCTGGATAATTTGGAAGCATCAGAATGAGGATATTTTGAGAAGAAAAAGCCAATAATAGCGGTGATGATCAACGAAATTAAAGCTCTAAGTTTCTTATGGGTTAGGCATAGGGGAAAATGGAGAGGCCTGAAATGGGAAGTTGGTGTCGTCTTAATATGTAATATTTCTTTGTGTGTTTGTTGTTGCCTCCCTAGCGGCTTGCTTGGGTCGGCTTGTTGTTTGTTTAATGAAAGCGCCGCTAAAAAAAAGCTAAACTTGTTATGTTAATAAATAGCACTTGTTAAACGTGGTTGTATTGTAAGTAGTACGGACTACGGACAACAGAGGCTGTTGTATTAGTTAATCTGAAATGGAAATATGAATTTTAATAATACAAGTTTTACCTTGTTGGCGGATAATAATACGAGTTTTGAAATTTCCTCACAATAATACGAGTTTTGTGGGTGTTGGATTCTAATGATACGTCGTTAGTTTTTCACTAACGGTGTTAGTCTGTTGCCTACGTGGCACCTGACGTGGACTGTTTTCCTCCTACGTGGCACCTGCCACGTAGGCAACAGACTAACACCGTTAGTGAAAAACTAACGGCGTATCATTAGAATCCAATACCCACAAAACTCGTATTATTGTGAGGAAATTTCAAAATTCGTATTATTATTCGCCAACAAGGTAAAACTTGTATTATTAAATTCCATTTTTCCTTATAAGAGTGTATTAAATATTTATTGTATATTAATAATTGTAATTGTAATTTGAATAGATTTTGAATAAAATATGAAAGCCTGCTGCAGCATTAAAATAGAAGATAGAAAATCAAGACGGAGGTGGTAATTTATTTTTTATTTTTAGCAGAAAAATATGACGAAATAAGTTTTTGTGTCACTTAATTGTTGGTTGCTGGATTCATAGAAATAGGTCTTGGCTGAATTGTAACAAAAAATATGTTATCTAAGAGTAATGTGTGTTTGGTTCACGGAATTCAATGGAATTGGAATTCATATTTTTCCTTTTAAAATTGTTCTTGATTGGGTAAAGAATGAATTTGAAATACAACGAATTCCTTTAATCAATGAAATTTAGTATTATTTCAACATTTCTTAGAAATCCTTCAGTTTAATGAAAGAAAGTTACATGGTCTCAAATTCCATTGATTAAAGCAATTCATTCATTGCATTTCAAATTCTGAAAGAAAGTTACATGGTCTTAAATTCCATTGAATAAAGCAATTCATTGCATTTCAAATTCCTTCTTTACCCAACCAAGAACAATTTTGAAAGGAAAATTATCAATTCCAATTTCATTGAATTATGTGAACCAAACGTCACCGAAGAGTTTATGAAGAAGATTTTTTTTACCCATTATTATTTCCTAGGTCTCAGTCGATGGAATGAGGTTCTGAAATGAGGTAAACTCAAAATAGTACTTTGGATAGATCGGTGCATTTTGAATGGGCTCAACAATGATTGCAGGACCAAAGATCATGCCCAGTGGGAGGCTAACGGATCTAAGGTATGAATGGGCTCTTCCAAAGAAGTTCATGGCGCATATTCTACCAGGCACCACTGCACCCGATGAGATATGTTGCAATCCCAACTGTGAGGCTAAAGAATGGGAACGCAAATTCATTAATGAAACCCTAAATCGTGCATTATCTGATAGAGACCTTAGGGAGTCTAAAAGTAAGAGCAAAATATTTAGAGAGAAACTTGAGGCCATTCAGGTAGATGTTAAGAATCTTCAATCTCAGGTGAGTGATAAAAGCACATATCTTAGGCTTGCTAACGCTAAGGTAGAAGAGCTAACCAAGGAGGTTGAGGAACTGAGAACCAAACTTGGCACTTCTCAATCTGCCCTTGAGAAGCATCAAATTATACAAAAGAAAATGATGGACTCTCATCATGCTTTATTCAAATCAGAAGAGCGACTCGAGCGGGTAAAAGAAACATCTGGCCTCGGGGATGGAAATATTCCTCCCCCATACTACATGAATATATCAAGGTGCCCCAAACTGCAGATGAATTGATGAAAGAGTCTCTGAATGAAGCAACCATGGTATATGGGCCTCAACCAGTGCATAAAGATGAAAAGACAGCCACTGAAGTGAAGAGAGCTGATGAAGAAAAGTTGACTCCTTATCCAAAGATCGAGACTCCTTATTCCAAAGTGGTGGATGAGGTAAAGCGGGAACGTGTGGTGATGACTACAAGGCCGAATGGTAGGATATTCATGACATCTGGGTCTATGTTTGACCAAGAACCAGATGTTGGCTATGAACTACCATCCTTCTCCTCGAAGTTCAAAGGATTGGGTCATGATGGTGGTTTATCATCTAACATTAAAAGCACACACATTTGAGGAGATGTATACACATTTGAGGAGATGTATATCTTATATCTTCCCCTTGCTTTTAGATTTTTTTTAAACTACCAAAAAGACACTATTTTTTGTATTTATAATTTTTAAAAAAAATTTTTTGAATTTTTTTTTAATTTTAAATTTTTGATTTTTTTTCAATAATAAATGAAAGAAACAAAAAATAAAAATAGTTGCCAGACTACTCATCAAAGGCTATCATCCGGAGGCCCTTGAGACACATTTCAAAAATTGGCACTTGGAAGGGGTTTTGTGAACATATCCGCCACATTATCATCCGATGACACCCGTTCCAAATGAATGAGCCTGCGGTCACAGCAATCCCGAATGAAGTGCGTTTTGATATCTATGTGTTTGGTTTTGGAGTGCTGCACAGGATTTTTCACAATTTGCAATGCAGCATTATTATCACAAAAAATGGGAGTATCGAAGAAATTCAAACCGTAATCTCCCAGCTGATGCTGCAACCATACCACTTGTGAACAACAAGCGGATGCAGCCACATATTCTGCTTCGGCTGTCGACTGAGACACCGTGTGCTTCTTCTTGCTCTGCCAGGATACTAACCTGTCACCCAAAAATTGAGCTCCAGCAGAAGTGGATTTCCGGTCAAGCTCATTGCCGCCATAATCGCTGTCAGAAAAAGCATACAGATTAAATCCTGACTCTTTAGGATACCAGAGGCCTAGATGAGGCCGACCCTTTAAATATTTGAAAATGCGTTTCACAGCAGAGAAATGAGAGAGTTTAGGATTAGCCTGATAGCGTGCGCATTGGCACACAGCGAGCATGATATCTGGACGGCTGGCGATTAAGTACATCAGAGACCCAATCATTGACCGGTACATGTGCTCTCTCACTGGTTGACCGTCTGGATCCCTGGTAAGTGCTGGTCTTGCCGCCATAGGTGTGGAGACAGGCTTTGCATCCATCATTTCGTATTTTTCCAATATTTCTGTGACATATTTTGCCTGATGGATAAGTATCCCACTGTCACTTTGCTTTACCTGTAGGGCAAGGAAGAACTCCATCTCACCCATCTGACTCATCTCAAACTTTGTGCGCATTACCTTCTCAAACTCTTTGCACAAATCTTCACTGGTAGAACCGAAGATGATGTCATCAACATATACTTGTACCATGATTATGTCATTCCCAACTTCCTTTCTGAAAAGTGTCTGATCCACTATGCCTCTTGTGTACCCGTGTGCTAGAAGATGATCAGTCAGAGTCTTGTACCAAGACCGAGGGGCCTGATGTAGGCCATACAAGGCCTTGTCTAGCTTGAACACATGATATGGGTGTTCCTCATCAATGAAGCGAGGAGGTTGAGTGACATACACCTCTTCATCCATTTCAGCATATAAAAAGGTTGTTTTCATGTCCAACTGGTAGACCGTGAAATTCATGTAGGGTGCATAGGCTAAGAAGACTCTTATTGCTTCTAATCGGGCCACTGGTGCATACACTTCATCATAATCCACTCCTTGGATTTGTTTGTGGCCCTGAACCACCAACCTGGCCTTGTTTCTGACAATGATGTCATTGTCATCCTTTTTGTTCTTGTAAAGCCACCGAGTAGTGATGACCTTTTTGTCAGCGGGCCTTTCTACTAACCTCCAAACTTGAAGCCGGGAGAACTGATTTAGTTCTTCATGCATGGCCTCCACCCAACTTGGATCTGTCAATGCCATGGTAATGTTGGGGGGCTCAATCTGTGAGATAAAATAGGAGTACATACAGTAATTGATGTCTCCTGACTGGCTTCTTGTCACCACCCCGGATGCTAATGGACCAATGATGTTGTCCATTGGGTGGTATTTATGAATTCTGGTCTCCGCAACGGCCTGAACGGGAATTTCAGGAGGTAAATTTGAAAGAACGGGTTCATCAGTTGTTTCAGCTGCATCATCTGCATCAGATTCCTGTGTTTGTGGAGTGTCTGAGACGGGATCAACTTCCGCGTCAGTTTCCTGTGTTTGGTTATTCACAGGATCAGCAGTCTCCTGTACTGGTGTGGTATCTGTTTCAGGAGCAATGACAGGAGCCTTGGTAATGGAGTGTGATAATGGTGGTCCTGAGACTGTATCTTCATAAAGTTCTTCAGCTATGACAGGTTCCAAGCCCAAAAGACGGAAGAATTGATTATAATCGAAAGCTTGAGGAGGACCCACTCCACCATCGGATGGATTTTCTTCGAGCCAATCCACATTTGTAGACTCCATCACAATGCCGGTTGTTTTGTTGAAAACTCTGTACACGGAGCTGGCAGAGTAACCTACAAAATAACATTCATCAGACTTAGCAGCAAATTTGGGAACATCAATGTTTACTAAAACTGTGCATAGACACCCAAAGGCCCGAAGGTGTCCAATTCTGGGCTTATCATTGTAAATCAGCTCATATGGAGTTTCTGCTGCCGCTTGTTGATGAGCACCCGATTCTGGACATAACATGCAGTGTTGACTGCTTCTGCCCAAAACATGGTAGGTAGCTTTGAATCACACAACATAGTGCGTGCAGCTTCAATCAGGGTCTTGTTCCTTCGTTCTGTGACGCCATTCTGCTGGGGGGTGTAGGGAGCACTGAATTTATGCTCAATTCCCTTGTCGGCACAGAAATTGTCAATTGTGTGGTTCTTAAACTCCGTCCCATTATCACTCCTGATGGCCTTCACTTGCAGCTTTAATTTATTTTCGATGAGCTTGATGAAAGCGATCAGTATACCTGCAACATCACTTTTCTTGGACAAGAAGAACACCCACGTGAAACGGGAAAAATCATCAGTAATAACTAAACAAAATGCACATCGGTTAAGACTTAACATACTGACGGGACCGAATAGGTCCATGTGAAGCAATTCCAGTGGATATGAGATTCTGTTGAAGACCTTCGGTTTATGTGGCCGTTTGTGCTGCTTCCCCTTAGCACAAGCCACACATTTCTCCTTCAGAACAAATTCTTTGATTGGGAGATCTTTAACAAGTCCTCCTCTGGTAAGTCGATTCAGGTTCTTCAGATTCATGTGCCCCAATCTTCGGTGCCACAGCTGAGCATGGTTCTCAGCTGTTTTACAAAGGAGACAGGCCACCTCAGATGTGGGGGGTTTCTGCATATTCAGCACATAGGAGTTACCATATCTGGGTGTTCTCATTAACACCCAATCATCGGGGATGGAATATCCAGGTTTAAGAATGAGACACTCTTTATTGTTGAATACAACGGGATACTCTCGATCACATATCTGTGAAACATTTAACAAACTGTGTTTTAACTGCTCCACATAATTGACATCGTGGAAGCTGAGACAACCGTTGCGTACTGTACCTTTCTGACTGATATATCCACCAACTCCTCCGGCGAACGACACATAACCTCCATCAAATTTCTCCAAGTCTTGTAGTAGGGATATGTCGCCCGTCATATGCCTGGAACAACCACTGTCAACGTACCATAGGTTGCTGACAGTCCTCCTTGGCTGTTCCTGCATTCAAAGAAGATCAGTTAGATTTTGGTACCCAGGCCTTAAGTGGTCTGGGTGAGACAGGCCTGTCCTTGTTTGGACTGAAGATGTTTTTGATGTTGACATTTTGAGAATGATTTTCCTTTCCAAAACACTGTTCTTTATTTTTAGTTGACCTTTTTACTTCTTGAAAAGACATGGAGTGCTTCTTATACACTCCGGTAGGTTTAAAGGACAAATTCACCACTTTTGGGACATTCCACCTGTCAGCATCCCCTTGATTGTTTGATCTTGTAGGCCCCAAAGGTTGTGGGTGAATAGGTTGTTTTGAAAAGGATTTAAAAATGGATTTGAAACAGGTTTTGGGTGAACCGGAGGTTTTGAACAAGTATCCCGCTTTAGCCGGGAGACAGAGTTTGAGGATTCCACAGCACATGGTGCCCTAGCAGGCTTAGTCAAATTCTTTGATTTCTTTGAAAATGTCTTAGTTTTTTGACTAACTTTATTTGTCACAGGTTTTGGTTCTTGTGAAGGTGACCTGGCTTTGAGATCCCTTTGTGTGTCTTGGAGTGGTGTGGAGTGGACCGCTGCATCCTTTGGTCTGAGAATGCAGACTTTGTTTGTGGGGGTTTTGATATCAAGTTCTGCACCTTGGAATTTGAAGGTCCAAATTTAGGTTTTAGGCCAACATGTGTTTGGCCCAATGGGACAGTCTTTTGTTGGACCTTCTTCGGATAGTAAGGCTCATAGGGACGGCGCAAACAGTTTCTTGCCATGTGTCCTGGTTGGCCACACACATGGCAGGATTGTTTCTTTGGATACACAGGAGCATGTTGTTGGTTACGCCCAGTGGAGATCCAAGTTGGCTTTGAAGCGTTTTTATGGATCCAAAGGGCTTTACCATGGGGCTTTGTGGTCAGAACATACTCCCGTTGTATTGGCTGGACCTGGTCATAAGCAGAGTTAACTTCTGGGTACGGGACAAAGTCATAGGGTTTTGTGTCCCGTACTTTCTGCACATTGGGAGTGGGATAATTGACCTTATCCTCAGAAATTTTCACACTTCCTGTGGGTTTGGGACCATCAACCTGCGGTCCCTTACCCCTTCTCAAAATTTTAACCGTTCTAAGGGGTTTCACAGGTTTTAAATCACATTTACCAACATTAAACACACCACATTCAGAAAGTTTATCACACACTTCAGACTCTGCAGTTTTTGACTCAAACTTAACAAAAGTTTCAAGTTTCTCAAAATCATAATTTTTAAAGCAAAAATCAACTTCAGACTTCATGGGACTCTTAGTGGACTCCTTGAAATTTACTACCCCTGCTTCATTGTTACCTTTATCTGCACAAGAAGTAAAAGTATTAGTACGGTTAGAAACAGGAGCAGAAATTTTAATGGAACAGGCGGCCAGTTTCTTTTCTATCTCAGCCTTGGCTTCTAAGGAGGTCTTAGAACACACATAATCTGAGATCATTTCATGCATCAATGGCATCGGTACTGTATGAGTAGATTTTTCATCTTTAACCTCAGTACCGAGACCCAAACCAGAGTTGGCTTTTAGATGTCGCATTCTAGCATCTGTGTTATAAAACAGAGAACTAGCCTTCATCATTTCAGACACAATTTTATCATTGCGCTCAACTTTGGTTTGTGATGTTTCTAATTTACCTTTGAGTTGCTCAAGTTCAGATTTTAATGTGACAATCTCTTCATTAGCAATTTTAAGATATGTGGTTTTGTCACTCAAATCCCTTTGAAGGTTTTTTATGTCGATTTTGGCAGCTTCTAGTTTTTCATTCAAGGATTTAGTTCTACCTTTGTATTCTCTCAAGTCTTTATCAGATAGCTCACGATTTAATGTTTCATTGGAAAACTTAC
The DNA here is from genome assembly GCA_039602395.1 of Deinandra increscens subsp. villosa. Taxonomy (NCBI): domain Eukaryota; kingdom Viridiplantae; phylum Streptophyta; class Magnoliopsida; order Asterales; family Asteraceae; genus Deinandra; species Deinandra increscens. The sequence goes on from JBCNJP010000025.1 coordinate 66,311,223, forward strand.
GTTGCCATTCTAGAGATTCATTGAGTATAGTTTGACATTTAGGATTAAGACATACCTCAGAGCTGCTGGTTGAGGATCCTGGAGTTATGTCTGCCATGAATGCATGATGGAGTGCTGCAGCAGTTTCTTTCTGAACATCTTCTTCAGCTAACAGGGCAACATGATCGAGTGACAGACTTAAGTCTTCCACCTGAGGTGTCCAGTCATATCCTGGCGTGTGCTGAACCACCAGTGCCTTGTCATTCTTTCCAGTCTCCTTCTTCATGCCTTCACCTCTGTTGTCGATCTTCCTTTCTCTATCAACCCTTGGTTTGGTGCATTCCCTTGCATAATGCCCATACTCGTTGCAATTGTAGCACCTCAGATTTGCTTTATTGAAACTGAGCTTTATTCCTTTGCCACCATTCCAGTCCTTCTGTCCCGTCTTTGCCATGAACTGCCTAGCTCTCAGGGCTGACATTCCCATTTGGTAAGATATATCCATGTGCTCCAGGTCGTCCGGGTTTACTTGATTCACATCATCAGGAGATAGATCCGTGGGAAGAAGTGAGCCTGCTACGAGTGCCTGATAGCAACTCATAATCCCTACCCCAAGAGCAAAGCTGGGGTCTTTAGTTAAAGCATTAACATCTAGAGAGACAACATTTGATGTTCCAGATGCACTTGACCCAGTGGCTTGAGCAATGAATCCCAATGGAGTGGATGGTGGATTGTTTGGAGCGACAGCAGGCTGAGAGATGAAAGCTTGATTCATTTGATTCATTGATGCCCCGTTGCCAAGTTTTCTTGCCCTCTTCTGTTTCTTCTCTTCGTAAGCTCTAATGGTAGACATGAGCTCACTTAGGGGTGATGTGGACATTTGCACCGTCTTTTCAATCAGTTCAATGGTGCTGTCCCAATTTGGCGGCAGTGAGTTGACCAGCTTTCTGTTGACCTCCACTTGTGTATATGTGACTCCAGCATCTTTCATTCCAGTGACTATCTTGATGAAGCGTTGAAGCTGAGTCTCAATATTCTCACCCGGGATGTAGCTGAACTCATTAAACAATTCTCTTAAATTTTCTTTTCGAGATTCCTTCATATCATCATTTCCCTCGTAAGCAGCCACAAGGGCATCCCAAAGAGTCTTAGCGGAGGTGTATTCTTTGAAAGCTTCAGCAACTTCAGGAGATAGGGCCATGGTTAGAGCGGCCAGTGCCTTTCTATCTCTTTCCACCTTTTCCCAGTCTTCATCAAGCCATTCAGTTTTAGCTTTAGGAATAGGTGGCTGACCCTGGGCGCCAGCAGTTGATGGGACAAAGTCTCCCACCTCGACCGAACGCATGATCTTGGCATCATGGTAATTGATGTAGTTGACGAAACGATATTTCCAGCTCATGAAATCCTTGCCAGACAACAGACAAGGTGGTCTGGCATTGGTTCCGATTTTGGCATCCATTTCAAGAGTGGCACTCGACAAGGTAGACATGTCAAACGCCATTGCAGCAAGATTTTCTTTAAACAAATGGATCGAGAAGGGGTTTTCGGTCGAAAACGGCTTGATCGAAAAGTACTTTTCGATCGGAAAGCTCCTGGTCGAAAAGTTTCGAGCGATCGAAAAGTGAGGAATGGATCGAAAAGTCACAGAGGGGACCTTTCGATCGATGAGTTCAGAGGATCGAAAAGTCACAGGGGACTTTTCGATCAAGACGGCAGATCGAGAAGTCTCGAGGGGACTTCTCGACTGAGATGAAATGGATCGAAAAGTCTCTGAGGGACTTTTCGATTGAGGATGCTGACCGAAAAGTCACAGGAGGGGACTTTTCGACTGGAATTGCCTGATCGAAAAGCCACAAAGGGGGCTTTCTCGATCCACAGGATGCGACAGAAAAGGGTCTTTTCGATCAGAGGCCTGATCGAAAAGTATCTGGAAGGGTCGAAAAGCCTCTCAAACACAAACAAATCTCCACGAACACTTCTGTCTTGACTTGTAACCTGCAAAAACAATCTTCCGAACGTGCTAAAAGCTGAAAATCACCACAAAACTCAAACCGTTAGTTGTCAAAAACTTGAATCGGATATCGCGAGAGCCTCGAAACTTGCGTTTCTTGGCTCTGATACCAATTGTAAGGATCAATCTAACCCTCACGCGATATCAAAGACTAGTAAAACCGTGCGGAATCCGGTTTTAGCTAGGTGATTCAAGAATAAACAATATATGCAATAATCGAAAAGTGTAAGAAACAAGTAAACACAAACCGATTGTAAACGAGAAAGATCACTTCGATTAACACCAAGTCCGAACCTAGAAAGGTTTCGGTTACACCTTTTAGAACTCACAACCAGTTAGCACCAACAACCCTAAATCGATTATAGGAGGGTCTATATATAGGAGAGATTGACTTGGTAAACAAGTCAATCTCTTTACAAAATTCGAAACCTAAAACCCATCCAAAACCGATCGGACCTACCACTATCACTAGCCCACATTTACATTTAACAAGCCCACTAACAAAATACTAGTCCAAACTATTAACTAACGAACTAATGCCAAAGCCTCAAAAACCCGGACTCTACAAGAAGGAGAGGTATGCTAGTATATTAGGTCATGATCAAACTAAAGACGTGCCTATAGGCAGACCTATTACAGTGAAGACGAAGGGTTCCGGATCTCACAAACGATTCAAGTCTGCAGAAGAAAAGGGATTTAATAGTAAAGGTAAAAATAAGCGTAGATGTCAAAATTGTGGTCGTACTGGGCACAACAGTCGTACTTGCCACAAACAAACTCATGATACCATGGATGAAAGTGATGAAGATTCGGGTGATGAGGCTGATCATGAACAAGATGAAGATGATGACGATGTTGGAGACGATGAAGGGTATGGTGAAGATGAAAATGTGAGTGATGATGAAGATGAATAAGAATACGTAGTTTGATGTTGTTTTTTTTTTATTACAACTGCTGGTTAATTTTTTTAATACTCATGCTGGTTCAAACCCTGTGGTGTAACCCTGCTGCTATACCATTCATACCTTGATCAGTTAATATCCTACATCATATTGATTCTATTTTATCATGATTATACCTCTGCTGATGTACATCTACTGATGTACCCATGCTGGTTCAAACCCTGCTAGTGTAAACCTGATGCTATGCCATCAATCATTAATAATACAAATTGTAGAGATTTTCATACTAACCAGATATCATTTCATATATTTATCAAAATATGCTACAAAGTGCTTACATATATCTGGTAAAAAAAGAAAAAAGAAAAGAAAAAAGAAAAGCAAAGAAACCCATCATCTACCTATTCTAACTTTGTTGTATACATAAACCCATCAACAGGGTATGTCCTTTTGAAGTCCTTAGATTCCTGAGCAGCGTCTTTTGATTTGCTCATTGCTTGAATAAGCTTCCTGTTGATATTTTCTTGAGCGGCACAGTATTCTCTTGTTAATTTTATCCATTCTATGTTGTTGCCCCTAGGTAAGCCATCTCTTGTGTTCATTGTTGTCCTGTGATTATCGACCACAGATTTACTTACCTGCTGAAGAGCAGTTACCGTTTTCATGTCGACTAACTTGGATTCTGGAATGCACTTCTTCACCTTCTCAAACCATATCCTTTCATCTTGGGACGTCATTTTTCTGCTAATTTTTTATGATTTTTTTTACTGTGTGTTTTTTACTGTGTAAAGTGGGTCATACTGTGCGGGATTACTTTTTGGGTTTTATTGTGTTTATATAGTAATGAGGATGTAGATAAATAGTCATGTATATTAAACTATATTTTAATAAACACTTGGCAGTTTCCAATCGCTTCGGATGCAGTGTAATTATTACACTTGATGGTTACTTTATTTTTCTACACTGTGATACGAAAGGTTTTACAGTTTCCAAAGTAAACACTCGATTACTTTTCTGCTGGTGGCATTTAATATATATTTTTTCCCAATGAGATCCCCTATAAATAGTAGATCCTTTTTATTAGTTTACATCTACTTTCTATCCACTTTTTTAAATCTTATTCTATGGCTTCATCATTCAGAAAGTTTGAGAATCTGTCAGAAGAAGAGGTTCAAGATTTGATTCAAGAACAGATCAAGAATGAGAGTTTTTTTTACAGGATGTGTTACTAACCAACATGAACAGAATCCATGCGGGTGTCATGGAGTTCTCTGCTATTGTGAATGAAATTCTGCGACTTCCAACTTCCGATGTTCATGATGCTGCCATGTATTTTTTACCTGACATGGACAAGAAGGATCTGAAGACAGTGAATCAAATTATGGAGGCTATAAAAGTTGTCGAAGAATCGTTGGGTTTGAAGAAAAAGTTTCTTAGGAAACTAGAGTAGCATATTTCCTTTTAACTATATCCTTTTTTGGTTTAATCAGTATGATGTATCTTCTTTTTATAAATGCTTATTTTATTTGGAACTTGTTAATTTTAGTTTGTTTATTAGTAATAGTTAGAATTTAGTATACCTAAAATTGAAAAATAACTAAATCCGCCAGAAACAAATAAATAAATCCTCCAGCAACACGTTTAAAACATCTCAAACTTATATAGTAACTTATGCTGGTAAACATCCTTAATCGTTTTCACCTCCTACAGTGGCTTCTAACCTTGCCTTAATCCTTTCACCGACGTTCTTTCAGCTTTTGCTTTTGCGCATCCGAAAGCTTCATAAATTCTTCAAGCAACTCAACAATTTTATCCTTCACACAGTTGATAGGTGACCATAGAGTCTTCATGACGTACTGGCACCTCAATTCATATATCTGCTCCTTCTGTTTTTTTTACTCATCTGAGAGTCCAATAGCCCAGTCCTTAACATCCCCACCTTTGTACGTTTGCATGTATAACATCGCAAACACACCACAGTCAACATTGTTGTTTTGTGTACGCCAAGACATCTCCACCAAAGTTGGTTTTAAATGTTGAACCCTGGCCATCTTAAAAGGGGATACCAAAGTCTTATGCTACATAAAAGGAAGATAACAAGAAAAATTAGTGTTTTTTTAGATATAATTTATTGAAAATTGTTTAAATAAACAACTTAATATATTTAAGTACCACCACAGTAGGTCGCCTGTCATATCTATCATCAATTTCCATTGTATGATAGATGTTATCAATTATCTCCACCGCTGGCTTCAAGAAGTTGTAACATATCACATAGAAATGATTTGATGCAAGCAACAGAATGAAAAGCAAGTCGACATCATCAATCTTAGCATAAGGTGAGCAAACAAGCATTTGTTCAATATTCACTAATAGCTCATCAACACGCTCATCAATTGGGGTTTCCCCTACAAAAAACTTGTCCGCCTGTTTTTGGGCAGCACATGTATAACAAGATAAATAACATAGACACATACATAATGGCCAGCAAAACTATTATATACAGCTTAAGTAGTAGAGAAACCAAACACATAACCACTTATGCTGGCGAATATAACTGTCCAGCATTAAATGACCACTTATACTGAGAATCCAAACTTATGACAACTTATGCTGGCGCATAAAGCTGTCCAGCATAAGATGCCCACTTATGCTGGTGCATATTACTGTCCAGCATGAGACAACAGTTTTGCACTCACCAACACATGACAGGTTAGGAATAGCCTGGATGGATCTTCCTTTTCCTTGTCCACTTCTTTGCTGTTCAATACCTCTGCCCAGCATGTAAAACAGCTAACGTGGATGCGTTCAGTGGGGTAGAACGATTCCAGTGCTGCCCTTGATATATAATTATTATAAAAACTATAGAACAATTCATCCCCACCAAAAAAATTAATAATAAATAAATGTTATCCTTCATTCAAACTATTCTTGCTGTGAAGTATTTTATGCTGGTTGTTTGATTATACTTACCACCCTTCACTCTGTGCTGTGAACATGTACTCTGCTGTCGCATTTTGCATCTTTCTCTCTCTTATTTTCTTCACCCCCTTGTCATGCCACTTGTTTCTATCAGCTTCATTTAAAGATTGAAAGTTTGCAATTTTTTTCTGCACGTCCTTCTTCAATAAGTTCACATCACAGACAATAACATTTTTGCTAGGTATTTGACCCTCAGGCCACTTATCTCTGTGTTTTGTTTTTCTGATTCATCTGTGAACACATTTTCCCACTGCCCTGCTGGTCCTCCCATATAAGTTTCCATATGACGCAGGGCGAATATGCCGCTGTCGAACTTGTTTTTAGTTGTTCTCCATGACATCGTCATCCTTTTTGGAAGGCAGGTCTTAATCTTCTTAGATCTGAGTGGACATACTTTTAAAAGATATTTTGCCAAGGTATCCCTCTACAAATAGGTACATTATTGGAGGTCCTTAACAATTGAAGATGTCGCTTCCTACCTCAATCGGCAATTTGGTTAACTTTGAAACACAGTTTGCTAAAGTTTGAGAGTTTTATATGAAGATCATATACCATTGGTCAGCTTAAGGAACTACACATCAAGGGACTAAGAAACAATCAACCACTACAAAAGTACTGAGCAATTTTTCACATATGATCGATGCTATTCACATAAATACATGTCAAAATAAGGGGGAGACAATACGCGTTGCACTTTTTTTTCTTTAGCTATGGTTTGTCCCACTGGGTTTTTCTGACAAGGTTTTTAATGAGACAGCATCTTAAAGCGTATGAAATTGATAACCAAGGGGGAGTGTTATAAATATAATATATTATGGTTATCAATTCCTAATATAGTTTATCATGTTCTCCAAGATTTTTCTCCCCAATAAATATTTCCCTGTATCTCATTGTAATACACACCGTTCAATAATAAAATCTCCCCGTGTTCTCTTTTCTCCTTGTTTGCTATTAGGCTTGTTTCACAACATGTTTTTTAATTTTAAAGTAGAATGTATAACAGTATTTTTTTAACAGAGTAGTGAACATGAGTGAGATTGTATGGGTTATTGTCATTTTAGAGTCACATGAAACTTATTGTGGTAATGAAATATAATGCTTTTTACTTACGTATGCGGTTTGTCGATCGAATTTAAGAAGTTCAACGATTGTTTTTTTCTCCGCATATGATGAGATGAATGGTATAGGTCTTGTGGAAATCGAGGAGGACATGCCTGTATGAATCCTAAGAAAAGAAAAAGCTGGATTAATTTGGGACACGGTATTAATTGTGTTATATAAAGACATAGTATATGTGAAAGTAGGTTTACTCGTTTAGGAGTGCGGAGGATTAAACAATATCCGGATTAAGATACACGTAAGTTGCTGCGGTGGCACGTAACTGAATCCATTCTAATGTGTGTAATACGGGTGAAACGTAAGTATTTAAAATAGTCAGAACAAGCAGTATATGAGGTGGAGCAAAAGCTTGGAAATGAACCGTATGGTTTAGTGACTTTTACGGATGTGACTACAATAATTGCTGGATGCGGGGCATTTTCGATCGAAGTGCGATCGAACCTGTCGGGTGATTGTATGATTTCTTTCATAACCTGCATTTGATAGTGTCACCTCTAACATGTATAATATGATGAAATATTAATGGTAGTAAAATAGAATATTTTATAAGTTGTAAATGACATTTATAATGATGGAAACGTAGAGTATAATTGCAGTTAGGTTTGGTTTATAATGAGTACACTACTATAAGAAAGGACACATGTATACTTGAACAGAACTGTAAAATATAAAACCGATCCTTAATATTCAACCCCTGTATCTTTTCGTCAAACGCAACATGAAGCTTTTGTTTAAGTTTTTAACCAATTTGGTATATGTGGCCAGTAAATAAGTTAGTTGGCACATAAGATTTTTCAACACCAATAGCAAAATTAAGTTTTATAGACAAAGATTTGATAGTAAAATAGTTGACTCGAGAAAGGGTGGCTGAATAGTAGAAAGTCAGTCTCTAAGTTTTAGTAGAATGAAAAGGCGTAGGTTAGTGGTCTTTATTAATTATATTGATCTTTGTTATTTGTATGTACAAAAAAATCGTAGGGTGGTATAGATGTCTGTAAATGTTTCAGTGGTAAAAGTTGATGTTGTTATATAATTAATTTTTTGCTGTACAATAATTTATGTTGGTTACAAATATACCTGTTGTCTTTCAGAGAGTTGAGAGTCAGACGTAGAAACGGATCTCTTGTTGTAGTTGTTCACTTAGCAATTTCTTCAAGCTTACCAATGTAATTTGTAGATATTTTAAGATACTAATTAGAAAACCTAAATAAACGTTAGATTATAATTTTTTTTAATTTAAAGAAAGGTGTATAGGAGTCATAGATGGTTATGTAGAAGAATCTAAACTAATATTAACATGTTGTAGAGTAAAACTTTTTTTGGGAGACAGCAGGTGTCTGTCTGTAAATATATGAAATAGTGGTAAAGCCAACAGAACAAACATTAGCTAAACTATTTTACTATCAAACCTTCGTCTCTACTCGGATTTTCATTCGGGAAGGGCTGATGCATTCAACAATTTTATTTCGGAAGCGGATATTCACGAATTCAAGATGGGAGGAGAGAAGTACACTTATATGGAAGGTAAAGGAAAAAGTTTTGGTAAAATTGATCGAATTTTTATGTGTTCTCAAGTTCGCAATCGGTGGCCTTCGGCAACGGTTATTTCGCTCCCTAGGTTGTGGTCGGATCATAACCCCGTTTTGCTGAAGATGTTGACGGCGGATTTTGGACCAACTCCGTTCTGCTTCTATTCTTCATGGTTAATGAACCCAGAGTTGGAGGAGGTGGTTTGTTGTGGCATTAAGTCGGTGAATGCTGGGGCTTATTCAAGAGCTGATTGCCTTTTGTTAGACAAACTTAAAAGTGTGAAAGATGCCATTAAATCATGGAGGTTGAAAGTTAAAATTGAAGTTCAGAAAGAAAAAGAAGAAGCGTGGTTTTTTGAAAAAAAAAGTGGAGGAAATCGCTATTTCCTTGGGGGCTCATTTTTGTGATACTGAATTATGGGAGAAACATAAAGCAAGACGGTTAGAAATTGAGAAGGATATGATTGATGATTTGAAAAAAAAGCTAGAGTAAAGTGGGCTATAGATGGAGATGAAAACATCGCCTATTTTCACGGGATTTATAACTATAATCTCGTGGCGTGTAGAATTAATGGTTTATAGATTGGCGGAAGATGGATCACGGACCCGGATCGAATTAAAAAAGAGACCTGACATTTTTTCAAAAACAAGTTCAAGAGATTGCTAAGTTGGCGACCTAGTATGATCTGCGATGGTATTAATACATTGAATCTAACTGAATGGGAGTCTCTTATTGTTCCTTTTCCAAAGATGAAGTTAAGTCACCGTGTGGTATTGTGGGAGCGATTAAGCGCCTGGTCCAGATGGATTTAATTTTGCGTTCATTAAAAAAATTTTCGCATCTTTTTGAAGAGGATTTCTATAAGATGATGGATCAATTTCATGAGGATGGGGTTGTTGAAAAAGGATGCGGGGCCGCGTTTTTGCATCTTATTGCCAAGAATAAAGATCCCCAATCTCTTTCGGAGTATAGGCCTATTAGTCTTGTCGGTTGCATCCCGAAGGTGGTCGCTAAAATCCTTGCTAATCAGCTCAAAACTTGTATTAGTTCTGTTATTTCGGAGAACCAAATAGCCTTCATTGCGGGAAGAAATATACTGGATGGTGCTCTTATTGTTAATGAGATGGTATCTTGGGTGAAACAATCCAAATGTCCGACTATGATTTTTAGAATTGATTTTGCTAAAGCTTATGACACTTTGGATAGGGATTTTCTTGATTCTATTATGGAACAGATGCATTTTCCTAGCTTATGGAGACGTTGGGTTCGCGGTTGTCTTGAGGCCTCTCGTACTTCGGCTCTCGTCAACGGTTCGCCTACTTGAGAATTTTAATGCGGTAGTGGGGTGAGACAAGGTGACCCCTCTTTCACCTTTTCTATTCCTTTTGGCTATGGAGGCGTTTCATTGGATGAATACTAAGGCTTCAAATATTGGTATTTTTCATGGATGTAACATTCCTAATGTGAATGAACATCTGACTCACATTCTTTTTGCGGATGATGCTCTCATGATGGGGGAGTGGAGCCGTATCAATATTGTGAATTTGGCTAGACTCTTGAGAATTTTTGGAATGGCTTCGGGTCTAAAAGTTAACCTCAATAAATGTTGCCTCCATGGACTAGATGTGGGTGATGATGAGATTGTTGAGATGGCTAGAATTCTAAGGTGTAGCAATGGCTCTTTTCCGTTTGATTACTTGGGGTTAAAGGTTGGGGTCAATATGAATAGAGCTAAATGGTGGGATCTGGTCATTAAAACTTTTCAAGATAGGCTCTCAAGGTGGAAAGCTAAACATTTGAGCATCGGTGGGAGGCTTGTTCTTATACGATGATCGGTTCTTGATAGCTTACCCTCTTATTTTTTTCTTTATATAAAGCACCGACCAAGGTTATAAAAAGGCTTGAGAGCATTCATTTTCAATTCCTATGGGTGAGGGTGGGCTTAATTCTAAAAGGTGCATTCATTGGGTTGGTAAAGAGGAAGTGCTTAAATCTATAAAAGATGGAGGGCTTGGTCTTGTTCCTCTTGATGTCTTCAATAATTGTCTTTTATCTAAATGGGTGTGGAGATTCCACTGTGAACCAAATAAGCTTTGGAGGAAGATTGTTTGGGGTATTCATTTGGTTAGAGGAAGAAGGAATTTTATTCCTTGCAAAAGTATTATATGTGAAGTTTGGAAGAACATAGCCAACATTAATACTTTCTTTAAATCTGTCGAGATTGATTTTTCTGCTCTTATCAATTTGGAAGGGAGTCAAATCATATGGAAAGGGGATTCGATAGGCTCTTTCTCCGTCCGTTCTATTCGACAATTAGTGATGAGGTCGCGGCGTCCGTCAGAGGGGGTGATCATGCCTTCGAATAAGTTGGTTTCGGGCAAGATTAATATATTTTTTTGGCGTGCTATAAAGGGTCGGATTGCAACTAAAGATGGTCTCGTTCGTAGAAATGTTCCCGTCGACAGTCTCACTTGTCCTCTTTCTGAAGATCTTGATGAATCCGTTAACCACATCTTCTCTGGTTACTATTTTGTGGCTAAAATCTGGGCGTCTATTGCTAGATGGTGTGGGGTCCCAGATCTTGTCATCTTCGACGTTGCCGACTTGCTTCCTATTGTGGAAGAATCCCATTTTGACAGGAAGATGAAGACGGTGTTTTATATTATCATCCTCACTACGTGCTGGATAATTTAGAAGCATCAGAATGAGGATTTTTTTTAGAAGAAAAAGCCAATAATAGCGGTGATGATCAACGAAATTAAAGCTCTAAGTTTCTTATGGGTTAGGCATAGAGGAAAATGGAGAGGCCTAAATGGGAAGATTGGTGTCGTTTTAATATGTAATATTTCTTTGTGTGTTTGTTGTTGCCTCCCTAGCGGCTTGCTTGGGTCGGCTTGTTGTTTGTTTAATGAAAGCGGCGCTCAAAAAAAAGCTAAACTTGTTATGTTAATAAATAGCACTTGTTAAACGTGGTGGTATTGTAAGTAGTACAGACTACGAACAACAGAGGCTGTTGTATTAGTTAATCTGAAATTAATAGCAATGAATCACAGGTAAATAGGGTTTGATAATCACTTACCCAGTCCAGTAAAAGTAAGCTTGTTTGATTAAATTATAAATTTGCTTTGACCGAATCCGTCGCATCGGACCGAATCCACTATATTTTTATCGTTGACCGAATAAGAGAAGTCGCATCGGACCGAATCCACTATATTTTTATCGTTGACCGAATAAGAGAAGGATTACTTCTCAAAACTTAAGCAAGCGGCATTTCTTTTTTTTTTTAAATAAAATAAAAAATAACTCTCATATTTTAAATATACATAACTTCTTCAAAACTGGACAAATCTTAAAAATAAGCAAACTGTTACGCGCGGAATTGAAAAACGATTCAAACTAGATGTCTATTGATATGCTTTCGGTGAATGTTTAAAAAGTCAAGATAAACACGATGTCGATGATTTTTAATCAAACATAACTCCTCTGAAACTGAATGAATCTCGAAAATAAGCACGTCGTTGCGCTCAAAATTGAAAAACGATTCAAACTAGACCTATATTGATATGCTTTCGGTGAATGTTTAAATTTTTTTTAATACATTAAAAACAAATAGTTATATATATTTTCTTAGTCAGCTCTTACTCAGTCATTAACTATCAAACACTCAAGTTTCAGTTAGAGTTTCTTACCCAATCAACCTCTTACTCAATTAGCTCTAACCCAATCACCTCTTATTTAGTCAGTTTCTATCAAACAACCCCTAACTGTGTTTTAATACACCAGCCAGTGAATGATCAAATATATAAAGATCAGGATTGTTTCGACTCATTAGTCTTCTCTATATGATGGTAGGACTATAAATTTAAAAGCGAAACAGGAGTAGCCTTCAGAAGAGTATAACTTAAGAAAGAAAATGAAGATGCAGTTGTGATTTTAATCCATTGAAGTACACCTAAAACTGTAAGGTCATTATAAGAGTGTATTAAATATTTATTGTATATTAATAATTGTAATTGTAATTTGAATAGATTTTGAATAAAATATGAAAGCCTGCTGCAGCATTAAAATAGAAGATAGAAAATCAAGACGGAGGTGGTAATTTATTTTTTATTTTTAGCAGAAAAATATGACGAAATAAGTTTTTGTGTCACTTAATTGTTGGTTGCTGGATTCGTAGAAATAGGTCTTGGCTGAATAGTAACAAAAAATGTGTTATCTAAGAGTAATGTGTGTTTGGTTCACGGAATTCATGGAATTGGAATTCATATTTTTTCCTTTTAAAATTGTTCTTGATTGGGTAAAGAATGAATTTGAAATACAACGAATTCCTTTAATCAATGAAATTTAGGTGGTGTTTGGTTCACGGAATGTAATGTAATTGGAATTATAAAGTTTTTCTTTTAAAGTTGTGCTTAAGTTGGGTAAGGAAGGAGTTTGGAATACAATGAATTCCTTTAATCAATGGAATTTGAGGTCATGTAACTTTCCTTCGTTAAAGTGAAGGATTTCTAAATTCCAATGATTAAAGGAATTCATTGTATTTCAAACCCCCTCCTTACCCAACTTAAGCACAACTTTAAAAGAAAAACTTTACAATTCCAATTACATTACATTCCGTGAACCAAACGCCACCTTAGTATTATTTCAACATTCCTTAGAAATCCTTCAGTTTAATGAAAGAAAGTTACATGGTCTCAAATTTCATTGATTAAAGCAATTCATTGCATTTCAAATTCCTTCTTTACCCAACCAAGAACAATTTTGAAAGGAAAATTATCAATTCCAATTTCATTGAATTCTGTGAACCAAACGTCACCGAAGAGTTTATGAAGAAGATTTTTTTTACCCATTATTATTTCCTAGGTCTCAGTCGATGGAATGAGGTTCTGAAATGAGGTAAACTCAAAATAGTACTTTGGATAGATCGGTGCATTTTGAATGGGCTCAACAATGACTGCAGGACCAAAGATCATGCCCAGTGGGAGGCTGACGGATCTAAGATATGATAGAGGCTTACAGTAGATGAACTTAGAGAACCTATAACAACTAGTGTTATACCCGTCCCAGTACGGGTAACGCAACTTAATGACCGACTTTTAGTAAATAGAAAAAAAATTATAACTTATTGATGCTAGTTGTTTAGAATTCTAAATGAAAAAGGGTTGACTTTTACCCGAACCATGATGAGTCCAACTCACACTATAGGACTCGTTTCCACCATTGTTGGTCTTCGTTGGATGGTTCGAGTTTGGTTTACGTTCACAAATGTGATGGTAGGCAGGTTTAGGCCAGCATTATAAACCTCATTAACCTCTGTTGGTACACAGTTTGTGCCCATGTAATTTAGGACTAGAAGTTCTGAACCGTTTATGCCACAAAGAAATGACATATAGTCTTTATAGACTGCAAATACACATTATCAATAAGGTTTAGATTTAATCCTTGTAAAACTTTTTACTAAAAGAGAAGATGATGAAACTAAGTATGTTACATTTTGGTGTAGTTAACCCAAACAAATATGACAATATTTACATGTTCCCTCATTTATGTACACATACATAATCAAATAAAAAAACTTTTTATTTAAAGGGATAGTGTAAGAGGTACTATTTCATCAAATAAAAATTATAATACGGCTAAACTAAAGAAATGTTTAGACAAAGCTTCAACTGAGGTAACATATATTATCACTAAAGATTGTTGTTGCTACTACTGATTACAAATGCTATTTATAACAACTAATCATTAAACTGGTCAATTGCAGTTATAGTTTAATATTGATATTGTTGGTTGTTACAATTTAAGTATAACGCATATGACTTTATCAAGTTGTTGATAATCTAAGATGTCATCGAATTCGCTTATCAAGCCGCTTAGAGTATGTTCCAAGTCACGCATATGACTTTATCAAGTTGTTGATAATTTACGTAAATGTGCTCACGTTTTGACCGGAAACTGACCTAAACCCATAAATTTTGTGTTAGAATCTAGTACTTAGAAATTCACACCCCCACCCACCCACTTAATCAACCAGAAATGTTTTAAAATATACAAATTTTGTGTTTATACATTTCATACGTGAACATAACATGGACACACAAAACTTATTTGTGTATTTCGTTGGTATAATGTAAAATCTTATCAATGTGATATAATCAATGACTGAAAATCACACAGTTTGGGTAGTTCATTAAAAATCTAGAAAACTTGTCCTTAATGAAATGGCCATTTCACATACCTTCTAACAAGTTTAGTGATAAGGATCTAATGTCATACCACGTAACATACACTGGGGTATTATTGTTGCGTTAATCGCGTAACATACCCGGTTAGACAAATAATTTGTGATTGCACAATAAATAGTTTGACATATATTAATGTTCACGTATTTTATTACAAATATTAGTATTAGTATTTAAACATGAATATGATTTGTACCAATTTGTTTTCTTTATAATCACCATAACCGAGTACCCTCGCCTACACAGAGTACCCGCAACTTCCCAATTGACCAACCTGGTAGCGTCGAGCGAATTCTGTAACATTGCATCTACAACACATTTCTAAATTTTGAAGATGTCTTATATTTGTCTTCTCCATCTCTAAAACATAAAGGTTTTAATTTAACGATTCTTCATATATAGAGGTTTACCATTCAAATCTCCAAATTTTGAATAACGTATCCCAAGCATTTTGGTTTAACCACACATGTAGTGTGAATCAAAATAGCTGACCACCGAAAATACATGCCCTGAACATCATGTCAAGTTAAAAAAAAAAACAACTTTAGACATGTAATTCCTCATAATTTCTTATCTTCCCTTACCCAACATAAAATGTTGGTTAATTTCTTTTTTAGTAATTATTGAGATGTTAACATTACAATCAAATTTACGATACAAGTTGGATGGTTAAGAAGTCAACTCATATATAATCTCGTATCTTCCCTTAGCCAGCCATTATTAGTCCTTGTTAGCGTCTGTGTACACAAAAAATGTCATGAATGGTCAAAAGTGCTTAATCTTGTAAATAAACAAAATGACCTACAATAGATTAGTATGCATGTGCAACTGATAAACACACAATAAATGGTCTTGCTAGCGGGTTATCGTGTCAACTCGAAAGGCATATCTCATATATGAACCCGACACATATTCATGGGTTTATCCAAACACGACCCACAAAACGGTTTTAGGTTACCATTTTTTTATTATAACATTATTTAATACATTCCAACACCTTTTAGAAGTGTCAATGTCAACCTACATAAGAATGACTACTTACAAATGAGTTGATTCATGTTATTTTTATATCTAACTGGTCAAATGAGAAAGATAAAAGTAAACATGTTAAAGTAACCGGAGTGTTTTTTATGCATAAGGCCACCTAGAATATTCTATATCTAAAACAAATATTAAATATGATTGATTTTATCCTTTTTCACCTGTTTAGGTTCAATCACAAAAGTGTTGGTTCAATCCACCTGACATGTTCACACTAAATATAAAAAAAATGCATTTTTTTCACCTGTTTAGGTGATCCAACTCTTTTTTTAAACATTCTTAATATGATATACCTTAGGTAATTAGTTATTTTGTTTTAAAAAATAGTATTCCATAGCTTTTTCACAAATAAGGCTGTCAATAGCAAATAATATTCATCAACATGACAACAGAATGTCAGATTCTAGTCATAAAACAAAGTTAATAATAATAAAATTAAAAATAAGATTAAGAAAAATGGTAATTTTACTTACCGGCGTAAGCAACGATGGGTCTGGATGTGTCTCTCAGGTCTCTTCACATTGAGATGTCTATGTAACTGAAAGTTGAAAAAGCATTGCTTAAAAACATGTGGGCGCCCTTTTGCATTTAAATTCATATTTGTGGTCATACGATCGTCCTGAAGCATCTTGATACCCACCTCTTGACTACGAATCTTTATATCTAAATTAACACAAATAATAAATGTCCGTTTGAGATCAATATAACATATACGATTTCTTCCCAATAAAAATAAACCTTTTAATCAATATTTAATATTTAACATAGTTGCTTAATAGTTGCATAAGAACTTGCTAATCACCAAAAGACATGCTGACAAAAATTTATTGAAGCATAGCTATAAAACAAAACAAATGCAAACATAGTTTATAACTTACCCGTCCTGACCCACACCAGTCTTGACATGCCACCCATTATGACCTTTTCTGACCCGCACTATGACCTGCGACCCGACCCGACCCGCCATTTTTCCAGATGTAAGTTAAATCATTATTGCTGTCTTTCAAAGAAGCTGAACAATATGGTAATCATATTTATAATCAAACAAACCTTGGATCCTGCTATATAACCAACACATGATCAAAATGATTTGTGAAAGTTCCCATCATGATATCCAGGTCAGCAGTATCCACACCTAAAAGCTCACATACACCTCATCCTGTTTTTCCAACAGCTCCTATACTGTGAGCCTCATCCAAATAAACATATGCCTGCATCAAATAATACAAAAGTTCTACAATAACTATAAATTCACCATAATAAATAATATTAACAAATCATCAATGAGAGACATAAAAGAGCACATAAGCATAATGGTATACCTGTAGAATCAATAATAATGAAAAGTAATTAGCTTTTAGATTGCTAGGAAATTAAGACCTAAATCAAAGCATATCTAACTATAATATTATATTAACTACCTATGATTGTAGTAAATGATGACACAGATCATCCTGCAAACTTGGTATACATGTTTCATGCTTTTATATTTCACATTTTTATTTGAAATTGGCCTAAAGTTCACATTTTTCAGTGTTATCATGTTCTACTTCCTTATCTTTTAGGTCCTCAATTAACAGAGAAGGGAATTACCTCGGGTAGCAGTCAGTGTTTGAAGATTCTCTCGGGTATCAAAAAATCCCATTTCTTCTGGTGGGCATTTGAGGTGACAAGTTGGTTATTTGATATCTGTAACGGGTTAAGTGGGTAAATTAGGGAAAAAAATAGCTTAAAAGAAAACATATCAAAAGCTAGATGATTATAGGAATTATACAAGTTTTGTAATCATCAAACAATCTGATTATTTATAGTTCTTTTTGGCAACTTTGGGCGAAAACCCTTTTCAAAATATAACCCGCCCATTTTTGCCACCTCTAGCAGATGTGTTACCATTCGAATTGTTGGTCTTGCAAAGTCACCAGATCCAAGGTTGTGAAACATGTTCATAAGCATATCCATATTGAAATTATTGGTCTTGCAAAGTCACCAGATCCACATTTTCAACCTTCCCGGTCCCTTACTTTATCTCTCTGTTTCCATTGTTTGGACATAAGCACAAATATATAATGATTCAATAAGAATTCTCAAAGTTTTATGACCATATACCACAACCAACTAAATGTTGAAAATATAATTCCAAAATTAGCAACTTGCTAATTCTTCAGGGACTAATGATGTAATTCTTTATAATTGCTAACGGTAGGATTTGTTGTAGTTAAATAGTTGTTGATTTCGTTTAAGCAGTAGTTAGTCTCATTCATTGTAATCAGTTTACCGAATTCAATAAATCAGTTCCTCTTTCTCTTTCATTTGGGTGTTCATTGCAATTTTCGATTCTGAGATCTTTGATTTAAATTGGTATCAGAGCTCAGGGTGAATTGCGCTCTCGATTTAGGTCTGCGTTTTTCTTCTGATTCGCTCGTGATTTCATTCATTCAGATCAAGAAAAGGGGATCGCTGATCCTCTCAAATATCGTTGTCAAAATTCGTCGATTTCTTACTTCATCTCCACGAAGATCTCCTCGCAGAACTCCATCTCCTCAAATACGATCGACAATGTCTGATCCAGTTGTAAATCAAGGGGGAAATCGGGTGCGTGACAACTATACAACAATTCCTCTTCAATGTCCAGTATTGAATCAATCAAACTACTCAATCTGGGCGATCAAGATGAAGGCTATTTTCAATGTGCATGGGATTTGGGAAGTAATAAGTCCAGCTGAGGGCGCAGAGATTGATAAGAAGAAGGATAGTGCTGCGATTGCCTATCTATTTCAATCGTTGCCTGAGGACTTAATCTTGCAGGTAGCCGATCTTGATTCAGCCAAAGGTATTTGGGAGGCGATTAAGACAAGATTTGTTGTGTTGATAGGGTCAAGAAAGCAAGGCTTCAAACGTTGAAGAGTGAGTATGAATCCTTGAAAATGAGGGACAATGAAGGTATTGACGAATTTGCAAGAAAATTGAGTGCTTTAGCTACAAAGTCCTCAAACTTGGGGTCACCTATTGATGATCCTACACTTGTAAGGAAACTTCTTGGAAGTGTGACAGACAAATATGTTCATATAGTGGCATCTATAGAACAATTTGTTGACCTGGATACTGTTGTATATCAAGAAATAGTGGGTAGATTGAAAGCCTTTGAGGAAAGGGTTGGATTAAAGGTAAAGTCCACTGCTGCCAAGGATGAGCAGTTACTCTTGTCTTATGCAGAATGGGAAGCCAGGTATAAGGGGTCACAAGGGAAGAACAAGAAGTGGGACAAGAATGGAAGAAATGGGAAAGAATCAGGAGAAGGGCAGAAGGGCATTCAAAAGAAGAAAGGAGGAGGAAATGGAGGTAAACAGTCATTTAAAACCAAGAAAGATAAGTCAACAAAGGCAAGAGGAATTGGAGATGGTTGAATTGTTACTTACTGAATCTGATGCACCTGTCACATATTCAGAAGCAAATGAACATCAAGTGTGGAGAGATGCAATGAAGGAGGAAATTAACTCCATTGAGAAGAACAAGACCTGGAAACTTGTTGACTTACCCAAGGGTTGCAAGCCTATAGGTCTAAAGTGGTTGTTCAAGATTAAGAAGGATGCAAAAGGGGAGATAACAAAATACAAAGCAAGGTTAGTTGCTAAAGGGTATGTTCAAGAGTATGGAGTTGATTATGAGGAAGTATTTGCACCAGTGGCCAGGATAGACACAATCAGGTTAATATTAGCTTATGCAGCAAGAAGAAACTGGAAGATCTATCATCTTGATGTCAAAACTGCTTTTCTGCATGGGGAATTGAAAGAAAATGTGTTTGTGAAGCAACCAGATGGGTTTGAAGTTAAGGGAAATGAAAGAAAGGTATACAAGCTTGAAAGAGCTTTGTATGGGTTAAAGCAGGCTCCTAGAGCCTGGAATCAGAAGTTAAACTCAGTATTGAAAGGAATTGGGTTTGTTAGATGTAAATATGAGCAAGCTGTATATACAAGGATTACAAAGCAGTCTACATTGATAGTGGCTGTGTATGTAGATGACTTGATGGTAACAGGTAATAACCTGCATGAGGTAAATTTGTTTAAAAAGCAAATGAGGGAAAAATTTGAAATGACAGATCTTGGTTTATTGAATTACTACTTAGGAATTGAAGTAAATCAAAAGGAGTCAGAAATTCAAATTAAACAATCTGCTTATGCAGCTAAGATTGTTAAGATGGCAGGGTTAGAAGAGGCAAATGAGACTAAAGTGCCTATGGAACCTGGTTTGAAGCTAAGGAAGGAAGAGGGTGGTGAGGCTGTGGATGCTACAAACTACAGGAGGCTAGTTGGTTCTCTCAGGTATCTAACACAGACTAGACCAGATATAACCTTTGCTGTTGGATATGTAAGCAGGTTTATGCAAGAACCAAAAACTGAACACATGAAAGCTGTGAAGCATATAGTGAGATATGTTAAAGGTACTTTAGATCATGGATTAGTTTATAAAACAGGTATTCATGGAGAATTAACAGGATATAGTGACAGCAATCACTGTATGGATGGGGAGGATGGTAAAAGCACATCAGGGAATGTGTTTTACTACAATGGTTCTCTCATATCTTGGTTTTCACAAAAGCAAAAGACTGTAGCTTTGTCTTCTTGTGAAGCAGAATTCATAGCT
Source organism: Deinandra increscens subsp. villosa (assembly GCA_039602395.1). Classification (NCBI taxonomy): domain Eukaryota; kingdom Viridiplantae; phylum Streptophyta; class Magnoliopsida; order Asterales; family Asteraceae; genus Deinandra; species Deinandra increscens. Next base: position 66,331,670 of record JBCNJP010000025.1, read on the forward strand.
GCTACTTTAGCAGCATGCCAGGCTATTTGGTTGACTGGGTTATTATCTGAATTAACTGGTGAACAGCAGAGAAAAGCAACTTTATTTGTAGATAATAAATCAGCAATAGCCTTAATGAGAAATCCAGTTTTCCATGGTAGGTCTAAACATATTAATTTGAGGTTTCACTTTATAAGGGAGTGTATAGAAGATGATCAAATTGATGTGCAGTTTGTGAGGAGTAATGAACAGGCTGCAGATGGATTAACAAAACCATTGGGAAGGACAAAGTTCTATGATATGAGAAGGATGCTAAAGCTGCATACTTTAAAAGAAATCTAATGTTTCTTGTTGAAATGGGAATTCAACACATTAGTGCAGAAAAGTTCATTGAACCTCTGCTGTACGATGATGTTGGGTGATCATGTTCACAGAATTTATTAGTTTCTTGGAAAGAGAAAGAGTTCAGCAAAGTTGGAATTAGGGGGGAGTTTGTTGAAAATATAATTCCAAAATTAGCAACTTGCTAATTCTTCAGGGACTAATGATGTAATTCTTTATAATTGCTAACGGTAGGATTTGTTGTAGTTAAATAGTTGTTGATTTCGTTTAAGCAGTAGTTAGTCTCATTCATTGTAATCAGTTTACCGAATTCAATAAATCAGTTCCTCTTTCTCTTTCATTTGGGTGTTCATTGCAATTTTCGATTCTGAGATCTTTGATTTAACTAAAGTCACATGTTCCATTCTGTCAGGTAATAAATTAATAACCTTTCTCTTATCCATGGTGCTATATCATATATTCATATCCCTATAATATGGTAGTTTATTACAAATTTTAGCAATATGAGGAACTCATGGTGTTCTGTTTTATGGGTTTAGGAATGAAGGTATGGGTTTCAAACATGAAAGCATTACATGTTTGTTTCAGGCACACAATGAGTTCCAAAAATTGATAAAGAAATATACCATGATCTCCTTCATTGAGTCTGATGAAGTACGATGCAAACTTCTATTCAATCTTTTCTAGTGGAATTCATCTAAAGTGCCCTGAAAACTTACATCTACAATACTGGATCCAAGAACCTTACTTTCTTTGGTTTGTTTTAAAAAAAAAAAAGACTTACTGTAAATCATTATCAAAATGAAGTTACCTACCTATCCAAAGCAACTCAATTCTAGTGATTTGTATGATAGCAGCCTTAATATTCTCGATTAACTTTCACGTGGACCGATGTGTACTACCTTGCTTACTCTTCTTCTTCCATCTCCTTACTTCGATTTGACACAGAATAAACTGATTGCAAAAGACACCAGCTCTTGGGATCAAGAAAAACCAGTGAACAATCAACCACATCTAATCTTCAACCTGGGAATAAAATAAGTTAGAGCATACCGAAAGGAACAATAGATTGGATTCACGGCGACATGAACACACAAACCTGATGAAGGCGATCGTTCTTCTTTCTGGTTTTCCGATCTCAATAAATGCAAAACACAAAATCGAATCAGTCGATATTCCTCTGGTCCAAAAGCAAATCCGAGATAACCGAATACTGATAACATAACGAAGATGTGATATGTGTCCAAAATATGTTCACATTAAACAAACTGAAGCAATTTTCAATCGATTATGGACGAACCTGGCCAATATACTCGATTAAAGAACAGCGTAGGGCTTCAATTTTAGGGCTTCAATTGAAGAATGGATTGAGCGGTGAAGACGAATCGATTAACTTTGTAATTAAGCGGCGACAATTGAGTACGTAACTTTGTAATTTGATTAATCGAAGTGGATACCAGGGGGAGGAGTTATGGAGAGGAGTTATCGGCGATGTGGAGCGATTATTGAGGATGAACTGCAACACGGTTATCAATGACGTCATTGGTGACGTAAATTGGTCAAAATAACTGTATTATGGTTTTAAAACCACCTTCTCTCAATGGCTAAGATTAAAAGTTTCTCAATGGCTAAGATTAAAAGTTTGCTCCTTTCAACGGTCGAGATCAAAAGTACATGGGTATAACCATAAAATAACTTCCATTGACCCTTACGGTGTTAATGTTAAGTATAATGTAGAGGTTCTAGTTCATTGTTAAATGCGGCTTTGTATTCAGCTAGTGCAGTAATCTGTATAGCAACCCCATGCGTAAGATTTTTTTTTTTAATATGTTAAATATATAAATGTAGAAATGAGAAAGGAGAATGAAAAGTGTGTGTGAAAGAAAGACTTATTTTATACGTCTTTGTCTACGACACTATAGGATGTTTCCCTCGGTTTCATACGTACGGGTTGACCAACGTCTAAGAACTCGAACCTCAATAGCGTTCTGAGTTGTTTCCTCTAAAAGTTTATCTAACGGAACAACTTCCATTGATGGTGATCTGAACCAAAAAAAATTGAGTATATGAGTTATGCAAATATATATTTAAAAATTAAAGTTTAGGCAGTTCTAATCTGTTAATACCTAAAGAGGCATATATTATGCACAAATGAGAGGTAATATAATAAAATCTGGGTAAAAGTGTATATGTGTATCTTTAGATTTATATAACAGTTTATGAGAATCAAAAATCAAATACAGGTCACGTAAAATTTAAGTATTACAATACGAAGCAGGTAGGTAAAGATGTAAGGTCAGGTATAAGGGAAGAGGAAGCTGTATTTGTACACAGATAGATAATAGTATTTTAAATCTGTGTGAAACCTCATTATGAGTGAGCTCATCAAGGAAATCAGAGTAGACCACGTTTGTTGTTGTATTTGAGCTGCTGTTTTCTTGCGGAAGAATGAGTAATTTTAAAGAGGTAGGAGAGGTTGCTCTAGACAAAGCAACATACAATTGTTCATGCCCAAATGCTGGTTCAGGAAGATACACCCCAATCTTATTTAAAGACCGCCATTGACTTTTATTTATTGTCATCGCATAACAGGACCTCACCGGAAGCTGTCTTCGTTTGAAAAGAAAAGGTAATTCCTTTTTGTCATGAATGAAGTCAATACGTGGTATGTAGACTTTGCTTCCGATAGAGGTACTAGTTAGAACATTCGTCTCTATCGTTTTTTCTAAAAGCCTGTATACAATTAATCAGGTTACATTACATAGACCTTATGATTGATTAATGTTACGAAGTAACATTATGGGAGATTTTTCCTTAAGAATAAGTTTATGTGGAGGTATGCCAGGAAAGGTTAGTAGATTAAGATACTCATAAGGATACATAAGATTAGAGTCAATCGAAGTTTGTGAATGAGATATCATTGAATCTGTACATAGGTAAGTAATGCAGCCTCCTGGACACATATCAAGAACCATATTGTTGATAGCGACCGCTGTGTTATTTTTGGGACAAACAATTGTTCGGTCTGACAAAGATATTGAGTCCGGGTTTTTGAAAAAGTTGGCATCATATATAAACGTAATCAGATCCAGAAGTGTGTTCTTTGATGGAGGAAGCAAGAAACTTTTGGGAATGTCAACAATTTTTGAGCAGTTGTTTGTATTGTGATTTGATTTACCAATTAACCCATCGCCTATAGATAATATCCAATCGGATATTTCTGAGCAGCAACTCTATCAGCAGAGTTTAATGGTGATCGAGAGACACGCATGTTTTCATGCAGCCGCATAAGCCTGAAACGATGCCAAATTTTTTATCTCGTAATAGACAAAGATATTATTTCATCTTGTGTAGCCCTAGATTTAATTGGAAACGTCTGCCTAAAATCACCTCCAAGGAGCACTGATAAACCACCAAATGGTTGTTCTTGTTTGTCAAGGATGTCTCGTAAAGTTTTATCTAAACATTCAAAGCATCTGCAATCGATCATTGGAGCCTCATCCCAAATGATAAGGTTTGTTTCAGATAGAAGCTGGGAGAGTTGAGTACCCTTTTTAATATTGCATAATGATTCCGGTTTTATATCAATTGGAATCCTGAAACGTGAGTGAGCGGTCCTACCAGAAGGTATTAACAGGGCTGCAATTCCAGAAGATGCTACAACAAGGACAATAAGGCCTGAGGATCTAAGAGCAGATATGATCGTTATCCATAAGTAAGTCTTTCTTGTACCACCGTGGCCGTAAACGAATAATAGAATATGTTTATGTGCAGGCACTCTGTCAGTCACCAAAGTAAATATATGTCTTTATTCATCGTTAAAAGGTGAAAACATGTCCAGGTATAAATCTCTTAGAACATCACGGTTGTAGTTTTTTTCTTCAGTGATTAAACAGTTATCTAAAATTGAGATCATGTCTGATGGTGGCATAGGTAGGCCAAACGCGGATAAAGAATGGCAGCCTGAGCTTGATTTAAGCAGTAATGGCAGTTCGAAAAGAACATGTTGTTGCAAAATTTAAGGTGTTACCTCTGAGGTGTTTGTAGCAGATATATTGCAGAAATTATATGTAATATCATCGCTCATTTTCTGCCAAAACTTGTGATAAAGTACCAGAGGATTTGTAACGTCACAGAACATAAGAAGCTGTACAAATAATGACCTTAATTCTCGAGAGGTTTCATAAATGGATGCTTCAGATAATGCAGTTTTTGATTCAATATCATCTCCTAATAAACCTAACCGTTCACACGCTGAACGGTAGATGGATACACAATACTTGAAACTGTAGCCTCAAATGAGGTACAACCTTTTTGTTCACCTAGAAGCAGGCGCATATAAAAAGGCTCACCACATGTGGGATGTACGTAGATCATACGACCGATTGATGGAATTTTCTTACTCAGCCTACATGCCCAAAAGCGACCGTTATCCACCCAACGAAACTCTGACTAGTAAACGATGTATTTAAGATGGTTGCCACTCACATCACAAACTGAAAATAAACTAAATTTAAATAAACTGAAATTTAAATAAACTGTTTTTAAAACTTATAGTTAATTACTATTCAAACCTTTTGATTTTCTTTCTGTATATTTTAACAAAAAGTTATTTTTAAAATAGTTTTCGCTTAAATAAAGTTATTTTTATAAAAACTGTTTAATTTTTTTAACAATTTAAAGACATTAAAAAACTATTTAAAAAACAATTTTTAACAATTTAAAAACATTTAAAAAAATGTTTAAAAATGTTTAAAAACGTTTTTATAAATAACGGTTTAGAAATGTTTTTAAAAAATTGTTTAAAAAGCAATTTTTAGAAATTGTATACAAAAGTTTTTTAAAAACTATTTAAAATATTCTTTTTTTATAAATAACTGTTAAAAACGTTTTTTAAAAATACAATTTTATAAAAAACGTTTTCTAAAAATAAAAATTTATAAAAACGTTTTTAAATATAAATTTTATAAAAAACGTTCTTAAAAAAACTAAGATTTTTTTGATAAAGGATTATTAATAACACCTTGTAACCGATCTGAATCTCTGAAAGAAATATTTTGCATTCCATCCTGATGAATAGCTAAGACCTGAACGGCTGGGTTTCTGTGATGTATCGGAAAGTTTAAAATACGCCATGCCGCCTCATGAGAACATATAAAACGTCCGTCTACAAAAAAATTTATCTCATCAACACAGGTAACTTTGGATGCATGAACAGAACCATCTATTGTTGTATTCTTTGTTATAGCAAAACGAATGCGATCGGAGCCTTTTGAGATGTATTTGAAGAGATATTTAATAAGCATGTTCCAACCACAATATTTGACATTAATATGAGCATCAAAGTGTAGACAGAGGCTCTTATTGTAGGGGACAACAACTTTATTGTCTAGCGGAGCACCACCTCTAGGAGAAGGAAAACGTTTTGAGGCTCCTTTGTAGTGAACGTAACCATTATTGTCAAATCATGTTCACGGTTCGTAATCCTGTGGAAAATGTTTACAACAGAATCCGTTTTTCATACACTGTGTACGTATTTGGTGCTGAAGAACCACACGGACCATGTATCATTGATTCAGTTATAATCCTGTAAAGATCTGGTTCTTTAGAAGCATTAGGAATTTCAGCACATATGAAGGAGTCAATATCTTTTGGATCTAGTATTTGATCTTTTTTCGAAACCCAAATAAGCGTATGATAATGTGGTAAACCTTTTATCTGGAATTCAATTGTTTATAAATCTGTAAAGATTTGTAAAATTATTATATAGAAGATTTTAAATGTAATGTTATAAAAAAGATGGTAGAAAAGAGGACGTAAAGAAGATATACATGTTGTGACAGTACCAAAGAGGCGTGTCGATCTTATAAAGTTCAAAAATTTCTCGATCTTTAATCGGAAAACTCATGCGATGACATCTGGGTGCTTCTTACCAACTAAAGGAACAACTAGAACTAAGCTAAGATAATTTGTAATTTCAGGCTAGCGGGCATTGCAGGTGAATGTAACAAAAAATTAAGGGTTACCGTAAACTCGACATATCGCTAGAGCATCTTGATAATGCTTGTATATGCATCTAGGCCCACTAGTAAATGACGATGGCATAACTATTCTTTTTCCTACTGATTTCCCAGGAGTATCACCCTGTGAAATAGCATCGTATAAACCGTGTAGGAATTCTGTTCTGAATACTGATTGACTCTAACATGTTATGTTCTATGGATACGCATGCATCTACCAAGTACTGTTGGTACAAACGATCATCGTTCAACAGTCAACACTAAGGTGGCGTTTGGTTCACGGAATGTAATGTAATTGGAATTGTAAAGTTTTTCTTTTAAAGTTGTGCTTAAGTTGGGTTAGGAAGGAGTTTGGAATACAATGAATTCCTTTAATCAATGGAATTTGAGTTCATGTAACTTTCCTTCGTTAAAGTGAAGGATTTCTAAATTCCATTGAGTAAAGGAATTCATTGTATTTCAAGCCCCTTCTTTACTCAACTTAAGCACAACTTTAAAAGGAAAATATTACAATTCCAATTACATTACATTTCGTGAACCAAACGCCACCTAAGTTATAAACATTAGAACGATTGTGAATCTGATAGGTATAATACATGTTTAAAGTCAATTGAGTCTGAACAGAAGGTTTTGGTTGACCTCTAGTTTGGCCAGTGGTTGGATACTGAGAAATACGTGTAGAGGATGGTGGAGGAGATCTAAGCCTAAGGCTAGGAACTGTAAAGCCATATAAGAAGGGTGTAATTTACTAACACGCTTCGCGAAACCGTCCTTATTATGAATTACAATGTCAAAGTCGGTGGCAAAATCGTCGTCACTATAAACAATGGCACCAAGAGTACCGCTAGATGGAAGGTCATAACATCTTTGCAACTTAGAGTCATATAATCGAATACAAAAATCTAGAACATGTGAAGACGCACTCATATCTCTGGTTGTCCTAAGTACCATATCCACATCCCCTTTCCACCTAAAAATGTCACAAGCTACTAAATGATCTTGTTACATGAAGAACACACAATCAGTTAAGTTAAAAATCACTTAATGATATACAAAATCAACCTACTTACACGCCATAATGAACAACCATAGAATTCCTCCCCGGGTCTCGAAGACTTGATCCTGCGACCTGTTTGATTGCAACTATTTCATGGTCGCAATACACATGGCCATCTAGATGAAACAAATGTTGAAGATGAAGATCTCATATTAGGGTTTGAACTTGTGCTTTAATTGTAACAGAGGGAAGATTGGCTCTTGTGAAACAAGAAGAAGAGGTTGAAGATGAAAAATACAGGGGAAATGTCTGGTTAAGGGTTTAAGTAAATGAGGGAAAGTCAAAGGAAGCCACGTAATTTAAAATGTGGATTAAAGAAAAAAAAACAAAAAATATTATACACATCATCGTCCACATCATTTTGAGTTAACATGTTAATATTTTTTTAACGTAGGGACAATTAAAAACAAATAAACGACAACATGAGACTACCACTTACCAAGGTCAAAACATGTATTATTATTTGTCAATATGACAAACATAAGATTCAATGGCGCCATTTTTTTAGGTCAAGAGTTTAATCCTATATTTAGTAGTAGCTTAGCGGAGTTAGGCAAAGTTAAAATTTAAAAGTAGGTTAGGTTGTTTTTCAAGATAAAATATAGAGTGAGTTATAAATTTTGTCCTTTAGGTTCTTACGTTTTGTAATTTTTATCATTTACCTTTAGTAATAACACTGGATTTCTTTAAACTTCATAGAGTTTCACTCAGTGTCCTTTGGCCTGACAAACCTTACACCACGTGTCCATTATATTGTACTTAAGTTACATTGATCGTCCTTTGATGTAACTAACAAAATTTGGCCAAATGACATTGAGTGAAACTTTATGAAATCTAAGAACATTCAGTATTATTAATAAAGATAAAAAAACAAACTTTACAAAACATACAAACATAAAGAACAAAATTTATAATTTACTCTACAATATATATATATTAAAAAAATTAACATGCATTTAGTCGGATAATTGATGACTTTCAATCCTTAGATCCAGCCATTGATCGCTAGGTCGCTCATAGGCCAATGATGCAAAACCTCAGCCACTTAGAAAAACCCAACATTACTAAATTCCAGTTTGACTGTTCTTAACAAGGCTTTAAACAAATCAAAGTAGACCGCACAAAACCTAGTTAATGTTTGTTCTTTACTATTGAACTTATTCATAACGTTTCAAGAACGCATAAACAAAACAAAAGTCATATTCATGTTCATATAAGAAATGAAATTACCCTATATAACAATTTTAAACATTGGTGAATAATGAATAGTAAACTGTAAAATGTACATCCCCAATAGCCTAATGTACAAGTTGTGTATACATTTTCAAGTTTACCTCCTATAAAGCATAATGTACTGCTTTGTGTTGCATGTTTTACATACTATACTGAAGAAGGGTATTTCTGTCTTTTTGATATCACGTTGAGTGTTGAAGGAGCAAGCAGATACCTGCCATCTCCATCCCATCTCCCTCTCCTTACCTGCCGTCTCACCTCCATACCTGCCATCTCCCATCTCTTTCTTTGATGTTAGATCTTCAAAAGCAGATCTCAATTGATGATCGAAGATCATTCCGTCACCAAATTTTCAGGCCGACGCTCTCTGCAAGAAACCCTAGCGCAAAAGATCCATCTGCCGTCCTGGCGCTCCCTCCAAGGCTAGGTTTATACCGATGTTAATTTTATTCGGCCTAAGAACTGTGTGATTATGAGTCGCTGACTGTTCAATAGGGGTTGCGACTCCTGTTATCAATTTTGTGGCTTCAATTGTAAGACTGGTATATATTTTCATTTAGGATGAGATTCTCATTTTGCACATATTACCTCACTGTTGAAGCTATTACTTTGCAGATGCATCATGGCCATTTTGATTTAGGATGAGATTCTCATTTAATGGAAATCGAAAGACCAGGGATGTTATCTTCGAGTAATATTCGAATTATTTGAGAAAAAATTAGCAAAGAAACATGATGGTGAGTGAATTAACTTGGATTGAGTAGGCATTTTTGTTTGCTATTTACAACTTTTTTCTGTAAAACGAGCTTTGCCTTCTCACTTCTAATGCTTCCTTCATAGCCTGTCATAAATTACAGTGCTAGGTTCATCATATGCTACTTCTTTCAATCTTTTATTGTGCTTTCAGATCCAAAAGATTGCAGTCCACTGGTTTCAACTATGAGGTAAGTCTTGGATTCCATTATAGAACTAATTATATCTTAATTCTTTTTTGCTAATTGCGAATTAAATCAATGAGTTTTCTTATATTTTTGTTTTATTAAATCAAATGATGCACATCACATGCTTGATGAAATGTCCAAGTGAGATGCTTGAAGAACCATAAATAACAGGCAGCAACAAGGTAATTCTGACCAGGTTTACTCTCCATTATCAAGTCATGTGGGTTTTTGGTATGTGATTGCTGATTCTGTTTGATATGCTTTTTACTCGATTTATCTCATGTATGTGATTAAGTCTGATTCTATGTTTTGCACATTTAGCTTGCTATGTGGTTGCAAACTTGAAGTTGATGTGATCTTCCTTGAATTTATATTTTGTTTAATCATTACGAACCTCATGTATGCTCTTTTATACAAGCTTAATTTAGCCGTTTTTAACCCATTGGCTACATAGGAAGAGAAAAACTTGAACACGTGGAGACACAAAATTAGTCTTATTCGTATGAAGCTCAAAGACATGAGGTATGGTAGTAAGATGGGTGAACAGTTAAGGTTGAGTAATGGGTCGAAACAAGTTCAGGTTTAAACAGGTCATTATGCAGCATGGGGCAACATTGCGGGGTCGTGTTGACATGCAATTTATAAGCACTTTCCTGACCAATTGTAGTCTTTTCAAATAACTAGGATCGATCCCGTGTATTACACGGGATGGATGTTAAAAAAATATTTGATAATTCACTAATAATAACTAGGATAGATCCCGTGTATTACACTTCATATTACTGTGTAATAAAGTTAATTAATATTGTGTTTCTTTTTTGGGCATTCTTAATTCTATTTGTTTTTTTGTTAGCAATGCGTCCTTCTGTTGCAGATTTCGCTTATTTGAACTTGGCTTCGAGTCTTTTTTTATGTTGGATTACATTCATAGCGCTTCATTATTATTAAGTCGCTTTCATTATTATTAAGTCGAGATGCTTATCCCGCAGTAATCGCTTTCACTATTGATGTTGGATTACTTTCATAGGCAGAGAAGCAGTATGCAAGGCCAATCTAAAAGAAATAGTGACTGAGGCCAGCAGGTTCACATGATGAGAAGGGGTCTTGATGTCAAGTGGTGGATGAGTAGAGGAGGCTGCTATAAAAGAATTATTCAAAGTGGATGGGCTAGCAGCATGAGGAGGTGTAAAATTGTTTGTTGCAAATGGATTAATACCTAGAAGGCTAAAAATTACAAGGTTAATAAAGGGCGGTATCTCTTCATTAATGGTTTAATTCAAGAACTGGGCATTTTGTTGGTGTTTATATATTGGTTGAAGAACTTGATTAGTGGCCAAGAATTTTACAAGGGTCAACGAATGGAGGAAATCACCACGATTCGCCGGTTGTTTAATATTTAGAGTATTATTGGAAGAATGCAACATTGGTTTGACATATTTTAGGATGCGGCATAGTTAAATGCCCTTTACATTCATAGCCGTAAGTTACACATATTTACATTGGCATGTTAATGATTATTAAATTCCAGCATGGATTGCATGTTTCAAGATGGTTACACCAGAATACATCTTGGGTCAACGACTTGCGACTAATTGTTGTACACGAAGTTTCATATAAAAATCGTCGCGCGCAACGCGCGCTTCTAGCCCAACTAGTTATTAACAAACACAAAACAAACAAATAGTATTTTAGAAAATAAAAGCTAACATTCTTAATCTCAAACATTTAAACATCATTATCTTCAGTGACGGAACCAGAACTTTCGTTTAAAGGGTCAATCTTTTCATTTACATTGGTCATTGTTTATCATTTATATTTTTTTGTTGACTACTAATAATATAACCAGTATATACAACCAGATTTAGAAATCATTACATATTTTACCTTTTAGTCAATAAAATTAATCGAGTGTAAAACTTGATTTTAGAAATATCAAACTAGATTTATTTATTTATTATTCTTTTTAACTTAATTTAGATGAATCGAACGAACGAACTAATCAATCTTGACTTGAGTTTGATTTATTTACAAACCAGTGGATTTTAAAAGTTTTTGAATAAAGAGTATCATAGTTGATCCATATTTCTATCTCTATAATTTATACATTTATTATTTTTTTATCGCTTTTTTACTCACAATCACAATTAAATAATATTTTTTATCCTTATCACAACATTTTTTCTCTTTAACGAACAACCAAATCTTAAATTTTAGGGAATTGTCAGTTTTTTTTCTGAGATATAGAATTGAGCAGTAACTTTTTCCTCTCCTTAATTTCCAACTACTCACAATCACATCTCAAGTTTTAAAGACTCTACTCAGAAGTTTTTATGGAATAGGCTATGGATACTCTAAGTTTCAATACTTGATTTATATTTAACAAAATATTCACTGTTTATATATTTTTAAAAATTATCCCATAAATCAAAAGTATATAAATAAATTTGTATAATCAAAAGAATATAAATAAAAAACAATATTAACATAAAGCAATTCATTTGAACTGTGAATTGTCAGAAACTCTACTCTAAAAAGTATACTCGTACATATTTTACATATTTTTTTATAATTTAATTTATAATTATATTTTATTTTAATCATCTTTAATATTCATTTTCTCTCTTCATATGAGCCTTCTTCTTCAACACTATACAACCAGGTCGCCGCCGGAGGTTTAAAAACTAAGAAACATTCCATTTTGGTTTACATTTCTCTTCTTATTCTCATCTCATCACTTTGACAACTCTACAACAGTCCTACAATACATAATTTAGAGGGTCAACTTGAAGAAAAAACCTCCCTGGATATCTCAATCATCATAGAAATTTAGCTTTGCCGGAGGGTCAACGGACCCTCCGGACCCTCCCGTAAATCCGCCGTTGATTATTTTAATTATTACAAGTTAAGCACGTGACCTAATTATAATAAACTAAAGGGGTTTTCTAATATGTGCTCTAAGGTCACACATAATGTGAAATAAATACATCTCGAAAATTGAAAAATACATTTATCAAGAAAAATATTCATATCTTTCTCATTTTTCAAGATGAATCTTGGTATTTTTTTTCAATTTTCAGAACAATTTGATATCTTTTTCAGTTTTTTAGGTGCATTTATTGCACTTTATGTGTGCCTTTAAGGCACATATTAAAAAACTCCTAAACTAAAATCATCCCAAAACAAAAAAGTGTTAGAACCTGATTTGTTCGTCGTGTGAAGTAACAAGAACAAGATTCAAGTTACAAAATTGTCATGTTCCTAGTCGAGCCGAACTGGCAGTTCGGGTGGACCCGAACAGACCCGAAGTGCTACTTCGGTTGAGGTCTCTTCTATAAGTAGCTTTGTCTTGTTTAGAAATTGAGCAGCTGGTCCAATCTTGCATGTGTTTTACTGTGTGTAACCTCTGAGTGATCAGCAATACAATTCACTTTGTATTTACTCTTTCGTGTCTTCGTTTAAACCCGTTTAACAATGAAATCAATATGATTGAGTAGACGATCCACAGCTCACGCAATTATAACTGGTATTAGAGCTTTCAGTTCAATCTACTGATCAGATTTCAGCTGTTTTTCGAGTTTTTGTGCCAAACTGTGTCGTTTTTTGAAAAATTGATGTGTTTTTGTCTCGTTTTGATCATTTCAGTTGAGCTTTTCATAAAAAATTTGGTCCTAAATCATTCTTTTTGAGTATTCTTGATCTACTGTTGCAAATCACGTTCAAAATCTTCAAAAATCGTGAAATTTGAATCAAAAATGTTTCTGTTCGGTTGAGTTTGGGTGACGAACAATCTGTCTGGAAAATAACCGCTCCGAAGTGTAGGTTGGTTCTGTTCGGATAAATTTGTTTTAGCGAAGTGTGAGTTCGGTTAGGTTCGGGTGTGTTTGGTCAAACGAAGTTACAGTTCGTAACTCAGTTCGATCTAGTTCGTGTAACCGAAGACTGAGTTCGGATCACTTTGGAACATTAGTTCAATTCGGATAATCGTGATTTCGGAACCCAATTCGCCTCAGTTCGGATCACACTTATTAAGTTCAGATCATTTTCAGTTCGGCTCCAGTTCGCTTGACTTCGTTTCAGTTCGAATATATAATTTCAGTTCGGATAAGTTCAGGTAATCAGATTACAAGATAATTCGAAATGGTTGATTATCAAGCACTTGCTGCAATGCAATCATCAGTGCAATCTTCGCCCTGTTGAACTTCGATAATGAAATCGAAACAAGTTAGAAAGTTCCCAAATTACACTACGTCAAAAAGTGGCTTTGGCCACGTTTATTTAACGCATAGCCACTGTTTTGTAAAAAATGTGGCCAAAGGTAAGAAATACTAGTTTTAGCCACACATATTTTGTACTCGTGGCCAAATATATAGCCTTTAGACCCTTTTAGGCACGTATTTTTTTTGTTTATGTGACAACAACAATCAGGTGCAGTGGCTTTAGCCACTGTTTTACAAAAACATGTGGCACTTATTTGTCACGCTTAAAAAAGAGTGGCGAAATGCACCAAACGGCCACGGAATTTTTATGATTTTTAATTCGTGTGACCAAAAAGGAATGTATGGCCACGTTTAAATAATGTTGTGTGACGGAAGAGTAGATTTTATTACTTGGTAAATAAAAAAACTATTAAGTATATATTATGCGTGGCTAAATGTGAGCAATAGCCACGCTTTTTACTTAGTTATATGGCTAAAAGCTAGTACATATGACCACTGTTATTAGGTTGTGTGACTAAATAGTAGGTTGTGAGTGACAAAAATATATTACCTATGACCACATATATTAACCGTGCCTAAATAGTAGCCAATTTTAATTAGTTAATTATCTGTGGCGACGGATATATCATTACTAGAGGTCAAATCTTTATCTACCACTTCGAGTTTCAGATATAAATCATATAATTAATTAATTAATTGTCGATCATCACCATATACGCCGTTAGCTCTCTCAGCTCTCTGTTTTTTGGTTTATCACCACTCTCTGAAAATATGGCATTTGCGTCCTCTGAATCTGAAAGATACCCCCGAATACGGTAAGTAATCATCTAAATGACTGAAATTCAAATGCTTTAATGTGGAATTCGTGTCTTTGGTTATTTTTCTTGAACAGGGGAAGAAGATTTTAGTCTGTTTACTTTGGTGATCTATCACCTAGGATTTTTTGTGAGCCTCAATGGTCGGAGACAATACATCGATGGGAGGGTTCGCTAGTTCGACGAGGTGGACATTAACTCGTTCTCGTTCGATGACCTAGGTCAAATGGTGTCTGACCTAGGTTATGACAGCTTGAATGATTTCGACCCCTACCTGAGGATCCCAGGGTTGTCTCTGGATTGTGGACTGGTTCCATTCATCGATGATCCGAGGGATGTTAGGGCCTTGGCCCTGCACGTCATAGACGAAGAGGTCATATCCATCTACCTCGATGGAGATGTGGAGGTGTCTTCCTCCTTCTCCTCCTCCCCCCTAAAGGTAGCTACCCATGGACATGCCGATATGACGATTTAGACAATTTTATCTAGTGGGAGCATGTTTTAAGTTTATGTTTTTTTTATTATAGATATTTGTAATTAATTAACTGATATCACATCTTTTGGATTATATATGTAATTAATTGTTGATGTGTTATGCATCCGATGTGTCTTTTGACTCGATCTGCTTCCTGAAGCAGAATTCTAGTTCATCCGGTTGTCTTCTACATATATTAGGCTGTGTGACTAAGGGGTTGTTTGGTATACCTCTTAATGAGGTCTGAATGATATATTGTCTGAATCGCACAGATTCAGATTGTTTGTTTGAACCTCTGAATGGTAAAAACGTCTGAATCGCTAAGAGATTTACCTTAAGAAATGTCTTATTCATCCAGCTTTTACACAAGTCTTTACCATCCAGACACTTATTCATCCAGCACCTAATGAAAGAGATTGAACCAAACAGCTACTAAATATTAGTGTATAAGGAGTTGTATTCAACCACAATGATTTTAATTCACTAGATAATGGGTTTAAATACATGGGAATATCCTATAGACTACGAACAGAAATAACAACTTTGGTTATTTATAGTATATATAGCTCATCCTGAAGAACTCTAGTTTATCCGGTTCATCCTGAAGAACTCTAGTTCATCCTGTTTTATTACTGAATAATTACTCTTGATCCTGAAGAACTCTAGTTCATCCGGTTCTATTCTTTTTCTTCTCTAATGAATAACTAAAATTGATCTTGTTTAATTATTAATCATCTCAGCCCGCCAATGCAATGAAACAGTTGTCTAAAAATGTCATCCGGTTCTGTTCATCTGCTCTCATTCCAGATGAACTCTTCTTCTTGAGGAATTCTATAGTTCATCATGTTCTGTTACTGAATAATTACTCTTGATCCTGAAGAACTCTAGTTCATCCGGTTCTATTCTTCTTATTCTCTAATGAATAACTAAAATTGATCCTGTTTAATTATAAATCATCTCGGTCCACCAAGGCAGTGAAACAGTTGTCTAAAAATGTCATCCGGTTCTGTTCATCTGCTTTCATTCCAGATGAACTCTTCTTCCTGAGGAATTCTAGTTCATACGGTTTTGTTCTTGTTAGTTCATATGGTTTTGTTCTTGTTCCAATTTACTGAAGAATTAAAATCTATCCAGTTTATAAATCCTGTCATCCACTATTAGACAATCAAAAAAATTATAAATTGTAGCAAACAAGGCTTGAACCTGGGTCAGTCAAAAGAAAGAAACACACTACAAGATTAAGAAGAACCATTGAGACAGAAGTGTTAATTGGTTATATTTTAACCAGAACTTATTTAATTACTCCCATCACATAAGAAATAATTGATAAACAAAATTTGCGTTGCTAAAGGTAATAAATAGACACGGTAAAAACACGATTTACGTAGTAAAGGTAAAAAATATACACGGTTATCTTGACCCGACCTTTCAACTTCTTCCCACCATAGCTGGTAGCGTAGACGCCTTTAAACTTCCTCTTTTTCGCCACCAAAATCTTCTGTACGAACGTATTTCCTGATCATCAAGAAAAAAAACTTCGATCGATCAATGGCTGCCTTTGGTAAACAATAGAGGATTAGGGGTGTTAATGAACCAGCGCCCTACTACGACAAGACTCCCCGTAAGTGTATTTTCACTCAACAATGGCTGCAAGTTTTTATTTTTAGGGTTTTATATTTTTTAGTTACTTACTCTCTACTCTGCATTTGGGTTTTTTACAGGTGGTCGGAGGTTCACCCTCAAGATCCATCACTGCGGCGATTTCCACCGGAATGCCGCCGGCCAGGATGTGTGGAAGGAAAAGGTAGATTATGTCGACTATGTCGACATTCGCACATTTGATTGTCATGATCTTGATCAAATGGTGCAATACCTAAACCACACATCGATTGGTTATTTCCTCATTTACTGGAGGATCCCACATCTGTCCATCACATACGGGCTTGAGTACGCTGATTTCATCACTGCCGAAGTTGTAGGGGATATGAAACTTCTTCTCCAGGGACCAGATGGGGAGAGAGAGCTGGATGTGTATTTAATCCGAAACAGGGATTCCACCTACACCCCCGAGTTGGGACCGAGATTGCCACCTGGTCAAAAGTTGTTTCCTGATGACAGCAGCAGCAGCAGCAGCAGCTTCTTTGATGATGAAGACTATATGTCGGATTCTAGGTCTTAGCTAGTTAGATAGATCTTTGTATGGGATCTGATGAAAATCTTTGTATAAAGATCAATATATATATATATATATATATATATAGGTTTGGGGTAAAATACATCCAGCAAAAACGCTACATCCATTGCGGATTCATCTGGGGCGTTCATCAAGATCATCCAACAGCCAGGATCTATGGTGTTTCCGCCTATGGTGTTTTTTTCCGCCACCGAAAACACCATAGGCGGAAACACCATAGATCCTGGCTGTTGGATGATCTTGATGGACGTCCCAGATGAATCCGCAATGGATGTAGCGTTTTTGCTGGATGTAGGCTAACTCGACTCTATATATATATATATATATATATATATATATATATATATATATATATATATAGGGAGAGGATCATTTGAGAACCAATTTGATTTGAGAACTAAAAAGAACTAATTTGAGCCACAAGTTTATTTACATATATCCCCCTCCCATGAATTTTAGTGGTCCCCCCCCCCCCTGAAATTTGTGGTTGAGATTTAGTTCTCAAAAGTTCTTAAAGGAAAAAGTTCTCTTTAATATATATATATATATATATATATATTAAAGTTTTTGTTAACTCTTCCTCATGTTTTGTTTTGGTTAACCCCATTAATTATATAGATAGATTTTATCTCAATCATTAAAGTTGATTTTATTCTAAGTTTGATTGTTGCAGATAGATTTTATTGTGAACTGATGTGATTTTTATTTTATTGTGAACTGGTTAACCCTCCTGGAGAACTTAGAACTCTATTTTACCCTGTTCATCCTGAAGAACTCTATTTCATCTTCTCTCAATACTCATGAACTCTTCTTCCGGAGGAATTATAGTTCACCCGGTTTTGTTCTTCTTCCAATTTAGAAGTAAAATTTATCCCGTTTATAAATCATCTCATCCCACCATATCAAAATGCCAGCATATACTAACATAACATATGAATATATACTTCATGTAAGATCACAGTTATGAGTGAAATGGAGGTCTGCTATGATTCATTGAAAATATGTATGTTATTATAATAGAAGAAAACTGGTTAACCATCCTGAAGAACTTTAGAACTCTAGTTTATCCGGTTCATCCTGAAGAACTCTAGTTCATCTTCTCTCAATCCCCATGAACTCTTCTTCCTGAGGAACTGTAGTTCATCCGGTTTTATTCTTCTTCCAATTTAGAAGTAAAATTTATCTTATCCTGTTTATAAATCATCTCATCCGGCCCACCATATCAAAATGCCAACATATACTAACATAACATATGAATATTTATACTTCATGTAAGATCACAGTTATGAGTAAAATGGAGTCTGCTATGATTCATTGAAAATGTGTATGTTATTATAGATGAAAACTAGTTAACCATCCTGAAGAACTTTAGAACTCTAGTTTATCCGGTTCATCCTGAAGAACTCTAGTTCATCTTCTCTCAATCCTCATGAACTCTTCTTCCTGAGGAATTGTAGTTCATCCGGTTTTTTTCTTCTTCCAATTTAGAAGTAAAATTTATCATGTTTATAAATCATCTCATCCCACCATATCAAAATGCCAACATATAGTAATTAACATAGCATATGAATATATACTTCATGTAAGATCACAGTTATGAGTGAAATGGAGGTCTGCTATGATTCATTGAAAATGTGTATGTTATTATAGATGAAAATTGGTTAACCATCCTGAAGAACTATAGAACTCTAGTTTATCCGGTTCATCCTGAAGAACTCTAGTTCATCTTCTCTCAATCCTCATGAACTCTTCTTCCTGAGGAATTGTAGTTCATCCGGTTTTGTCTTCTTCTAATTTACTGAAGAAGTAAAATTTATCCTGTTTATAAATCATCTCATCCCACCATATCAAAATGCCAACATATACTAACATAGCATATGAATATATACTTCATGTAAGATCATAGTTATGAGTGAAATGGAGGTCCGCTATGATTCATTGAAAATGTGTATGTTATTATAGATGAAAAATGTATGAATAAAACTGTAACAACTATCATGTTAAAACATACAAATTGGAACAACTTATGCAATTGTACACAAATACAGGGATCAACTCTTCTTCCAGCCAAGTTCATCCAGTTCCCATCTTGTTCTCCTCTTCAATAGCTTGTAACCGAACTTTGGCCTTGTGAAATAGGAGACTTTCATGAAAGGTCCGTGTCATTATTCTGCTCTCAGTATCACCAATCCTGACAATATCTCGTATCTCAGCTTCAGAAAGCCCATTTAGAGCATCTTCTAAGCTTCTAATTGTCTCGCCATGTTCACTGGTGAAAATGTGATACATGTCTATTTCTTTCTTATAGTCCCAGTTGGTCACCTGTTTTCTCTTAACCACATGAAGCCTGTTAGTTATCATTATTAAATTGATTCGGTCTTTGTCAGCCTGGCTCAATTCTGGATCTGGAACTGTACTATGTGTTGTGAATGACCCATCAGCTCTATAGACTACCAACTTTCCATCCTTATCAACTTCAAGCGTCGAAACAGGATTGTCAATGCTGCGTTGTGTGGCTTCATCTACTTCCCCATATAAGTCATCCAAATACATCTTTATCCTCAGCATTAAGGAGTCCTCTTGTGAACACGTACCCTTCATATCACCACGTAACTGTCTAACATCACCCAACTCATGGTCAGTGAGGTTGTACATAGCTTCTTCAGTGGTAAACTTTATTACCTCATCCGAACTGGTTGTGAACAGGTATACTTTGGCTTGATCATCATACCTCCAGGAGATGATTCTTCTCCTTTCAGCATGGACATCTCTGTATTCATCCTCCTCATTGATCACTTTTCCTTTTCCCTTCTTAGCCACTGACTTCATTCTCTTGGTGGGGGGTTTTCTGGTGCCTTGGGTGGAGATGAGGGTTTTGGGGGTTTGTTTAGGTAAGGATATGGAGATGGAAGAGTATGACCACTTCTAGGTTGTGGTATAAAGGGTGTGAAGTTGTCTGTTCTAAACTTTGGTGGAAGAGGCTTTAATGTTACATGTTTAGGAGGCTTTGCAGGTCTACTAGTTCTAGGAGGGTTTCTTCTGGGTTGCTGTGAGGCTAGGGTTCTGTTCAAATCAGAAAATGCACCTGGTGGTATTGGTTCACATGTAACCTTTGAGATTTTGTTCTGTTCAAGTATGGTATTTGAATATTTGATTCTCAAGCTATTAATACCAGAAGGATTGATCTTTTTTGGGTCCTCCCCGCTCATCTTAATGAAATAGCATTTGAGAAGCTTGAGTTCTTCTTCCTCTGTCATAGGGATTTCTAGGATCATCTGTATCTCTTCTTTCCTTTTTATCTTCTCTTGCCTTTCATCAGCATCTATCTTTAGTTTTAATTCACCATCCTCTTGAACAACCCTGGACATCATATCGCACAACTGATTAGCAGTCATTAAATTTGCTTGTTCAGGAGTTGCCCATCCCCTGGCTATGATAATATCTCTGAACTTCCTAAGGAGTTTGACATTCTGAAGGTTATCTGACAGTCTGATCTTTTCTTGTTCAGCTTTGATCTCCTTGTCAGATTTTGTGGCCATTCTTCTTTTTCTTGTCTCCTTGTCAGAGTCCATCGTTGCCATTTTATCATCAATAGACCTTCTCTTGATTTCATTTATCAGAGCCATTATTACTTTATCATTTGAATAACGCAACATGTCTCCTTGTAGTTTGAATTCCAAGGCCATGTCTCCTTCCCTTTTTATTTGATCAACATGGCCTTCTTCCTCCGGATGAAGTTGTTCAACCGGATCAACTTGTTCAACCGGATCAACATGGTCTTCTTCCTCCGGATGAAATTGTTCAACCGGATCAACTTGTTCAACCGGATCAACATGGCCTTCTTCCTCCGGATGAAGTTGTTCAACCGGATCAACTTGTTCAACCGGATCAACATGGCCTTCTTCCTCCGGATGAAGTTATTCAACCGGATCAACTTGTTCAACCGGATCAACTTGTTCAACTTCATCAACATCTGAGGAAGACACCATGTGCAAGATCCTATTTTGAATTAAATCTAGTTTGACATGTGAATTTCATTTCATGAACGTATGGTTGACAAACTTACCTATCAGTTGCTTTCACAGATTGTCCTGCCTTCAACCGTTCAATTTCTTCTCCTTGAGCTCTCACAATTGCACGGAGAGCTGCCAATTCATTTTCAAGTTTTGTACATCAAACCGTCAATTCAGTATGTGTCATGCTGCTCTCAACTGGTGTGTTGCTAGTATCTTTGAGCAAAGAAGAGCAAACAAGCTGACCTTGTTCATGCTCAGCACCCATGGTTTCTTGGCACCCGGGATTCCTGTTTTCAATCAAAGGTTCCTGAATAGGTTCCCTGACAGAAATAGTTGTCGTGGATTGGGTCTTAATGATGTTGGCACTGTCCTCAGGGTCTAGTGGGACTTCATGAGTAGTGTCAGCCCTTTCTACCTGACATGCTTCATCACTACTGCAAGTCACCTTATCAGCAGAATGTGGGTTGGGTGATTGAACCAAGTCCAGCAGTATATTCCCTGCAATAAGGGTTGGGGAATCTACTTCATGTGGCCTAGGTGATATATCACCCTCATTCTGAGGTAGTCCTGTGGAGGGTCTAGGTAAAGGAGACCTAGTCCTCTTCCTTTTGGGTGATTGTTGAGTTTGTTTGGTATTTTTGGGTGTGGTTTTTGCTGTGGACATCCTCTTCCTTTTGGTGGGAATTTGTATATCAGTGGAAGAGGATGGTCGGTCTGGTGTGGGCTCAACACTTGTTGGTGTAACAATGTTGTCACCAGGAGCAGTTTGCTGAGGAGCAGTCCTGGCCTTAGGAATAGTGTGTGATGTGTCTTTACCAAGGAAAAGAGTTTTGTTCACTTTCATGTTAGAAAATGTTTTACTTATAAAAGATTTTAGTTCAAGATGTTGATCAGAGATTTGCAGATTTGGAAATTCACAATTGAGAATGTGATGGATGAATCTGGGGTACATGTAAAAGATCCTTTTAGGTTTTAGATTTTCCAGCATTCCATCAAATATCATTTTTGAAAAGTTAAAGTTGAGCTCATTTACCAATCCATGAAAAGCGGATGATTGAGGTGCACCAAGTTCATCCCACGCAGTTTTCTTGTGAGATAAGCAATGGAGAATGGTATGAGCAAGATATTTCTAAACATAGGGTAGTTGTCCCTTTTTGATGGTCCCACAAGTTAAGTCACCCCCATACCCAATTGCTTCGTACGTCTTCAAGTACAACTCAGACATGTAATCAGGACCACCTCCTGCATCATTGAATTTCAGATGCTTCCGGATCATTTCTTCAGTCAAACTAATCTCATTCCCATTGAATCTAGAGTCAATTTTACCAACCCCGTTGCTATCAACAGATTTTTTGGCCGAGTCCCAAAATTCAGCAAATGAAGATAAAGTAGGCCCAATTAGGACCAACGAAGCCACGAGGCCTAATTAGGGTAAACTGGGGTCAATTTGGGTCAATGAGGATCAATTAGGGTCAATGATGAAGACCAGTTATAACTAACGAGGGTCGAATTTGCTCAATGACGCCTTATGAGGACCAAATATGACCAATTAGGGTCTATTAGGCCGATTGAGGGCCAACTACGCTAAATGAGGACCAATAGACTGAATTAAGGTCAATCATGGTCATTTATGACAAATGAGTACCAATGAGGGCCAGTGAACACTCAGTTAGGATGAATTAGGGCCAATGAAGGTCAATTATAGTCTGTTAGGCTCGGTTAGGTTCATTGAATATCACTTACGGTCAATTACGACCAATTAGGCTCATTTAGGACCAATTATAATCATTTGGGGTCAATTAGGCCTAATTGACTCAAATTTGTTGTACTTCAAAGTAAATGGTCCTCGATGAGTCTAGTTGGTCCCTATTGAGGCTAACTGACACTAATTGGTCCTTATTGGTCCAAACTGTGGAAATTGCTCCTCATTAACCCGAATTGAGCCATATTGGTACTTATTCTGTCTAATTGGCCCTCATCGGTCCTAACTGGCCCTAATAAGTCATAATTCATCCTTATTGGTCCTAATCGAGCATATTCGACCATCATTGGTTCTAATGGGTCCTCATTGACCCTAACTGAACCTAATTGGTCTTAATCGACCATCACTAACCCTGATTTACCCTTATTGGTATCATTGGTCCTCATTCAAACTAATTGGCCCCTATTAGTCCTAATTGGTCATACTTGATCATCGATCCTCATTAATCGAGCATATTCGACCATCATTGGTCCTAATGGGTCCTCATTGACCCTAATTGAACCTAGTTGGTCTTAATCGACCACCACTAACCCCGATTTACCCTTATTGGTATCATTGATCCTCATTCAAACTAATTGGCCCCAATTAGTCCTAATTGGTCATACTTGATCATCGATCCTCATTAGTCACTTCCTTCATGCTCCGTCCTTATCGGTCCTATGAGTGAGCATAATCGGCCTTCTCATTGAATTGGTCCTAATTCGTATTCATTGACCATAACTGGTCTTCACTAAAGTATCCTAAATGACGCTAATTGTCAGTATTTAGTCCTCATTAGTCTGGTCGGTCCTAATTGCTCCTCACCATCCTAATTGGACGTCGTTTAATTTTTTTAGAAACAAAAATTATTATACATGATAAATTCGCAACATGGCGGTCATTTCGTATTTTTGTTCTGAATTGCATAGTAATTTATCATTTTCATATATATATATATATATATATATATATATATATATATATATGTTTTGATATAGAAAGGAATACAAAAAAAAATGTCCTAATTAAACTCAAATCTGGACAGTTGAAGATGAAGACCACGTTGTAGTGTTGTTGGCTCTCGGATTGAAATTTAAATTGAGAATAATGCTTGTATGCAGTGTAATTTTCTTTTAATTTTTATTTGTATTTCATTTGTATTTGATTTGTAATTTAAATTTCTTTGATTTGTAATTAATAATTTGTAATAGCTTTTAAATTGGCCACACGTATAGCAAGGACCCATCTGATTTCAACAATCTTTTGGTCACTTTTTCTTCTTCTCAAATATATGTGGCTAAAACACAAATATACGTGACCATGTAATACCAAAGGCCACACTTTTTATATTTTATCGTGGCCATTGCCACCCTTTGGCCACGCGTATTGGGCAAAATATCTGATTTCAACTACCCTTTGGCCACTTTTTTTTTCCAAATATATGTGGCTAAAACACAAATATACGTGACCATATAATACTAAAGGCCACACTTTTTATATTTTAACGTGGCCGTTGCCACCCTTTGGCCACGAGTATTAGGACAAAATATCTGATTTCAACTACCCTTTGGCCACTTTTTTTTCTTCCAAATATATGTGGCTAAAACACAAATATACGTGACCATATAATACCAAAGGCCACACTTTTTATATTTTAACGTGGCCGTTGCCACCCTTTGGCCACGCGTATTGGGACAAAATGTATGATTTCAACTACCCTTTGGCCACTTTTTTTTTTAAATATATGTGGCTAAAACACAAATATACGTGACCATATAATACCTGTAGGTCCGGAAATCTCCCAAACACACGATATTTGATCGTAAATGAGTGCGGAATCCTCAAATACGATTGATTCAAGAACAATAGTAGAAGAATAGACTAGATCTAGAGAAAAGATGAAGTCTTGAATGAATATCACTACTAAAGGAAGCTGATCGTAATCACAAGTGAACCAGAAATCGTAAACCTTGAAGTTGTATTAGAAAAGCTTACAATCATAAACATAAAAATGGGTTTATATAGCACCCTTACAAATATCGTAAACCAGGAACAAGCCCATATGGCCCAATCATAATCACTTAATTAGCCCACTAACTAGAAAGTTACAAGCCCAAAACAACTATAAAGTTAGCCCAATAACAAATGTTCATGCCTTAAATAAGCCTAGCCCAACAATCTTCCCCTAGGCATGAATCATTTGACCTTTTCTTCTATGGCAGCAGGAGATCGAATCTGAAAGTATTCAATGAGTTGTTCGACCACCATTTGTTTGCTACAATCCGCTCTGCAGTCCCATGAAAGATTCCCACCCTCACAGCATTCTCCATATCATTTTCATCACCAAGTATAGGTTGTGAGGCGAGCAACTTGATATCTCTTTCTCCGAATCTGAGCAAATCAACCGGATCATAAAAACGGAACTGCCTCATACTCTTGCAGAGCACCACCACCTCGTGTGTCGTTGGATCATAAAACCAGCAGTCAAAGTTTTTGATTAAAGTGCCATCTTGAATTTCATCCAACATATTTATAACTCTAGTACGCTTGGTAGGTGGTCTCCGTGCTTCTCCCATAGGCTCACCAGTAGCAGGGTCAGTACCAGTCTCAATCCACCTCACCTGCTTCAGCTCAAAATCAGTGAAATTGTTTTCCAGATGGCCCAGCAAGTTGTTTCTGATAAGATCCCCATCGGAGCTGTTCCATCTGTTGATAAATGGAGCTCGAAGCAGACTCCTAATCTCGGGCTCAGTCCAGGAATGAAATTGCCCACGAGTTTTGTAGTATTCCACTGGACTGAAACCTTCACGGATTACTGCAAACAGTTTCTTCTCTGAGTCATAGTGCCAGCAAAGGATGTTTTCACGACTCCCCCTCTTGTCTAATGAGCTCTCACCAAGATCAAGGGTGTATTGTGTGGGGGCTGGACCTTGAAAGAATTCACGGAACCAGTTGTCGTGTCCCTCAGGGGCTTTGGAGATGATTCTGCCACTTCGGGCGTAATCTGACATCTCAATGTTTTCATCTCCATCATCCTCAGTTGCTTCACTTGTACCTTGAGCTGAAGAGCTTTGACCCGAGGCACCTGAAGTATTTCCCTCTACTGCACTTTTAAAGGCATTGAACTTTTTCTTCAGGTCCATCAGAGCTTCATTGAGATCCTTCATTCTTGTCTTGTCAGCCTCCTCTCTCTCTTCCATCCTTCTGTTATCTGCTACCTCTTTCTCCCTTAACCTTCTGTTCTCTGCTTGCAGTGCCATAATCTCATTCTGTCTAATCCTGTTCTGAGAGATCAGAAAGTTGATATGAGGATCGGTGCTTATCCTCAGTTCAATTGGTAGCTCAGCAACTTGAAAAGGCCTAAATCCAGGAATAGTTGTTGGCTGAGTTACCACAGGATCTGCACTCACTCTTACAGGGCTTGGAGCAATGAATGTATGATCAACCTCCAGAAATTGACTCTCTTCCCGAACTGGGCTACGTTCGATAGGAAGAGGAGTCTCAGTTTGTACAGAAGCAGGTCGATCATGTACATCTTCAGCAGCTGTTTCTACTTGAGCACTGGGACCCTCAGAACTGGGTCCAGCTGGTTGTACAACCAATAAACTTGAGCTTGTCTTGGTGAACTTGAACCGTACGCTCCTTGGATCAGATTTCTTTCGAGGAGATGGCTCACGAGCAGGAACGGGTTCTTCTTCCAGAACATCATCAACAGACAAATTCAGCTCTGGAGGTGTAGTGTCACTCCCAGATGAGCCAATCATATCGTCCCTCGACCTTTTATGGGTTAGTGGCTCCAAGTCTCCATAAATATCATCTTCTGAGATGTCCTGACCAGCAAGAATGTCATCCATTACATTTTCTTCATCGGAGGGAATAACATCTTCATCTTGTACATTAACAGCTGGAGTTGCCGTTAAGTCTTGATCTTCTGCAATGGATGCATTGACATTGGGCACATCAGCTTCTGCATCAGAATCATCCATCACTTGTTCCCTTGCAACCTCTGGGAACGCCCCTCTCTTAGCCCACTCCAATCTTCCTTCAAACATTTGCTTACCCGGTCTATCTTGGGTTTGCAAGCCAAAGACCCCAATATCCATTACCTTCACATCAAGCTTCTCAATCCTCTCCTCTATCATCGGATACTTCTTCATCACTACCATTTGAACGAACCTCGGCGTCATTAGAAACTGCTCTCTGGCACTCAGTTCTGCATTGCCTATCCAATCAATTAGCATCATCCTAGAGTAGTTAAAGTTCCAGTCTAAGGCCAATGCTACGAAGGCAGTTCCATGGAGTTGGTTTAACTGGTCAAAGCTCGTTCTCTTGCCTAGGAAAGACTTCTGCATGTAATGTGCAAGGCACCTCCAGTAGTGTGGCAGAAGCTTTTTGAAGATAGGCGGAAATTTTCCTTCATACCCCATTGAACGAGCACCCGCTAGAACTACCTCCTTCGGATACTTGATAGGGTGAGAAGCATCATCAGTAATGTTCAGCCCTTGCCTTATATCTTCTTCTTCAATCACAATTGGTCTGTTCTTGATCGTTGCAGTAATCCTTGTCTTGTCAGAATTTGCCCTGGCAGTTCCCCAAAATTCTCTGACCAACATCTCGTCGATGAGTACATTCGTCCTCAAGGCATGGTTAATTTTGCACGTGTTCATTCCGGCCACCAGTGAGTAGAATAAGCTCCATGTGTTTTTCTGGCGGGTCTTCCAGATAAGCAGGCATACAGTGATCCTGCTCGTATTTTATATCTCCAATAAGCATCTCTTCAGCCATCTGAGAAAGACAAGACAAATGCATCAGACTTGATCATTAACGAGCAATTATGATTATTAACCCTTAACGTTGTTCAATTGAAGTTCACATTTTACTTTAGGCAGTCATAAAATTTCAATTTGAACACCTTTAAGGAAAATAATTGAGTTTAGCACATTCTCACAAACACCGACAAATTTTATCTCAAAACCGTTCAATTTTAATGAGATCTCAAAATTATTAAGAGTTTAAGTCTTTACATCTCATTTTAAAGAGTTTACGACTTAAATAAAGAGATTACGATCCAAATACGGTGATTACGATCCCTTAACTGGGTTCACGATTGATTTAAAAACGGGCCCAATCGTAAACACTTGACCCAATCGTAAACAAGGTAAAACGGCCCAATTACGATCGTAAATGGATTTTGTCGTTTTCACCGGTCGTAAACACCCTAATCGTAATCACGGAGTCGTAAACAGAAGTCGTAAACGGTTCACAGTTCATCTTCTTCATTGCAAGAATCGT
>JBCNJP010000025.1:66360491-66382819 GCA_039602395.1 Deinandra increscens subsp. villosa
GGTGATCCTTCACCACCTTCCAAGCTTCGATGTGAAGCCAAACCTTTCTTTTCAGACATTTGTTGGTAATCCTTCGACCGCCTTCTCACGAACGTCAGCATCACTCGCACCTACTAGCCCACGCACGTGTGTTCTACCGATTAAAAAAAAAAAATTTAAAATATATTTTTAACAAATTAAATTTTTTATAGAAGTAAATTTCATAAAAAAGACTTACATTTTGGATGTACAACCCGTCGAACCTCGACATCGCCTTGTTCAAAGTTGGTCATTTCCATTTGGTGTTAATCATGTGAAATGTGTCCGACCGGTATCACTGCCCACTCAAACCGTTGCGGCTTAAGTGATTGATAGGACCCGTTGCCAAAAAAGATTCACGTGATTCTGTTGATCACCAACTCTCCCGTCTTCGGTGGATGTAGACGTAGGATTGCGCCAAAATCCTTTCCTCCTCGGGCGACCAATAGGTCCTTTTCTTCTTTGCCACCTTTCACCGGTTGTGTAGGTTCCTCGTCTTCTCCCTCTTGCATAGCGGCTTCTTGTTCTTCTTCCTCCGCTTCTTGCTCCTCAACTTCAATTTCTTCATCAACTTCCTCCGAATCGGAGTCAACATCAACACGTCGAGGTTCACGATATTGGGTGTTATGATACATCGATTGGTGTTGTTGAAATTGCGACGAATGTGGCGGGTAAAAAGATGGTTGTGGTCCATAACGACCATGCACTAAATCAACAAAAGATTGTTGTTGATAGAAACCGGGTTGTGATTGGTGGCGGAGGTGGTGGTTGTGAGTAGAAAACGGGTGGTTGGGTGGCGAGTTGGTGGTGGTTGCGATTGTGGTCGAGGAACGGTGGAGGGTTGAGCTCGGATCTTTCCGTACTTTCGGTCGGATTTTTTTTCCTCCGGTAGCGGGTGACTTGTTTTTTCTTGATGAATCCATTGTGATTGAGAGTGTTTGAGAGAGGAGTAGGGTGTGTAGAAAAAGTGTATAAAATTTGTTGGTTTAAAGGGATTTAATATAGTGGATTGGAGGAATTGATTTAAAAAAAAAAAAAAAAAAACAAATAGTTCAAACGGTCGAAAAATTTGACCGTTGAACGGTCCAATTTACTCGGCATCCATCGGCATTCAATTGCTAAGGTCTATGATCATTTGAGTAACATAAGTCACCCAAGTGATACCGGTCAAGTCTTGACGTTTTAATCCGTTTGCATCTTTGAAAACCCTATAACTTGTACTTATTAAACAAACACGTTTGGTGATGATTTATATTTATGTTAAGTAAATATAACCAAAGAATAATTATTTTTAATAAGTCAACCAAGTCTTGAATATTGAGTTTAAAATAATAATGTTTATGATTATTTTCATAAGTTTGTATAATTATTTTTAATTAAATAATTACATATTTGATTTGTTAATCTTGCAAGTTATAATTATATTAAATAATTATGATTAACAATACTTTGGTGAATAAAACATGGTTTATATCTTTTGCAAATAATTATTTGTCAAGAATAATTATTAAACGTTTGCTTTATTTTTTTTTTAAACATGAGTCTTTAAAGAAATCATTCAAAGTTTTTAACATTCAATCATTTATATTTCGAAAGCGTTTAATATTTCATTTGCATGAAATATATATTTCTTTCTTAAACATTTTTAAAATATCGTAACGACGCTTGGATTTATATAAAGTTGTCTTTATAAAAACTTGATTTTATTTAAAATCTCTAACGGACGTAATTCCATTTTTGGTTACTTTGATTTCATCAAAGTAACATTAAAATCCATATAAGTATTTAAAATCAATGACTTGCCTTTGATTTATTTTTATAAAAATCCTTTTATAACAATATTTCTTTTCACATGTGACTTTTTATAGAAAATTTTGTCTATTTATATAAAAGCCTTAGAAAGGTTAAAACTTGTAATAAATCCAAGTATTTATGTCAAATTAATCATTTGACATAAATATTATTCTCACCATTTTTAGTAACAAAATCTATGAAAATTCCTTTTGTCATTTACTCTTTTTATAACACATTAAATATGTCATTTTTCCCAAATAAGTAACATTCTCTTTATGTTAACCATTCATGTTTTAAGTTACATATGTAACTTTGTTTAAATCATTTCATCTTGTTTAATAGATTTATTTGTTTAACATTGTTTCAACATGTAACATAACATGATTTGAATTAAATTTACTAACACATTGTGTTAGGACATATAATATAACAATCAACTAACACTTTGGTGTTAGGACTTATAAACAAATAAATAATCAACTAACACATTGGTGTTAGGACTTTTAAACATAAATAACAATCAACTAACATTCTCATGTTAGGACATCAAATAACAAACTATCAACTAACATTTTCTTGTTAGGACATAAAATATATAAAGATCAACTAACACATTGGTGTTAGGACAATTAAACATAAACATGTATAGATTCTTAGTTATCATTTAATTTATATGAAGAGGTTTGGGTTTTGTTTAAAACAACTAACTATGAAATCAAGATTTCATATTTACAAGAATCAGTGCACACCATATTACTTTCCTTGGATTTCATAAGTGTGTTTCACCACACTTTTTGGCTATCTTTAAGCATTTTAAATACACCAAAAAAGTGTTTGATCTTGGAAGAAAGGGGGTTAAAGATAGATTTTTTGTTAGTTGATTAAACAAAACACAAACATTCTTAGTTATTTGGTTGGTTTTTGTCAAGACTTGAGGGTTTCATTGGGGTGGAAAGTGTGTAGAAAATGTGAGTTAGAAGACTCACAAGAATCAAGAAAAAAATCGGTGGAGGTGGCGGCGGTTCGACGGTGGTCCGGTAGGCGGAGTAGCGGCGGTGGGGGGTGGCCGGCGGTTGTCCGGCGGCGGCGGCAGGGTGGTGTAGGGGGGTTCTCGGCCGGCTCAAGCAAGGGAGAGGGAGAGAGTTTGAGTGTTTGTGTTGGGTGTGGGGGAACCAAAGGGGACTTGGTCTCCTACTTATACTCAAAAGTTGGATTAATATCCATTGGGTAATTTAGTGTTGTCAATCCCACATTAATCCTAACTAATCAAGAGTAGGTGATTAGTTTTTATAAATTTTCTAAAAGATGAGAAGCTTTTATAAAATATGGATGGGTTAGGAGTTTATATAAATAATAACTTTTTAAAATAAAACCCATGTTCATTTTATCACATAAGATGGTGGTTTTTATTTTTATAAAAGTTGAGGGTCCAAGTTTTATAAAAATATTAGTGGGTTCAAAGTTTATAAAATTAGTGGGTTTAAACAAATTTATTGATTTGTTTACAATTGGGCTGAAGCCCAATCGAAAGGGAAAAGGGGTTATGGGCCGAAGCCCATTACGGGTTTAAATGGTGGGACGGGCCGAAGCCCGTTAATATTTGGAGATGGGCCGAGGGTAGGCGGGCCGGGTTCCGGGTTGGGCCGCGAGAGAGAAAGAAAAGGGATTTGGGCCGGGTTCGCCCCAATGTGTTTCGGGCCGCGGGTCGGGTATCCAGGTTGGGAGATTTACTCGATGCGTCGAGGTGAACCTTCGGTTAAGTTTTCGGGTCGATCCTGACATTTTTGGGCTTGTTGGGCTCACCGGGCCCAATAGGGGAAACGAGTTACTTGATTGGCTAAGTCTTGACAACATAACGTTTTCCATAACATTTTACATTCATAAAACGTTTTTAACAGTTTAGATCAGTTTGATAAAATATAAAATATCAAATTTTATACTTAATTTCTTATTATTAAAGTTTCATTAATAATAATATGAAACGTTCATATTTCACAGTTATTTAACGCGAAATTTAAATCAGTTAATCATTTAACTAAACGTAGTTAATCATGCGGTTTAAAAACAGTAATCACATAATTATTACATCATAAAAGTCAACAAAAGTCAACGGAGAGAGAGTTTGACCTGATTTTTGGACCGGGTGTCACAGTCTGCGACTGTTGGGCCTGACTGGGCCCAACGGGGTTACGGGTTCGGCTTTCGATTGATATTCGGATTTTTCTGAGTGAAATGGCTTAAAGTGTTCAAGTCTTGACAAACTTTTGATAAATTAAAAGTTATTATAATTTTTGGACCTGTCGGACAGTCAGTCCGGACACCGGGCGGAGAATATATAAAAGTTACGTTTTATATATATTTTGTTATTAAAATTCCATTAAGTCGATAATGGATTTTCTTGATTTTTAAAACGGACAAGGATTGATAATACAAACTCGGGAATTATTTTAGACGTTTATATATATATATATATATATATATATAGGGTGAGGTTCATTGGAGACACTTTCGCATGTGAAATAGCTCTTTTTCACATGTGAAAGTTTCTAATTAATGAGAAAAAAGAAAAAAAGAAAAAAGAAAATTAATCACAACCATTAGATCAAGAGATCTAATGGTGAAAAGGGTGTCTACCTGTCTACACTTATGGGGGTGTCTACAATGAACTTTTCACTATATATATATATATATATATATATATATATATATATATATATATAGGGAGAGGAACCATTGATAACCCTTCCCTATTGCACTAACCCAATAACTAAATGTGAACCATTGATGATACTTGATGAAACTGATCTAAGGGTTATAATTAAAAGTCACTTTTTATGTTTTCTGTGTGGTTGTAAATGACTCAGGGGTAACATGGTAATTTACTCTTTTATTTAAATATTATTTGATTTTCATTCTCATTTCCGTTCATTTTAGGAACCCAAGATTATTTCTCTTTCTTCTCAACCCCTTTCAAACCTGATCTTCAAGAACCATGTGAGTATCTCCATCAACAGTTTGAAGACCCCATCTCTTCTCATCCCGATTGGTTTGCTTTACCATCACCGCCTACCCGTCACCATCTCCGATCTGGTTTTCTCCGTCACCGACCGCCCGTCACCATCTCCGATCTGGGTATCTCCGTCACCGACCGCCCGTCACCATCTCTGATCGGTTTGCTTTACCGTCACCGTCTACCCGTCACCATCTCCAATCTGGTTATCTCCGTCACCGACCGCATCAGAACGGGTTACTCTTGTCGTTTCATCCATTCACGATTTGAAAAATAGGATAAAATCACAAGGTTGCCGTCAAGATCCGAATCGGGGATGCACTTGTAAGTTGAGATTCTGAATTGAGGATACTCATCTGGGTTTATTCTTTCCATTTTATGTTCAGTCCAAAATTGTTGATTCCAATTTTGACATTTTGACATTTCTCCTGTATGTGCGTATATGTTGCGTCCAAAATTGTTAAATTTACTTGTTTTAGTTTTTTTTTCCATTTTATAATGAATCAAGGATATTCTTTTGGGTTTATTGTTCCATTTTATAAGGGATTAATTATTGTTTCCATTTTTATAATCTCTAATCTGGTTTTTTTATATATATATTTTCTAATTTCTGTTTTGAAAAACCCCATACGATTGTTTTCATTTTATAATGGATTAATTTTTGTTTATTTTATAAACGATGATGGTTGATACTGATGAGAATGAATTATTTACGTTTTTTTTTCCTTTCCAAATCTCCATTTAAATGGATTGATACATTTAGATGCTTTGAGGGCTGTAGTCTTTGTATATTTTGTTGTATATTTGGTGATTTTTATGTAGTAGCATCACTGTTAGTGACGATTGCACATTTGTTACTAGGTAAGACACTAATGTTTATATATGTAACACTAGTGCTAGTGGTTCTAGTATTTGAGATAGTTGTATTTATCGACCATAGTAGCATTATTGTAAGTTGTAATATATGCATATGTAGTTGTACCTAAGTAGTACCATCAGTGTTTATACTTATAACACCAGTGCTATGTTGTATGTCTGAGAAAACGGTAATAAAAAACGTCGAGACTATAATGGAATTAAAGATAAAAATGCGACGAGTTTAATGGTGTAATTTTTATAAAAATCCGACAATGTATAAAAAAGTTATAGGCTTTTTAAAATGAAGGGGATGGTTTATATGGTTGTGTAGAAAGACTATTTTGCCCTTTTTTATTAAAAAATAAAGATGGACATGTGGCAAACTCTTGTGTATCCAGAATTTTTTCAACCAATAAATACAAGTTATTTGGTTATTTCAATAAGCTTGGGTTATTAACCATTCCAACCCCTATATATATATATATATATATATATATATAGGGAGAGGATCATTTGAGAACCAATTTGATTTGAGAACTAAAAAGAACTAATTTGAGCCACAAGTTTATTTACATGTATCCCCCCTCCCATGAATTGTAGTGGTCCCCCTGAAATGTGTGGTTGAGATTTAGTTCTCGAAAGTTCTCAAAACAAAAAGTTCTCATTTGAACCTAACCCTATATATATATATATATATATATATATATATATATATATATATATGTAACTAATGGCAGGAAAATAACAGGTAATGACAGATAATGATCAGGTAAAGCAAGTATTTAACGGTAAATGTAAAAGTCAAAGTTAACGGGTTGACCTGGTTTTGACCGAGGTGTCGCACTTCAGACGGGCAATAGCTGAAATAATCGGTAATGTAATGCAATCTGATCGAATGCAAACTGCGAGAATGGAGATTGAGTACCCGACATCTTGCATTAACCAGAACCAGCTAAACCCGAGTGAAACCCTAACATGAACCGCCCAATTGTTGTTTATGAAGAGTAGGGGCGGAACTACAGGAGGATTCATTGACCCTCCGGCCGATCAAGCTTCTTTAGTACGTATATGTAGGGTCTGGGGAGGGTAAGAAGAGGGCAAACCTTACCTTTACCCCAGTGGGTAAAGATGCCGCACCTAAGGAGACGCCCGGCCCGACGAAAAGCCACACAAAAACAAAGAAGTAACCACACATGAGCAATAATAAACACATACAAGCTAACGCAGGACTATGCAATAAAAGAAAGCATAAGACGGCACAAGGAGACACAAAAAGCCAGCGACACGTACAACAAACTGAGAAATACGACAACACACAACCCTAGAAGTCCCTAACATTTATCCTACGTTTCCAAACATTCCTATCATATATCATGTCCTCAGAAAGGTGTAAGTCTAACAAATCATGTCTAATTTGTTCATCCTATGTGAGTTTCGGTCTACCTCTATTTCTTCTCCCTTCAGCTATAAGCCTCTCCACGCTCCTAACCGGAGCCATCAACGGTCGCCTCCCCACATGCCCGAACCATCTTAACCTCCCTTCTCTAATCTTATTCGAGATCCGTGTCACCCCTAGTCTACCTCTAAAGATCTCATTCTTTATCCGGTCTAACCTTGTGTTGCCACACATCCATATTAGCATCGTCATCTCTGTCGTCTCCAACTTTCGCGCCTGAGTATTTTTTATTAGCCAACACTCAGACCCGTACAACAAAGCAGGCCGAATCGCCACCCTGTAGAAATTTTCTTTTAACTTCTCAGGAAACCTTTTATCGCACAAAACATTAAAAACCGCCCTCCATTTGCACCACCCTGCTTGAACGCGGTGGGTAACATCGCAGTCAATGTCCCCGTCCCTCTGCAGGAAGAAACCTAATAAATCTATTTATTTTTATATATTTTTCTTAGTGTACGGTAAAAAATAAGAACTATAACTTACTATAGTTAATTTCTTTAATTTCTTTGTTTCCAATTTAGTATAAAAAGATTATTATTATTTTGTTGGACTTATATTTTATAGGCTTTATGATATTTTCTAGATATATATATAATTTAGAAGCATTGTTATCGTTAAAGAAAAAAAAATTAACTTGATGATTTTGATGATAAAGTAGTGACTCTCTAACTAAAAGAGTAAAAGGTTATAAGTTCAAATTCTATTAAAGACAAGTATGATGATTTACTTGTAGAAAAGCACATAACATTATTAATCAACATTTTTGATAATTCTGTTAAAATAACAATAGAAGACATATAAAAATAAGCGGTGTGCTCGTAATACATATATTAGAAATAATGAGTGCACATTTTTAATCTAATACAACTTTTTAGTTTGACCCTCCTATTAATAATTCCTGGTTTCGCCACTGATAGTTATTCAGTTTTTAAAAAAAAAAAAAAGAGAAAAAGTAATCACCAAATATTAACTAAAATTGATATTATATAAAATTATAACTTCTATTTAGTTTTATAAAATTTTAACATTCATAAAAGTATTATATAAGATTAGAATAATTATAAAAGTTAAATCACGTTAAAGAGAAAAAAAAAACTTTGACCAACTATGATAAGATATTTAAAAACTTTGACCAACTATTGTATATGAAAAATGAAATATTCTATAAAATGTAGTTTGGTAACCGGTTTGACTTTCTCCGCCGACTAAAGATCACACCCAAAGATACTCAAAATCGTCATTGAAATCTCAAATTTGGAGTAAACATAAAATACAATAATTATTATAATTTAAAACTAAGTCGATGTGATAAGCACAAATAATTTACTCAATAAAACTTTTCACACCACAATGGCTATACTAAACCACTCCCAAATTCATCCAAATCCAAAATCCAAATATCTCCTTCCCACCCATGGATTCTCTAAATGTTGAAATCATCTCAGATTGCTTCATCAAACCAGAACTCCAATCAGATAAACCCATCTATCTCTCGTCATGGGATCTCTCCTTGCTTTCCTTAAATTACATTCAAAAAGGTCTACTTTACCCCTTGCCTGAAAACGATCGAGATTTCTCCATAACCACCTTTTTGAACGAACTCAAACACTCCCTCTCCGCCACACTTACTCATTTCCACCCACTCGCCGCCCGTTTAGCCACCATCAAACAACAAAACCCGCCTTCTATCACCGTCTTTTTAAATCCCGAAAATAGCCCCGGAGCTAGATTCATCCATTCGTCAGTTGATTTAACAGTAGCGGATATCGTTAACCCAACTGACGTGCCGTTAATTGTTCAGTCATTTTTTGATCATCACCAGGCTATCAATTACGACGGTCATGAGCTGTCGTTGCTGACGGTAAAAGTGACGCAGCTAATCGACGGTATTGTTTAACATAATATGTATTAGATTAGATTTTATAGTATTGAGTGCCTACTCAACATAGGTTAATTATAACTAATAAATATTTAATCATTTAACAGGTATTTTCATCGGTTGCTCGATAAACCATGTGGTAGCCGATGGCACCTCATATTGGCATTTCTTCAACACGTGGTCAAAAATCCATAATTTCAAAGGGCAAAATGGTCTTTTCACTCCTCCGATTCTCAACAGACTGATCCCGCCAGGATCCGACCCGATTGTCACACTCCCGTTTACCCATGAAAACGAGTTCATCAATAGACCACACCACCCGATTTTACGCGAACGGATCTTCCACTTCACGTCGGATTCACTTGCAAAACTCAAAGCGAAAGTGAACTCCGAATGCAACACAACAACGATTTCGACTTTCCAGTCGCTATCCGCCCTTGTCTGGCGCGGCGTGACACGCGCCAGACACCTTAGGGCGGAGGAACAGACCAGCTGTAGAATGGCGGTTAATAATAGAAGCAGATTATCACCACCTATACCGGAAAATTACTTCGGTAATATGATCCAGGCGTTGCAAGGAACAGCAACGGCTGGGGAGTTGGTGGATCATGGTGTCGGGTGGGCGGCATTGCGGTTGAATGAGGCGGTGGTGAACCACAATGATAAAGAAGTTAGGGATGCGATGGAATATTGGGTGAATAGTCCGTTTGTGGTGAATGCGAATGAGCATTTTGACGGGAATAGTGTGCATATGGGGAGTTCGCCGAGGTTTGATATGTACGGGAATGAATTCGGGTTGGGGAAACCGTTGGCGGTTTTGAGCGGGTGGGCTAATAAGTTTGACGGGAAGGTGACTTTGTATCCGGGGCGGGAAGGTGGAGGGAGTGTGGATTTGGAAGTGTGTTTGTTGCCAGAGAATATGGCGGCTTTTGAATGTGATGACGAGTTTATGAGTGTTGTTACTAAAGGACATTTGATCTAGCACTTATTAGTCTTTATATTTGAAGAGAGTTTATATCACATTGGTGATAAAATGTTTAATTTAAGCCGTTAAAAAATGAGTGTTGTTAACGAAGGATTCGTGAATTAAAAGTGATAACTGTTGTTTGCATAATTGACTTTATTAAATTGTTGTTATAATTTATAGGAGGCATTTATGATTTTCTTTTCCTTCTTTTTTACTTCATCAAACGTTTGTTAATTATGTGAACATCAAACAATAGTTTGTATTATTATTAGAGTAAAAGCTCTTTTATAGCTTTTTGTTAATTATGTGAATAGTGTTGTAATATACAATTAAGTGCTTATTTATAGTTATTATATTTTATTAGGATTTTTTTTAGAATGACAATTTATCTTATCTAGACTTCAAAGTTCCAGCCTGAAACTTATCAAATTGTTGTTTATAAGGCTATCCGTAATGGTTTGGGAGTGGGGTGGAGGGTTATGCGTCATGTGACAGATGAGTCAGCATGGGGGTTATAAAAAATAGGTGTAATGGTTGGGGGGTTATATGGTATTTTTATTTAAAAAAAAAACTAACCAATCATAAAAAAGACTGGAAAATCAAAAAAGGGGGAAGGGCGTTGTCTGCCTGTCTCCACAACGCCTAGGGGGGATAGGGGCGCTATAGGAAGGGTGTGTAGTGGTAAAATGGCGCTATTACCCCCCATAACCCCCTATAACCCTCCATTACAGACATCCCAAAGGAAAAATCTCTTTATCCGGGCTAAAAATCAGAAGTTATTAAATCTATATAATTATTTATATGAGATTTAAACCTTCTATTCTATGAAATCTTCAATTTTATGGGATTGAACAACACCATGTAAATCATCATATATGACTAGGAATGACTAAAAACAAAAAACCAAAGTAGAATCCAAATAACCGAGGTGACTGAAGCAAACGACAAATTGACGGTTCAGTTGAATCTTTCTAGGAAAACCGACTTTTGTGGTTCGCTTTCTGTTAAAATATCTATAAAACCATAATAAACAGGTCAGGGAGAGCAAAACCAAAGTGAGGTAATTAAACCACACTTTTGTTATAAAAAAAATCATAGATTTTCTAAAACAATTACACTATAATATGTATCTTATAGTTTTTAAGAAAAACTAAATTTTAGTCGTAAAACACACTTTATCACGACATAACCCATTCATACAACCGAATCACACCTACAACCATAACCAACTAAATATGTAACTGTGTCCAAAGGATATCTTGATAGTAAAGTTATAGACTTTGATAGTAAAGTTATAGACTTCCTAATTAAAAGATTACAAGATCAAATCAAGTAAAAAGGAGGTGTGGTGATTTAGCTTTAAAAAGAAAAAAAAAACTAAATATGTAACTTTTAATAACTAGCAATCTAGCATTACTTTTTAGGTTAAGTACACTTTGAAAAAATTTGGACATTAAGTTTTTAGGTTGAGGTTGAGTACATCCTGAAATTTGAAAACGAAACTTTATTTTCATAATAGGTGAAAATTTAATGTAAGGACAGCCTCTGTGGGGAAGGGTCTGTCATTGCTAACGACCTCCTCGGGGCTATTACCTCGGTTGTCAATTTGTGGTTAGGGGGGAGGTGCCCCCTCGGGCTAGCCGAGTTTGTGGCGTCGGCCCCTCTCACACCTCTGCTAAAACCTGATAACGGGATCCGGCCCATCGCTGTCGGTACCATCTGGCGGCGGCTGGTTTCTAAAATTGCTATGAAGGGGGTCGGGAAGGATACGGCTAAATATCTCGGGGACTTTCAGTTTGGGGTTGGGGTGCATGGGGGAGCTGAGGCTATCTTGCATGCGGTTAACCGGTTGGTCGCGGGGAAACATGACGACAGCTCGCTGGCTATGCTTACGGTTGACTTCTCCAACGCGTTTAACGTTGTGGATAGATCGGCCTTACTTCGTGAAGTGCGTTTAAGGTGCCCGTCTATATCTCCATGGGTCGACTTCCTCTATGGTCAGTCTGCGCGGCTTTACTTAGGGGGAGATCATATTTGGGCCACTACTGGGGTGCAACAGGGGGACCCTTTGGGCCCTCTCCTGTTTGCCCTTGTCCTTCACCCCCTTACGCACCAGATTAGGGACAAATGCCGTCTTCTCCTTCAAGCGTGGTACCTTGATGATGGCACTCTTATTGGGGATTCCGAGGAAGTGGCCAAAGCTTTGCAGTTTATTTCGGAGACCGGGCCCTCCCTGGGCTTGCAACTCAATATCAAGAAGACGGAGCTGTTCTGGCCGTCCTGCGATGGGAGGAAGAATCGGCCGGGCCTCTTCCCCTCGGGCATCAGTAGGCCATCCTTAGGGGTTAAGCTCCTTGGAGGGGCAGTCAGTAGGGATGGTGGGTTCATCGAGGGGTTGGCGTCCAAGAGGGCTTCTAACGCTGCCGCTCTAATGCACCTCCTTCCCAAGATTCGGGACCCGCAATGCGAACTCCTCCTGCTTCGCTCTTGCATGGGTGTTGCCAAGCTCCTTTTCGGCCTGCGGACCTGTCCCCCCGCCCACATGCAAGGGGCGGCCTCCTGCTTTGATCAGACCCTGCGCGAGACAGTTGAAAACATTGTGGTCTGTGGAGGGGTTTTTTTCGGGGATCTTCAGTGGCGGCTCGTTTCCCTGCCTATCCGGCACGGAGGGCTCGGGATTTCTTCGGCTTTAGAGGCATCGTCTTATGCGTTTGTTGCGTCCAGGGCCCAATCTTGGGAGCTGCAGGACCATATCTTGCGGGAGAGCGGGGTTTGTGGCATGGACTCGGATTATACTTTCGCCCTGGCTGCCCTGCGTGACATCGTACCGGGTTTTGATCTTAGCGGTTTCTCTGACAAGGACACCGCCCCCCCAAAACCCCAACATGTTTTGGCGAATGCCCTTTTCAGCAAAATCGTGTTGGATATGGAGACCCGGTTTAATATGAATGCCAGGCAAAAAGCGGTGTGGAGCTGTCTTCGTCAACCACATGCCCAAGATTTCCTCCATGCTCTCCCCATTGACGGGCTCGGGCAACGCATGTCGTCGGTCGAATACCGATCTATCCTCAAGTACCGGCTTATGATACCCCTATTTCCCGCGGACGAGAAGTGCCCTGTTTGCCGCAAGGCGTGTTTGGACTCGTTTGGGGAGCACGCGGTTCACTGTAAAGATCTTCCGGGGTTCAAGTACCGTCATGACTGGGTCCGGGATGTGCTATTTGACATTTTTAGAAAGGCAGGGATTTCAGCCAAGAAGGAAGCCCCCGTCA
The DNA here is from genome assembly GCA_039602395.1 of Deinandra increscens subsp. villosa. NCBI lineage: Eukaryota > Viridiplantae > Streptophyta > Magnoliopsida > Asterales > Asteraceae > Deinandra > Deinandra increscens. The sequence continues at coordinate 66,373,746 of JBCNJP010000025.1, forward strand.
ACTTCTTAACTGACCCAAAAGAGGGGCGCTCGACCCTTAGACCGGCGGACATCCTGGTGTTTGGGTGGTCCAGGGGGAAGCACGCTTGCATCGATCTGACTGGGGTCTCTCCCCTTGCGGGCTTTGGCTCTGGAATTTTCACGGCGGGGCAGGCTGCTGCTAAGGCGGCCGCGGGTAAGGTGGACAAGCACGAGAAGGCATGTCTCGAGAATCAGCATGTGTTTGTCCCCTTTGCTTTTGACACGTTCGGGCACCTCGCGTCAGAGGCTGCGGACACGCTCGGGCGGATCCAGAAGGTTATGCATGGACATATAGTGACTCCTAGAGCTAAGAAACTTGTTTTTATTCGCTTAGGTTTTGCTATTCAAAAAGGGCTTGCGGCGCAGCTTGTTGCCCGTTTGCCCTGTATGTCGGACTGAGTTGTAACCGTTATTAATTTAGAATGAATGAAGGTTATATATAGAAATAACCCGAAGTAAGGGTCTAATGAGTAATGGTAAGTAAACTATATTGTTTGGTGTTTCTTTTCAAATTGAAGGTTGAGAGTTCAATCCTATATTTAGTAGTTAGGCAAATTTAAGACTAGCTAATAGGTGAGGTGATTTTCAAGATAAAAGTGTATATATTTATTTTAAAAAAAAAAATAACATGCATTTAGCTTACAATTCATGACTTTCGATCATTAGACCCGGCCATTGACCATTACAGACAAAACATCTTATCTTTAGTTGAAGACCAGCCATCATTACAATAGAAATTTCAAAGCGAGCTACCACCTCTTAAAAGAAAAACCAACATTAGTGAATTCTAGTTTGACGGTTTTAAAGACATAAAAGAAATCAAAATGAACCGAATGAAACCATGTTAATGTTTATTCGTTACTAATGAACTTGTTCATAAACAGTTATAGAACACAAACAAATGGAAATACATGTTCGTTTAAGAATTGGAATTGGTCACAAACACAAAACAAATGGAAATACATGTTAGTTTAAGAATTGAAATTGGTCACAAACACAAAACGAACATATAATATATTTAAAAATAAAAGCTAACATTCTTAATCTCAAACAAGTAAACATAGTCATCTTATTACAAGTTAAGCACCTGACCTAATTATAATCTCAAACATGTATAAGAACATATTACCAAAGCATAGACAAACTGTTTGTACTCGTTCATTTAATAATCAAACCGAGTCCTTGTTTATGTTCATTCATATATTAAATTAAATGAGAAACAAACAGTCCACAAACCTGACAAACGGTTTGCTAAACATTCGTTTGATTGAGGGCCCTAGTTTTGAAAAGAAAAGAAACAAAGCAACACCAAAATACATACATCCTTCTAATTAGTTCCTCTTTATTTGAGAAAATTAAACCATCACCATCAATAAAGTGAAGGCAAATGTTGGTTTATTAAAACAAAAACAACACCAAAATCCATCCTCCTAATCATCTTTTCCAAAAAGAATAAAAAAATAAACAAATAAATGAATAAATAAAATTCTTCTAGCAAACCCATCTTTACCTAAGAAACCAAGTTTTCATTGAGGGATAGTGAAGCAAGATGAGCAGATGGACTGTTGGGGTTGGCTTGCTTCACATTTCTAAGAACCTCCATAGCTTCTGCAACCTTTGCCTTCAATGCATCTGGTGACTCCAGCAAGTGCAATACCTCGGTCTGGTCCATCTCCAAGAGCATCCCCGTCACCTTAGCCGCATGCTCGTGCTCCACTTGATCCACCAACGGATAAAGATTCTCGCCCAGCATCTGAAATGTTAGAAAAAACAAAACGGGTCAAAGTCAAACCTCAACCTAGGGGTGTTTTATTTGTTGGTTATTTTGAGATCTATACCGTCCTCTGCTGGTCAGGTGAGGCATTAGCAAGAGCAGAAGCCAATGCTGTAATAGGCATTGGCTGTTGCATAGCAGCGGCGTCTCGTGGAAGCATGCTGCTCATGTCATAAGGTACGGGAAGCATTCCTCCGCCAACACCTGCTGCATTTGCATCCGCCATGTTCCTCCCTGGATAACGGTACATGCGTCCTCTTGGAACCATCTGGAAAAGAAAAAAAATACATACATCGCATTATTGTAGACTATTTATATTTTGCTTAATCTGTTAGACTTGCACCTATCTGAGAACATGATCAGATAGGACAGTATGGAGAAGTACGATAAAGGCTAGAGAATTTTAAGATAGCGTTTTTTCATGTCTCCCTGTTTTCTGCGTGTGTGATTGTTTACCTAGTTAAGTGTCAGTGTGGGTGTGTATATGTTTCTGTTTTACCTCAAGCCTAGACTTATCTACTTCATCATGTGTTGTTATTCGTGTCTTCTCATCGTACTTACATTTGAGTCATACTTGTTCTTATATATGTGTTAAATACTGGATATTTGTGGCTTGTTATTTATGGTATGTGCACTTTTCGAGTCAGGGGTCTTACTAGGTAAGGTTTGTCACTTCTCACCCTCCACAGACTCTACCCTTTGGGTGGGATCTTACTGGTGTTGTTGACGCTTATATATTTCGCTTCTAGAACACGTCTGTTCATTTTAACCATCTTGAATCATACAATTAGACCCAAGGATGCATATTGCAGCTTGTTTTTATTAGATCAACTAGGGAATTATACTGTTTATATAACTCAGTAACTCTACTCTATAAATAGGGATTAGTAGGGGTGTTCATCAACCGCTGAAATAGAATGAATCACCCAAACCAAAGCAAGAGGGCTGATTTAACCTTTGTTATTTATTTTTTCTCCTTTTTTTTCGAATACGTATATGTAATGAATTCATGAACCATATTTATCACTTCAAAAGTCCTGATACAAACTAGCAATTTTGAAAATAGACGGTCAAAAAGGCTGTTCAAACTGGCCGGTCCAGAGGACCCATCTGACCCGATCGGTATAGTTTACTGTTTTCCAAAACCATAGTTTATTATGCTTGACTTGCTCTTCTTGATCTGAGGATTAATTTTACCTCTCAAAAACAAACTATTTTCACTTTTTTACCTTCCTCTCAAAAAGAAACTATTTTCAATTTATTCAGTAAAATTTCATTCAAGTCATATCTCATACCTGATGCTGCATCATTGGAACAGGCTGCTGATTTTGTTGCACAGGACCAGTTCCACGTCTCCCACCAAGGCGTTGCTCCTGCTGCCCTTGTTGGACAACAGGTACAAAAAAGTTTGGCATAGGACCGCCACCCGGCCTCATTCCAGGTACCAGTTGCTGCTGGTAACCAAATCCAGCCTACCCCCGTCCCCAAATAACAAAAAAAAAAGTGATTCACTAGATGCACCAAAAGTCCAAAACGATGAAAAAATAAATGCACAAATGCATTTAGCAAGAACGAAAAACTACCTGTGGAGGAATTATGGCAGGAGGAGCTTGGCCATAGAATAGCTGCTGGCCCATACCTGGAGCCCCAGGAGGATACATGGGCATTCGAGGAGCCATCATTGAAGGTGTCATTGCAACAGGCCTCATTTGTGAAAATTGTGCCTGGTGGCAACAAAATTAGTTAGGAGTAGTTTAAACAATTACACATCATTCATATTATATTAAGACTTAAGGGATGACTAAGAAACTAATAGACCGATTAACTTTACCTGCAGCCTTGCCCTTCTCTCTTCCTTTCGCTGAGCAAGTGCAACATAAAGTGGTTTGCTCACAATCATTTTCCCATTCATCTCGGAAAGCTACAAATATTATTTTAAAAGAAAAGTTATTAATTTCACCAATAGCATATCATAAATATAATGCAAGTATTTAACATGTCTCTTACAGCTCGAGAAGCCTCTTCAGAAGACGAAAATGCCACAAATCCAGAACCTCTACTGATTCCACTAGGATCCCGCATAACCTATCAACAAATAACAAGATAATCTCAATTCCAAGCAATGTAATGCAGTAAAACAGTCAGTGATACCCAAAATACAGTTAAAAGTGGAAGCAAACCTTGCATGAAGTGATTGTACCATACTCAGAGAAAAGATCTTTAAGTTTATCATCATCGATAGTGTCATCTAAGTTCTTGACATACAAATTAACACCTTGAAACTTATCAACAGCTTCCTTTGCAGTCTGCTCAAATCGACTCTTCAATTCAAGTTCTCTTTCAGATTTCTTCTGAGCTTTACCAACATACCACTCTTTGTCATCAATCTTCTTCCCATTTAAAGCCTCAACAGCATTAGCAGCATCATCTGCACTCTCAAAATTAACAAATCCAAAGCCTCTGGATTTCCCATCACCATCTCTCATAACAACAGCACTTGTGATCGTTCCATATTCGCCAAACGTCTTTTTTAAATCTTCATCAGTAGTTGGATCAGAAAGGTTTTTCACATAAACATTGTTGAACTTTGTCCTGCTTAAAGACGAGTCTCGTTCTTGCTTACGAAGAAAGTGACCAACATACACTTGTTTGTCGTTAATCAGCATACCGTTTAGTTTATCGATTGCATTTTGAGCAGCCTCTTCAGTGTCAAACTGCACAAATCCATAACCCTTGGACTGCCCTGTATTATAAGTAGCTATCTTGCAAGAGAGTATGTTACCAAAGCTAGAAAATGTATCATGCAGTGCTTTGTTGTCAATTGACTTATCCAAGTTCTACACACAAAATTCACAAAAGATTCTTAAATCACTAATCACCCATCTCAAACTCAACCTTAAACAATCAAAGGAAAAACAAAGATAATAATAATAATAATAATAATATGAGGAGGGAATGAGGGATCAAATATGAACTCTTAAATTTTACAATAACTCCTGAGAACAAACCAAAATCATTCATTTAATTTAGATACTAGCATTACTATTAAAATACAACATTTTTATATGAATTAATGTGCAAATTTACATTTACTAGTATATTATATAAATTTACACACGTGTAAGTCTCTTATTTACAGATGTGTGAGTTTTTACCGTTTATGCACTTATACAAAGCTTGTTAAAAGTAATTTGAAGAAGAGAGAGAGAAGTGTTAGAAAAATAAATCTATTTCATTTAGTATTATATATTTATATACTAAACTACTAAAGCGTATAAATGTAACATACTAAACTATTTAAATTAGATTGATTCTCTGGAGTTCTGGCAATATTTAAAATTCTCATCTTATCTTCTAGTAATAATAATATACCTTAATAAATATATTTGCAGTTCCACTTTTACGAATGCTTGGGTCCCTATGAGAATACATGATGCGAATTGCCTTTCCATTTACAGCAGTGAAATTCAGTACATCAATAGCCCTTGCAGCTGTAACAGAACGAAAAAAAACAGGGATATGAAATCCAATGAGCAAATTAGGTATGGTGACATGATCATTAATAGCGGATTCTAATCAATTTTCGTTCAATTTTGTATCAATTGCTAGAATTTCAAATGTATATGCCTAATTCTCATCCAAACATAAAAAATTAACAAAATTCACAAATGCAGGTAGCCACTGACCATCATTAGGGTTGCTGTAGTTAACGTATCCATAACCAAGCGATCGCCGCGTGCTCAAATCCCTACAAACCCTAACAGACACAACCTGTCCAACTTGATTAAACAGATCATACAGCTGCGAATCAGTAACATTCGCCTCCAGGTCCCCAACGTAAAGCGACGTCGTCACAAACGCCTGACTCCCGCCGGCCACCACCGCCGCCGCAGCAGCGCCAGCAACAACCGCGGCCGCAACACCACTAGCATTTGCCGACGCCGCTGCCGCCACACCGTTCGGTCCAGACACCGTAGGAGGTTGCACCTGAATCTGCGCCATTTTTTCTCTTTCGTTCTATTTTTTAACGATCAAATTAACCGAATCAAACCCTAACACCTCAATATCACACTCGATTCAAAATTTAAGATACCGTTTCCAAAATTGGCATAAAATTGGGATAAATCGCCGGAGATCCGGTGGAGATACGCGTCGACGACGATGAATGTTTGTATTATTTTTTTTGGAGGGCAGACGAATCTGCACTGCACCGGCCGACGAGCGGTGGGGATGTTCTATATACGAGAATGAACCCTGGATTTAGATGGTGAGTTTGGGATGATCGCCACCGTTGGTTCTGATCATGAAAGTTGGACCTGGCATATACCGTTGGATCTCAGGTGGCGTAACGTGTACGGTGTGATGATGCGTCTAGCTCGATCAGGTGCTTCGCGTGATCAGTTGTTCTGTTACGATCTGGACTTCTTTTGGTGGATTATGGGCCGGGTCATTTATTTCAAGCCTTCATGGCATGGGCATGTGATTTTCTTGTTTGTTACATTTCATTCTTTTTACAACGGTTTTATACAAGATGCATACCGCTTTTCATTTATACAATATCATATAAAATGAGTGTTTACATATTCTAATTCATTGGCATTGTTCACATAAAGAGATGTACATAAAGTTATGTAGCAACTTGGTGAAACCCTCGGTGAAATGAGAGTTTATTAACATCATTTCATTAGCACTATTTGTTCCGGTTGTCGATTCTAATTCATTAGTGAATTCGTACTTTCCATGTTAATATTTTTATCCACATGATGATAAAGTTTTACCTTAAATCAACGACATAAAATAAAGAAGAATCTCAAAAGTATGTTATTAATAGTGACGAACATTTATTAATATATCAACGAAATAAAACGAAAAAAAAGATATAAAGTAAAATTAGGCTCAGAATAGGGCAATCATCATAGCAGCAGCCGTTTAGATTTTATATGCCACTCAAGTAGGGTAACGACTAAATTCGCTTAATAATGATGTTGTTAGACTCTCATTGGATGAAAGGAAGTATAGTAACTCTCCTTTCAATCGACAACCGGAATAAATAGTCGTTGCCAAAACCACTTGAGTTTAAAACCGTAAAGTCAAAAATCATCATAGCCTAACAAATTGTTGTCAAATTCTGATCGGGACCAATTGGACAAAAGGAAGTACAGTAATTGCCCTCACAATGAAATAGTTATCAGAAAACCAAAATAAGCAGATTTACTTGTCCCTTCCATCAATAATTTATATGTATAGGCTCAAATCAAAGGAACTAATAATCATAGCCAACATAGAAAACTTGGATTCATTCCCACCCAACGTAAACCACAACAGAAGAAAAACTGAATTGAAACAAAATCACAAATCGAAGAACTTGGCTCATATCTCAAATCAATTTGTAACTTCGTCACAGCCGACTTTCATACAAAGAAACCATAGCGCGGTAGCGATGATAAGTCGATACAGCCATCAATGAGCGGCACATATCACATAGATGAGCGGCGGTGGCGATGACGCCAAGCCTACCAACATCTCCGAGCAAGGATGAGACCGGAATTCTAGGCGGCGATGAACGCCAAGCCCGTTGCCGTCATCAAGCAAGGATGTCATCGGATTAAGTCGATGCAGCCGTCGATGAGCGGCACACATCACATCGATGAGCGGCACACATCACATCGATGAGCGGAGGTGGCGATAAGCGAAGGCGGCGATGAGTGGCGGTGGCGATGAAGCCAAGCCTGTCGCCATCGTCGAGCAAGCATGAAACCGGAATTCTAGGCGGCGGCGAACGCCAAGCCCACTGTTGAGGGTGTATTTTCAGGATGCTCACAGGAAACTCAGACAGTTCAAGAATCCTATTGTCATCTGGGAATCTCGTAAACTCAGGTATCCTGACTTTATTATTTTTACTAACCCTCATATTTGCCACATGTTTATTTGACCAGGTAGCACCAGAATCGTCAACTACCTCCGAAACTTATGCTCCAGCTGAAGAAGATCGTGGACCAAGTGAACGGAGAGGCCACTAACGGTCGAATTAGTTGGGCGATAGGATCCCGGGAATCCCGGAAAGTTTGTTATTATTGTATTTGTTATATATCGAGGATTCGATCAGTAGGAACACACAACACACTTTCATTAGCTTACTTACGAATACGAATCATTGTATCACATAGCTCTGATCGATCAAACCTCCAACCCGTTGTAACGATTCGCTTGATCATTAATAATATTGACTTGGTGGCGGTTTTTCAGCCGGCACCCGAGGTTTTTATCCAGGATTCCTAGGGGCAACTCGAAGGATTCTGGAGTTTTCTCGCTAAAATCCTTGTGTTATCATCCCAACTTGGATTATTTGCTCACTTGATAGTTAAGCACACTACCTCACAATCTAAGTTTGGAATACAGGATTCCCAAGTGAATTTTTGACCAAAACAGTTTGGCGCCCACCGTGGGGCAAGTGGTGCTTAATCCTACCAAAATCCCATATATCATTCACTTCATTTGATCTCCAATCCCAAAAATGTCAAACCCGCAAAAAACTGTCTCGACCTCTACATCATCTTCCATTCCTCCTCTTCCTTCCATCCCAGGAAGCCAGAAGAAGACTAATGACCGTCAGAAGAAAGTGGACGAGCAGCCGAGAAAAACTGATTATCCTCTCTTCACAGGATCCCAGGTCCAATCTGTTGATCATATTATTACTAACAGTGATTTGTTTTCCTTGATTAAGCAGGTAAAGAATCAAATGGATCAGCAAGAAAAAACCAACTTAACGGTGATGAAGGAGATTGAAGAGCTAAAGAAATCTAGGAAGCCCATGGAAGAACAAAGTCCTCTGTTTCCTAGGCATCTTGATTTCAATGCTTCAGGATCCTCAGATCCGTCTCGCTACAATTACAAATCAGCATCAGGCTTCACTACAGCTCCTACAATAATTTCTCAAGCCGCTGGAAACGTGGAGAGTACCGCTGGATTCTCAGGAGCTTTCCCACCAGAATCCTCACAGTCACGCTACAAGAGTCCTTGGATTCCATCATTGTTGGGATCCTCAGCCTTGCCGTCTCAAGGATATCCTTTTTCTGTTGGAAATCCAAGCCAGAACCCTCAAGGATATCAATACTCTAACCCTTCTGTTTCTGCAGGAATCTTTAAGACTAGCTCCTCAGAAGTGCATGACGGAGACGTTATCCCCATGCAAACAGCGACCACCACAGAGCCGAGCTTCCCAGCGGGCTATGGATATGGTTCCGGGATTCCAGTCCAGATTCCTGACCCAGGTAACATGT
>JBCNJP010000025.1:66383319-66519043 GCA_039602395.1 Deinandra increscens subsp. villosa
GTTGTTAACGAAGGATTCGTGAATTAAAAGTGATAACTGTTGTTTGCATAATTGACTTCATTAAATTGTTGTTAAAATTTATAGGAGGCATTTATGATTTTTTTCCTTCTTTTTTACTTCATCAAACATCTGTTTAGTTTTTGGCGCAGAATTTAAACTCTTTTGACCTTTAAAAGAGAACATCAAACAACACTGTGCATTATTAGAGTAAAAGCTCTTTTATAGCTTTTTGTTAATTATGTGAATAGTGTTGTAATATACAATTAAGTGCTTACTTATAGTTATTATATTTTATTAGGATTGCTTTTAGAATGACAATTTATCTTATATCTAGACTTCCGAGTTCCAACCTGAAACTTATCAAATTGTTGTTTATAAAGGAAAAATCTCTTTCTCCGGGCTAAAAATCAAAAGTTATTAAATCTATATAATTATTTATATGAGATTTAAACCTTCTATTCTATGAAATCTTCAACTTTATGGGATTGAACAACACCAGGTAAATCATCATATATGACTAGGAATGACTAAAACCGAAAAACCAAAGTAGAATCCAAATAACCGAGGTGACTGAAGCAAACGAAAAATCGACGGTTCAGTTGAATCTTTCTTGGAAAACCGACTTTTGCGGTTCGCTTTATGTTAAAATATTCACAAAACCATAATAAACAGGTCAGGGTGAGCAAAACCAAAGTCAGGTAATGAAACCACACTTTTGTTTAAAAAAAACATAGATTTTCTAGAATAATTACACTATAATATGTATCTTATAGTTTTTAAGAAAATCAACATTTTAGTCGTAAAACACACTTTATCACGAAATAACCCATTCATACAACTGAATCACACCTACAACCATAACCAACTAAATATGTAACTGTCTCCAAGAGATATCTTGATAATAAAGTGATAGACTTCCTAATTAAAAGATTACAAGATCAACTTAAGTAGAAAGGAGGTGTGGTGATTTAGCTTTAAAAAGAAGAAACTAAATATGTAACTTTAATTAACTAGCAATCTAGCATTAGTTTTTAGGTTTAGTACACACTGAAAAAATTTGGACATTGAGTTTTTAGGTTGAGGTTGAGTACATCCTGAAATTTGAAAACGAAACTTTATTTTCATAATAGGTGAAAATTTAATGTAAGGAGTCTCGAGTCTAATGAGTAATGGTAACTATACTATATTGTTTGGTGTTTCTTTTCAAATTGAAGGTTGAGAGTTCAATCCTATATTTAGTAGGTTAGGCAAATTTAAGAGTGGCTAATAGGTGAGGTGATTTTCAAGATAAAAGTGTATATATATATTTAAAAAAATAACATGCATTTAGCTTACAATTCATGACTTTCGATCCATAGAGCCGGCCATTGACCATTACAGACAAAACATCTTTAGTTGAAGACCAGCCACCATTACACTAGAAATTTCAAAGCCAGCTAGCACCTCTTAAAAAAAACCAACATTAGTGAATTCTAGTTGGACGGTTTTAAAGACAAAAGAAATCAAAATGAACCGAATGAAACCTTGTTAATGTTCGTTTAAGAATTGAAATTGGTCACAAACACAAAACGAACATATAGGGCGCGTTTGGTTGTGGAAAACATGGGGTGTTTTCCATTTCTGTTTTCTAAGAAAACATGGAAAACAGAAAACGCGTTCTAGTGATAGTTTTCTGAAAAAAATTTCCTAGAAAACAGAAAATACAGTTTTCCATTCTTTTAACTAAATTTGGAAAATAGTTTTGCATTGTTTTCCAATTTCCGTTTTCTATTTTCCAGAAAATGGAAAACACATCTTTTGGTTAGATCGCGTTTTCAAAATTTTCCAAGTGTTTTCTAGAAATGGAAAACCCATTTCATTTTCTAGAAAACTGAAAATGGAAAACTGGAAAACGTTTTCCACAACCAAACGCAACCATAGTATTTTTAAAAATAAAGCTAACACTCTTAATCTCAAACAAGTAAACATAATCATCTTAATACAAGTTAAGCACCTGACCTAATTATAATCTCAAACATGTATAAGAACATATTACCAAAGCATAGACAAACTGTTTGTACTCGTTCATTTAATAATCAAACCGAGTCCCACAAACCTGACAAACGGTATCGGTTCGCTAAACATTCGTTTGATTGAGGGTCCTAGTTTTGAAAAGAAAAGAAAAGAAAAAAAGCAACACCAAAATACATCCTTCTGATCAGTTCCTCTTTATTTGAGAAAATTAAACCATCACCATCAATAAAGTGAAGGCAAATGTTGGTTTATTAAAACAAAAACAACACCAAAATCCATCCTCCTAATCATCTTTTCCAAAAAGAATAAAAAAAATAAACAAATAAATGAATAAATAAAATTCTTCTAGCAAACCCATCTTTACCTAAGAAACCAAGTTTTCATTGAGGGATAGTGAAGCAAGATGAGCAGATGGACTGTTGGGGTTGGCTTGCTTCACATTTCTAAGAACCTCCATAGCTTCTGCAACCTTTGCCTTCAATGCATCTGGTGACTCCAGCAAGTGCAATACCTCGGTCTGGTCCATCTCCAAGAGCATCCCCGTCACCTTAGCCGCATGCTCGTGCTCCACTTGATCCACCAACGGATAAAGATTCTCGCCCAGCATCTGAAATGTTAGAAAAAACAAAACAGGTCAAAGTCAAACCTCAACCTAGGGGTGTTTTATTTGTTGGTTATTTTGAGATCTATACCGTCCTCTGCTGGTCAGGTGAGGCATTAGCAAGAGCAGAAGCCAATGCTGTAATAGGCATTGGCTGTTGCATAGCAGCGGCGTCTCGTGGAAGCATGCTGCTCATGTCATAAGGTACGGGAAGCATTCCTCCGCCAACACCTGCTGCATTAGCATCCGCCATGTTCCTCCCTGGATAACGGTACATGCGTCCTCTTGGAACCATCTGGAAGAAAAAAAAACATACATTGCATTATTGTAGACTATTTATATTTTGCTTAATCTGTTAGACTTGCACCTATCTGAGAACATGATCAGATAGGACAGTATGGAGAAGTAGGATAAAGGTTAGAGATTTTTAAGATTGTGTTTTTTCATGTCTCCCCGTTTTCTGCGTGTGTGATTGTTTACCTAGTTAAGTGTCATGTGTGGGTGTGTATATGTTTCTGTTTTACCTCAAGCCTAGACTTATCTACTTCATCGTGTGTTGTTAACTTGTTATTCGTGCCTTCTCATCGTACTTACATTTGAGTCATACTTGTTCTTATATATGTGTTAAATACTGGATATTTGTGGCTTGTTATTTATGGTATGTGCACTTTTCGAGTCAGGGGTCTTACTAGGTAAGGTTTGTCCACTTCTCAGTTCTCACCCTCCACAGACCCTACCCTTTGGGTGGGATCTTACTGGTGGTTATGTTGTTGTTGACGCTTATATATTTCGCTTCTAGAACACATCTGTTCATTTTAAACATCTTGGATCATACAATTAGACCCAAGGATGCATATTGCAGCTTGTGTTTATTAGATCAACTAGGGAATTATATTGTTTATATAACTCAGTAACTCTACTCTATAAATAGGGATTAGTAGGGGTGTTCATCAACCGCTGAAATAGAATGAATCACCCAAACCAAAGCAAGAGGGCTGATTTAACCTTTGTTATTTATTTTTTCTCCCTTTTTTTCGAATACGTATATGTAATGAATTCATGAACCATATTTATCACTTCTAAAGTCCTGATACAAACTAGCAATTTTGAAAATAGACGGTCAAAAAGGCTGTTCAAACTGGCCGGTCCAGAGGACCCATCTGACCCGACCGGTATAGCTTACTGCTTTCCAAAACCATAGTTTATTATGCTTGACTTGCTCTTCTTGATCTGAGGATTATTTTTACCTCTCAAAAACAAACTATTTTCACTTTTTTACCTTCCTCTCAAAAAGAAACTATTTTCAATTTATTCAGTAAAATTTCATTCAAGTCATATCTCATACCTGATGCTGCATCATTGGAACAGGCTGCTGATTTTGTTGCACAGGACCAGTTCCACGTCTCCCACCAAGGCGTTGCTCCTGCTGCCCTTGTTGGACAACAGGTACAAAAAAGTTTGGCATAGGACCGCCACCCGGCCTCATTCCAGGTACCAGTTGCTGCTGGTAACCAAATCCAGCCTACCCCGTCCCCAAATAAAAAGAAAAAAAATGGATTCACTAGATGCACCAAAACGATGAAAAAATAAATGCACAAATGCATTTAGCAAGAACGAAAAACTACCTGTGGAGGAATTATGGCAGGAGGAGCTTGGCCATAGAATAGCTGCTGGCCCATACCTGGAGCCCCAGGAGGATACATGGGCATTCGAGGAGCCATCATTGAAGGTGTCATTGCAACAGGCCTCATTTGTGAAAATTGTGCCTGGTGGCAACAAGATTAGTTAGGAGTAATTTAAACAATTACACATCATTCATATTATATTAAGACTTAAGAGATGACTAAGAAACTAATAGACCGATTAACTTTACCTGCAGCCTTGCCCTTCTCTCTTCCTTTCGCTGTGCAAGTGCAACATAAAGTGGTTTGCTCACAATCATTTTCCCATTCATCTCGGAAAGCTACAAATATTATTTTAAAAGAAAAGTTGTTAATTTCACCAATGGCATATATCATAAATATAATGCAAGTATTTAACATGTCTCTTACAGCTCGAGAAGCCTCTTCAGAAGACGAAAATGCCACAAATCCAGAACCTCTACTGATTCCACTAGGATCCCGCATAACCTATCAACAAATAACAAGATAATCTCAATTCCAAGCAATGTAATGCAGTAAAGCAGTCAGTGATACCCAAAATACAGTTAAAAGTGGAAGCAAACCTTGCATGAAGTGATTGTACCATACTCAGAGAAAAGATCTTTAAGTTTATCATCATCGATAGTGTCATCTAAGTTCTTGACATACAAATTAACACCTTGAAACTTATCAACAGCTTCCTTTGCAGTCTGCTCAAATCGACTCTTCAATTCAAGTTCTCTTTCAGATTTCTTCTGAGCTTTACCAACATACCACTCTTTGTCATCAATCTTCTTCCCATTTAAAGCCTCAACAGCATTAGCAGCATCATCTGCACTCTCAAAATTAACAAATCCAAAGCCTCTGGATTTCCCATCACCATCTCTCATAACAACAGCACTTGTGATCGTTCCATACTCGCCAAACGTCTTTTTTAAATCTTCATCAGTAGTTGGATCAGAAAGGTTTTTCACATAAACATTGTTGAACTTTGTCCTGCTTAAAGACGAGTCTCGTTCTTGCTTACGAAGAAAATGACCAACATACACTTGTTTGTCGTTAATCAGCATACCGTTTAGTTTATCGATTGCATTTTGAGCAGCCTCTTCAGTATCAAACTGCACAAATCCATAACCCTTGGACTGCCCTGTATTATAAGTAGCTATCTTGCAAGATAGTATATTACCAAAGCTAGAAAATGTATCATGCAGTGCTTTGTTGTCAATTGACTTATCCAAGTTCTACACACAAAATTCACAAAAGATTCTTAAATCACTAATCACCCATCTCAAACTCAACCTTAAACAATCAAAGGAAAAACAAAGATAATAATAATAATAATAATAATAATAATATGAGGAGGGAATGAGGGATCAAATATGAACTCTTAAATTTTACAATAACTCCTGAGAACCAACCAAAATCATTCATTTAATTTAGAATACTAGCATTACTATTAAAATACAACATATTTATTTGAATTAATGTGCAAATTTACATTTACTAGTACACTATATAAATTTGCAAACGTGTAAGTCTCCTATTTACAGATATGTGAGTTTTTACCATTTATGCACTTGTACAAAGCTTGTTAAAAGTAATTTGGAGAAGAGAGAGAGAAGTGTTAGAAAAATAAATCTATTTCATTTAGTATTATATATTAATAAACTAAACTACTAAAGCGTATATATGTCACATATTAAACTATTTAAATTGATTCTCTGGAGTTCTGGCAATATTTAAAGTTCTCATCTTATCTTCTAGTCTTCTAGTAATAATATACCTTAATAAATATATTTGCAGTTCCACTTTTACGAATGCTTGGGTCCCTATGAGAATACATGATGCGAATCGCCTTTCCATTTACAGCAGTGAAATTCAGTACATCAATAGCCCTTGCAGCTGTAACAGAACGAAAAAAACAGGGATATGAAATCCAATGAGCAAATTAGGAACGGTGACATGATCATTAATGGCGGATTCCAATGAATTTTCTTTCATTTTTGTACCAATTGCTACAATTTCAAATGTATATACCTCATTCTCATCCAAACATAAAAAATTAACAAAATTCACAAATGCAGGTAGCCACTGACCATCATTAGGGTTGCTGTAGTTAACGTATCCATAACCAAGCGATCGCCGCGTGCTCAAATCCCTACAAACCCTAACAGACACAACCTGTCCAACTTGGTTAAACAGATCATACAGCTGCGAATCAGTAACATTCGCCTCCAGGTCCCCAACGTAAAGCGACGTCGTCACAAACGCCTGACTCCCGCCGGCCACCACCGCCGCCGCAGCAGCGCCAGCAACAACCGCGGCCGCAACACCACTAGCATTTGCCGACGCCGCTGCCGCCACACCGTTCGGTCCAGACACCGTAGGAGGTTGCACCTGAATCTGCGCCATTTTTTCTCTTTCGTTCTATTTATTGACGATCAAATTAACCGAATCAAACCCTAACACCTCAAAATCACACTCGATTCAAAATTTAAGATACCGTTTCCAAAATTGGCATAAAATTGGGAAAAATCGCCGGAGATCCGGTGGAGATACGCGTCGACGACGATGAATGTTTGTATTATTTTTTTTGGAGGGCAGACGAATCTGCACTGCACCGGCCGACGAGCGGTGGGGATGTTCTATATACGAGAATGAACCCTGGATTTAGATGGTGAGTTTGGGATGATCGTCACCGTTGGTTCTGATCATGAAAGTTGGACCTGGCATATACCGTTGGATCTCAGGTGGCGTAACGTGTACGGTGTGATGATGCGTCTAGCTCGATCAGGTGCTTCGCGTGATCAGTTGTTCCGTTACGATCTGGACTTCTTTTGGTGGATTATGGGCCGGGTCATTTATTTCAAGCCTTCATGGCATGGGCATGTGATTTTCTTGTTTGTTACATTTCATTCTTTTTACAACGGTTTTATACAAGATGCATACCCGCGTTGCGGCGGGTAGTGTATTTTTTTGTTGTATCATGTTTTGAAGTCAGTCACTTTCATTCATACAATATATCATATAAAATGAGTGTTTACAAATTCTAATTCATTGGCATTGTTCACATCTATCTACCTATACATTAAACAAAACATATTGGGTTGAGTTGGCACATAATAAGTGTGTCCACATCATCAATTGGTGATGTGGCACCTTCTAATGACACTAAAATCCTAGGTGTAATTTTGTTAGTTTTTTAGATTTTTTTTTTAAATTCTAAAGTATTAAACTTAAAATATAGGGAATGATCTTCAGAGCAACGAATACCTACCTTTTTTAAAAAAGTCAAATTAATTCCCCATTTAAGATTGAAATTTAAATTTACGTAAATATGGTTGACTAAATTTTAATCCAATACTTGCTTTTAATACTAAGTTTCCTACAAAATTGTTTCTTACTGGCTTGGAAAGTAAGTAATTCTACATCTTAAATCAATTTTCTTAAGTTGTACATATTAAAGGATCTTTTGATTTGCATGAATATTGTTTTCTTTAGATAAACAATTTTTGAATTCTTGGGTCATAACTCATAAGTAAAGATTTAGTGCTAGATTTTGTATATGTTCATGGTGTCTTCATTTAGTTTTTTGTAGATGAAAAAAATATGACAATCATTTTGTCCTAAACCTATGATTTTCCTTTAAGACATTAGAAATTATCATCTATGTTAATTTCATGTTCAAGTACTTCATCCATTGATTATACTGTCATTGAGTCTTAAACAAGTATTTTTAAAAAGGGATATCATATTTTCAGGTGCTTCTATTGAGGACAATGCTCCAACTTCTGGATATGTATATAGAAGGATTGGACAGTAGGTTAAATTCTGTAAAATTATGTACGATTTGGTTGTGCGGGTCGTTTTCATGCAGAGACAACCCCGTGCGCTTTAATTTTCTTCTTCCATATTCAATGAATATGCAAAATATTTGTTTCTTTGTGTTCGAGAAATTGAAGATTTACTTCATTCATTATTGTTGTTGGTGACTAAATTAACATTTGATGTTGGTTTTGTTTTATTCTCTTTAGATTAAGATGAGCAAAGATGGTAATTTCAAGAAATTCACGTCTTAAATGCAGAGCTACTGGTGTGCAATTTATTTTCCCTTTCAAAACATCTGTATAACAATATCTATTGTTAAATTCACTTTGTGATCTTTAAAAAATAAATTTATTAAGTTGGGCATTATATATATATTACATTTAGTTGGGGGTTCTTTGTTGTTAATATATTTATTTCCAGTCAGTATTTGCGTACATCATTAGCAATACATCAAAAGCTCTATCTCTATTTAACTTAGAATCTGATTGTTGCTTCTTTTATCGGATAACGTTCATATTGACATTTGCTGTGAGTACTCATATTCGGTTTCTTTCCTTTGCTCAATTCATATTTCATTTCCAGGATTGGTTAACACGCTAGCTAGGGGATCTAAGAGGGGCTTTTGCTGCTACAGAGAGAATTATTCCATCTTATCGGGGTCAGAAATTGATCAAGCATTAGCTTATGGCTTGGAAAAAGACATCAGGCAAGAATTACAAGTAGATGATAACTTAAAAATGTTTTTCATCAATGACTCAAATGACAAAAGGCGGTCTAAGAACACGAGGTACATATCATCTTTAACAGCAGCCAACAGTGTTTGTAGTCTTGCAGGTTATGCTGATGTGGATGTAGACAAGTTGCATTCTTCATTCACATGTAGTTTCAATTTCTGGATGGATGGTATGTCAGTTTTAGTAGGCGTACCAGTGGTTCAGTTTTATTATTATTTACATTCAACTAATTAATTACATTACATTAAATTGGTGCTTTAAATTAGTACACACTTCAGTCTGGGCCGCTAGTTATAGCTTGAGGTTTTTAAGACTTAGCGGTTTGAACTAAATCACAACTTTGTTATGCTATAACATGTATAATTGCAATGATTTTTGGAGAGTGGTATGCTATTGATTATTAAAAATGTAACGTAAGTATAGAGCTAATTTATAAATGTTTTTACTTTTTGATTTAGTTGTAGCTGAATATATTGAACCGACTCTAGCAGGCGACATGAACATATGGTTGTTTTATATTTTCTTTAGTTGTGTCACTGTGTGTCAAAATGCTTAATCAGGTACAATTTGTTCATAAATGTTGCTGCCAAATAATGGTTAAATATGTAGATTTAGTTCTTAAATGGTGTACCTAATCGTTTCTTCTATTTATTTCTTTGTAGGTTCTTCATTTGCTGCATAATATAAATGGCACTCTCTTCTCAGTTGTACAATATCATGTGGGCATGGTGATGTATTAGATCAATCTCCATTTTGGTTTTGGTTTCCAGGATCATTTAGATGACATCTAAAATTTTGTTTTGGTCTTTGTAATGAATTTAGGTCCACTTTCATATTGAATTTAGTTTTCGAAAATTTTGTTTTGGTTTTTGGAATGACAACCAACTTACGTGTTAATTTTGGTTGCAATCTATTTTACCTTCAAAATTTACTATAACAGATTATAATAATTGTTATTGTTTAAAAACCATAGCCATACGATGCACGTGTATTAAAAACTAACATATGTAACAAAGAACATTTTTTTAAATCTCTTTTTTCAAACTACCAAGTTAACTTTTACTTAATATTTGTTTCGTTTTTTGTCTTATTTATCTTCTTTTCTGTTTTATTTCATATGTAGTTTTATGCGATCTTTTACTTTGTATTCAATTTTATTTATAACATCGGGTATTTACCCAGGTGTTGTTCATCCCCATGGTTCATGGCGCAATTGTAAGTCTGTAAACTAGATATTAAGAGGTGTTTGTCAGATCAAATTAAGATCATAAAAGGTCACCAATCACCCAAAATTAAATTGTTATTGTAATAACATAGGTCCTTTGGTAGTGTTAGCATACTCTTAATATGTTTCTTTAGTAATATTAACATATTGATTGTAGTAGATAAGTAAATTGCTTTTAAGTTTCAAAGAAGTCAGTTTGCAATTTCAGTTTGTTTTTCAATGACTATAAACAAAAGCAATGTAAATCTCTTTCCAAAGTTTGATTGTTTTTAAAGAACCCAGTATTCTCGCATGGATAGTTATACGTTGTTTATCAAGAGTGAAGAACAAAAAATGTATTAAATCTTTATTTTAGATGAAAACGGCCGATAAACAAATGCAATAAAAAACATTTAAGTTTCTTTTTTCAAATTTGTAAGTTACTCTTATTTAATATTTCTTACATTTTTAGTTTTATGTATTATTCCTTTTAGTTTTTATTTCGAATTTAGTTCTATGTTATATTTCATTTCATGTTTTCGGTGGAAATTTCAGACAGATTCTTCCCGTCCTTCAAGGCGCTTCAAATTAAGATGTTGTTACTTGATGCCTTACTTCGTCTTACATTTGGAGAGAGTGTAAGGTTTTAAAGTTAACAAAAAACATGCGTCTTCTTCAAGGTAATGATCCATCAGAGATACAAGAAACAACTGATTTTGCTCGATGGCTTTTGGATATTGGAGAAGGAAAAGTCGGTGGAGATAATGATGGTGAGTCAAATATAGATATTCCTCCTGATCTTCTTAATCATGATTCATCGAATCCAGTCAGTGATCTTATTGAGTTTGTTTACCCTTCGCTTCTTGACAACTTCGGTCATCGAGATTTTTGGTCAGAAAGAGTTGTTCTCGCACCAACTAATGAAGTTGTCGATGATATTAACAATCGTCTACTTTCTTTGGTTCCCGGTGAAGAGCATGAGTATTTAAGCTCATACTCTGTATGTTAAGATGAGATGGTAGGTGACAGCTTTGATCGTAACATATACTCACCAGACGTCCTGAATTCTTTACATATATCTGGCATTCCAAATCATCGACTTGTGTTGAAAGTCGGTGTTCCTGTTATGTTGCTTATTGATCAGAGGAATGGCCTATGTAATGGAACACGCCTTCAGATCGTATCTCTAAGAAAGCACGTGATTGAAGCGGTTATTATCTCTGGAAGCAACATTGGATTCAGGACTTTTATTTCTAGACTTTCCTTGATTCCAACAGATAAACGAATTGCTTTTCGGTTTCAGAGAAGGTAGTTTCCGATCTTTGTTTGTTTGTAATGACGATAAACAAAAGCCAAGGTCAATCTCTTTCGAGAGTTGGATTGTACTTGAAAGATCCTGTCTTCTCTCATGGTCTATTATATGTTGCTTTATCAAGGGTGAAGAGCAAGAAGGGTCTGAAGATCTTAATTTTGGATGAAGACGGTCGTCCAACAAATTTAACAAGAAATATAGTGTATAAATCTATCTTCTCAAATTTGTAATTGTTATTGATTTTTTTTTTATTATTATTGAATATTGTTTTACCGATAAGAATTTTTTGGATAGTATATATATCTATATTTTTTTTACGTTTTAGACCCGGGTATTTACCCGGGTAAGTGGCTAGTAAAGAGATATACATAAAGTTATGTAGCAACTTGGTAAAACCCTCGGTGAAATGAGAGTTTAACGACATCATTTCATTAGCACTAGAGCTGTGCAAACGGGAAAACCCGGACCGGACCGGCTAGGACCGAACCGCGAAATTGACCACGAATATATAATTCTTAAAACCAAGACCGGACCGCGAATTCACAAAACTGGTCCGGGATTAACTCGGTCGATTTTCGGGAATTTAGCCTGTCCCGCGAAACAGCATATTGGGTTGTTGAATTTGGCAACTTGGACTGAAACATGGCCCAGTGGTGTAACTTTAATCAAACCTGCTGTTTCCAAACTTGAATCAAACTTGAATCCATAATGCAGCCTAGGCAAAAAATTCACAACTGTAATCAAACCTGTTATTTCCAAATCCATTCCAAACATTCAAAAACATTCAAGCACATAAAAATAGTCTAAAAACATTCTTTTTTTTTTTTTTTTTTTTAAATTAAACCAATTCTCATTAAAAACCAAAATAAAGGTTACAACTCAGTCTGACATACGGGGCAAGCGAGCAACAAGCTGCGCCGCAAGCCCTTTTTGAATAGCAAAACCTAAGCGGATGAAAACAAGTTTCCTAGCTCTAGGAGTCGCTATATGTCCATGCATAACCTTCTGGATCCGCCCGAGCGTGTCCGCAGCCTCTGACGCGAGGTGCCCGAACGTGTCAAAAGCAAAGGGGACAAACACATGCTGATTCTCGAGGCATGCCTTCTCGTGCTTGTCCACCTTACCCGCAGCCACCTTAGCAGCAGCCTGCCCCGCCGTGAAAACTCCAGAACCAAAGCCCACAAGGGGAGAGACCCCAGTCAGATCGATGCAAGCGTGCTTCCCCCTTGACCACCCAAACACCAGGATGTCCGCCGGTCTAAGGGTCGAACACCCCTCTTTTGGGTCAGTTAAGAAGTTGACGGGGGCTTCCTTCTTGGCTGAAATCCCAGCCTTTCTGAAAATGTCAAATAGCACATCCCGCACCCAGTCATGACGGTACTTGAACCCCGGGAGATCTTTACAGTGAACCGCATGCTCCCCAAACGAGTCCAAACACGCCTTGCGGCAAACAGGGCACTTCTCGTCCGCGGGAAAGAGGGGTATCATAAGCCGGTACTTGAGGATAGATCGGTATTCGACAGACGACATGCGCTGCCCGAGCCCATCAATGGGGAGAGCATGGAGGAAATCTTGGGCATGTGGTTGACGAAGACAGCTCCACACCGCTTTTTGCCTGGCATTCATATTAAACCGGGTTTCCATATCCAACACGATTTTGCTGGAAAGGGCATTCGCCAAAACATGTTGGGGTTTTGGGGGGGCGGTGTCCTTGTCAGAGAAACCGCTAAGATCAAAACCCGGTACGATGTCACGCAGGGCCGCCAGAGCGAAAGTATAATCCGAGTCCATGCCACAGACCCCGCTCTCCCGCAAGATGTGGTCCTGCAGCCCCCAGGATTGGGCCCTGGACGCTACAAACGCATAAGACGATGCCTCCAAGGCCGAAGAAACCCCGAGCCCTCCGTGCCGGATAGGCAGGGAAGCGAGCCGCCACTGAAGGTCCCCAAAATAAGCCCCTCCACAGACCACAATGTTTTCAACTGTCTCGCGCAGGGTCTGATCAAAGCAGGAGGCCGCCCCTTGCATGTGGGCGGGGGGACAGGTCCGCAGGCCGAAAAAGAGCTTGGCAACACCCATGCAAGAGCGAAGCAGGAGGAGTTCGCACTGTCATTAACTCTATCTTCCAAACATTCAAGAACATTCAAAAAACATCAAAATATATTAAAAACAGTCCAAAGAGTCTCCGATCTTCATTTCAATGTCATTAACTCTATCTTCTCGTTCACATCTAAAATAATGAAATGATTAGTAAAAAACAATATTGTACGTAAGTAATAAATCACAATAAACACTACCTTTAGCAATATCATCATATTTATCAGACTCATCTATTTCTTCTTTGCTTTCTATTCTTTCTATTCGGATCCGATCCTGCGAACAAATCAATACCTCCACAATTTGAGGAGATAAGGAGCTTCTACATGGCTCTATGACCCGTCCCCCGGTCGAAAAAGCTGACTCGGAAGCCACACTTGAAATTGGAATCGCCAATATATCTAGACGGATTTATGAAATAAGAAAAAAAAATAGGTTGAGAATGGCATAAAAAAGGATCAGTTCACAGTCCATTCATAAGTCATAACATCCAAACTAATATGCATATATGATAATTGGCATTTGGCATTTCACATCTAAATTCACATCTAAACAATATTAAACGATTATTCACATCTAAATTCACATCTAAAAAGGATAAGTTCTAAATCTAATTTATACTATCAATTAGTTTAGTATTACACCAATGTAAAATAATACTAAAATATAAATAGATTACATACCTTTAGCCATTTTAGCTAGGGTTGGATACCTAGCCGCGTTATACTTCCACCATTGAATTATATCAAAATCTTGGGTATCCTCTTCCACCGCATCCTTGAGATACCTTTCGAATTCACTCCTTTTTCCAAATGTTTGAGCACCTACTTGTCGACGGGATTCAAAGTTACTCATCCATGAGTTTCTACCCGGTCGAATAGGACCAACATTAGTCTCTTTCTTAATGGCAATATTTGGACCCGTCTGATATAGTTTTTCATACTCGGTGACTAGTAATTGCATCAAAGATGTAACAGCACCAACCATTGTATCTAAAATCTTCTTATATTCATCTAATTCTTATTCACTCATATCATTCTTGTTTGGGTGAGTCTTTTCCATTTGATCAATACAAGCATATCTTATAGGATCAAGTTTAAACGTGGGGTCTAGTATGACAGCAAACTCAAAGATTTGGTTGTTCTTTCCCTCAACTTCAAAGTATTTAGCAAACTTTTCACTCATATTCTGTAATGTTTTCTTTAGACCAGAAGTGTTCTCCTCCACACAAGTTTTAGACAACTTAACTAAGTTATGAGAAATATCTTTAACTTGACTATAATGTTCATGAGCAATGGCATATGTGGAACAAGAAACTTCTCTAGTTTTATTATAAAAAAGTTTAAGTAATTCAACTGATTTGTTTGCATACTTCCAACATGCGGAATCAGGAACTACATCTAAGGTCTTACGAAAGTCCTTATCCTTCGGGGCATATAATTCAAAGGCCTTTTCAAAAGTTGCAGCTCTTTCCAACATCTCATAGGTGCTATTCCACCTTGTGGGGACATCAAGGCTTAGTAAAGCTTTCGACTTTATTCCTTTTTCTTGAACACAAGCCTTAAATAACACTAGCCTCTTTGGATGATTTCTTACGTATTTCACAGCATCTCGAATAGATTCAACATTTGAATTTTGTGCCTTTAAACCATCCTGAACAATCAAATTAATGATATGAGCAAGACATCTAACATGTAGATACTTCCCTTGTCGTAATAACCCTGGTAAAGTTGTGGATAACTTTCGAATTGCGACATCATTCGATGACGCATTGTCTAGTGTAAAGTCCATCACATTTTCAATCCCCCATTTAGTCAAACAATCTTCAATAACACTAGCCATTGCATCACCCTTGTGGCTAAATATTGGCTTAAAGTTGATAATTCTCTTCTGGTAATTCCATTCATCATCAATATAATGTGCAGTGAGGCACATGTAATTGATTCTTTGGACTGATGTCCAAGTGTCAGTTGTGAATGATATTCTAGGTTTATTTTTAATGAAAAAAAACCTTCAACTTCTTTTTCTCTTTTAAAAAAAAGGCAGCAATATCCCGAGCTATCGTATACCTAGAGGGTATTCTTACGTTCGGACAAAGTGTGTGAACGAAGTTTCTAAACGCCTCTTGTTCAACAAACGAAAATGGCAATTCACACTCAATAAACATCTTAATCAAAGCAAAGTCTTACCTTAGCTGGATCAAACTTCCAAACAGTTAAAGTAGTCTGACCATCCTCATTCTGTTGCGCGCTCGTCTGAGGTTGTTCTTTAGGTAAATTATCTGGGTTTGCAACACATTTTTTATAATGTCTATTTAGTCCATTTGTGCCATTTCTTGCGGAGTCGGCAGCAATTTTTTTTAAAGCAAAAATTACACTTAGCCTAAACTTTTCCATCTTTGTCTTTAAATTGCTTACCAAAATACTTCCAACACTCCGCCTTTTTAGCTCTTTCTTTGTATTTTATTTTTTGACCGACTTGTTTATCCGTTGGTTTATCGTCTGAAACGTTTTCTTCTTCCGTCCCCTCCTCGTAACCCATATCGTTCGAGTCACTAGATAAATCTTCTACATCCATCTATACACAATTCCATAAACAAACAAAAGTTAGAGTCTAATTGAGGTGATACTCATGATAAAAACAATTAACAAAAATAATACGTATTACGCACTTCAGCATCATCAGGTTTTTTCATCTGTTCTAGCTCTGCTACCTACAAAAGGATACCGTTTTCATAAATTTTGATACAAAAAACAAATAACATGCCTCTGATTCATCCCTTGAAAAGTATATCATACGCAAAAATAGCAATTCAAAGGCCTTTTTTGTATCATCCATTGAATAATATATCATCTGTAGTTTTATTACAGAAAAGTATATAGTTTTTTTTTCTAGATAACTCAACAAGTATGGAAGCAGGAAGAGGAAGAATATTAGACATTTAGACTAACCTTCTGTGAATCTTTTGAGAAAGATGGCTTCTTGCTTTTACTCTTGCTTGTCGTGTTCGTCATCTTCAAATCTTCCAGTGAAATCGCTAGGGTTGAATGCGTGAAATCTCTAGGGTTTTTGGTGTCGTGTTATGTAAAACGCAATAGAAGTCGGAACGGAAGCGTGAGCGTGATTTGCGTATTTGCAATTGCGTGAGGAATATGGATGGTCATATTTTGGAAACATAAATATAATCTATATTTATATAATTTAAATTTTAAAACCTTTGTTTTCGCGGGTTCACGAGCAGACCGATATATTGATGGGTTTAGACCGGACCGGACCGATGACCATGAATATGCAATTTCATAGACCGAGAACCGGACCGGTTTTTATATTAGCGGGTCGGACATACTCGGACCGTTCGGGTTTACCGGATTTCACGGGTTGGACCGTGAATATGCACAGGCCTAATTAGCACTATTTGTTCCGGTTGTCTATTCTAATTCATTAGCGAATTCGTACTTTCCATGTTAATATTTTTATCCATGTGAGGATGAAGTTTTACCTTAAACCAACGACATTAAATAAAGAAGAATCTCAAAAGTTTGTTAATATAGTATGTTATTAATAGTGATGAACCTTTATTAATATATCAATGAACTAAAACTAAAAAAAAGGATATAAAGTAAAATTAGGCTCATAAATGACAATCATCATAACGGCAACCGCTCAGATTTTATATGCCACTCAAGTAGGGTAACGACTAAATTCGCTTAACAATGATGTTGTTAGACTCTCATTGGACGGAAGGATGTATAGTAACTCTCCTTTCAATCGACAACTGGAACAAATAGTCGTTGCCAAAACCACTTGAGTTTAAAATCATAAAGTAAAAAATCATCATAGCCTAACAAATTGTTGTTAAATTCTGATCGGGACCAATTTGACAAAAGGAAGTATAGTAATTGCCCTCACAATGAAATAGTTATCAGAAAACCAAATAAGCAGATTTACTTGTCCCTTCCATCAATAATTTCTATGTATAGGCTCAAATCAATGGATCTAATAATCATAGCCAACATAGAAAACTTAGATTCATTTCCACCCAACGTAACCACAACACAAGAAAAATTGAATTGAAACAAAATCACAAATCAAAGAACTTGGCTCATATCTCAAATCAATTTGTAACTTCGTCACAATCGACATGCATACAAAGAAACTCTAGCGCATCAGCGATGATAAGTCAATACAGCCATCGATGAGCAACTCACATCACATCGATGAGCGGTGGCGGCGATAACGCTAAGCCTACCGCCATCTCCGAGCAAGGATGAGACCAGAATTCTAGGCGGCGATGAACGCCAAGCCCACCGTCGTCATCAAGCAAGGATGTCACCGGATTAAGTGGATGCAGTCGTCAATGAGCGACACACATCACATCGATGAGCGGAGGTGGCGATGAGCGGAGGCGGCAATGAGTGACGGCGGCGATGACGCCAAGCTTGCCGCCATCATCGAGCAAGCATGAGACCGGAGTTCTAGGCAGCGATGAACGCCAAGCCCACTACCGTCGTCAAGCAAGGATGTCACCGGATTTATACCGGAAGCGACCGTCATCGGTTAGGGTTTCTTCAAATGGAGCAGAAGAGATGAAATAAGTAAAAAGATAGAGGGGGATTTCTTCAAATGAGAGTAGTTAAGTGGCATCCTCTCATTGGTAATAAATGTATGTTATAAAATTATCATTAGATATAAGGGAGTACAGGATTTGATCTCACAATGAAACAATTCAAATTGTTATATATAAAAATTAAATTCAATATTAGGTTCAGATAGAACCGTAAACGAACCGAACGTTCAGCGAATAGCCTATGAATTGTTCGACAGGAAGTTCGTTTACGTCTCATATTTGGAATTAGAATGTTGATTTTTATTTTTGAAATAGCATACGATTGTTTGTGTTCGTGATCCGTTCATGAACAAGTTCAATTTCTTATCACACACGAACATTAACAAGAATTTTCGGTCATTATGTGTTTGTGAACCGTTCCTGAACACATTTAATGCTTTATAAACGAACATGAACAAGATTTCGTTCGGTTCAGCTCGATTCATTTACAGCCCTAGGTTTACATGTTATTTGTGTTTCTTACCATTGTGTTAAAGCATTCGGAATAGATTAAAAATCTTTAATTTAATCTTTAAAATTTATAGGTTATTTTTATTTTTATCTCCATTGAGAATCTTCATCCGTAAAATATAGAGTCGATGAATGGAGATTCTCTAAATATAGAGGTCCATTATTCATCAAACTCCCTAAATTTTGTAATTGTATGAGAGAGAAAAATTAAAATAAATGTTTGTGAGTTAGATGGAGATGGAGAATGAAATATGGTAGATTACTAAAATTGAGAGAAAATTTAAAAAAATTATATATATTATATTTGATTGAATTTTGTAGATGAAGATGTCGATGTGAATGCTCTAAGTTAAAAGTCTAGATGGATTCATGTTATTATTCGGATGACTTATCATTCATAGTTAGGAATGTGCATAGACGTTTCAGTTTTGTATGCTCTCTAACATTCCCATAATCGATGCTTTGTATTATGTAACATCTTGATTCTTATATGGTCAAAATCCCGTTAAATCCACATTAAGCGTGAATCCGAATTAAAGGCACCTCTAGCTTATGTGTCACTTATTATAATTATTATGTTAAAGTCTAAGGAACTATTGTGTAAATATGAGGTTTAGGTATAAATAACCTAAATAAAATCTTGAGGGGCTAGTTTGTAATAAGGGGATTGTTTTAGGAAGAAAAAAAAGAAGAAAACATGGAGGAGGGTCTGGGTCGCATCTAGTGACCTCCAGACATCATCTTCTTCCCCTCTCATGCCCTAAATCGAACTCCATCAATCCAAGGATCATAAGCTGCGATTTTCAGGAACTAGAACAAGGAATGGGAGCTTTAAACCTTGATAAATCCGAATTGGGGAGTGTTGGCAACAAAGGCGAAGGGACATGCGGTAAACTAGGTAAAGATTGTTAAAGCTCATAAGGTAACATCTATGCTATGTTACATACCTTATTATTGACCCATCACTGTTTTAATGATGTGAAATGCATATTGTTTAGAAAAGTGATGGACTTGCTCATTGTGTCAAGTCAAGAAGTTGAATATATCTATGTAGTCTAACAATTAGAGTCAAGCTATAAGAAATTGATAATGAATGGAAACGAGGTTACATTATGACATCATAGATGTGTAATGTTGAACCTTGTAGGTAAATATACATGAATGCTAAATGGTTTATAGGAACCATAAACATGTGTTAATATGGTGTTAGGATGTAAATGGGTCAAAATGGTCATTAATAGTTAAATGGTTTGTAGGAACCATCAATATGTGTTGATTTGTTATGATAATGTAAATGGGTTCAATAGAACCATAATCTTGTAGCTAATGGTGAACCCTTAGGGGTCAATTAGAAAGGGTGATGAATGGTTCTTGGAACCATGAAGCCAACAATTGATAAATGGTTATTAGATAACCATGACGGAAATAAACCAAAAATAGTAAGATAAATGGTCTGTAGGGATCATGATAACGGGTTACAATGTTAACCGGGTGATGAATGGTTCTTGGAACCATGAAAGCCAAGAATGGATAAATGGTTATTAGAAAACCATGACGGTGTTAAACCAAAAATAGTAAAAATAAATGATCTGTAGGGATCGTGATAATGGGTTACAGTATTAACCGGGGTGATGAATGGTTCTTGGAACCATGAAGCCAAGAATGGATAAATGGTTATTAGAAAACCATGTCAGTGTTAAACCAATAATAGTAAAATAAATGGTCCGTAGGGATCATGAAAATGGGGTACAATGTTAACTGGGTGATGAATGGTTCTTGGAACCATGAAGCCAAGAATGGATAAATGGTTATTAGAAAACCACACGGTGTTAAACCAAAAATAGTAAGGTAAATGGTCCGTAAGGATCATAATAATGTGTTAATATGTTAATCGTGTGATGAATGATTCGAATGGGTCAAAAAGCCTATGATATAGAGGTAATCGAATAACAAACAAATCAAAGAATTAAGGGAAACTCATTGGAATGAGAATATGAATACTAAACCTCTAGAATGGGAGAGGCGGGTTGGAAATTGAATTCTAACCAAGAGCCATAAAGTTTAGGTCCATTAGTGTTTTGGGGCCTAAACGGATCAAACGGGTTGAAATAGATAAATGGTCCATAGGAACCATATCTGAATGCAAAAGTGTTACCTAAGGGTTATATGCGTTGTTGGAACCCATGTTAATAGGTCAAATAGAGTAAATGGTTCTATGGAGCCACAATTGTGAAATTGCTACAATGTAGGATGACATGGTAATTCAAAACAATTATCGTTTATTGGATTTAAAAATTAATAGCCATAGTATTGCATAAATATAGCTCACTACTTGATACTGATGCTTAACGGGTCAAACGGGTTGGAATTTGGCCAATTATAATAATTAGACTTAGTTGTCAACTAAACCCGAAATGGGGTGGTTAAGAATTGTGTAATAATATGTTCTGGTCTGTTTTTTAGGGTCTTTGGTAAGGGAGGAAAATGCCCAAGTGAAATGGGGCATAAATTGGGAAAAATGGAGAAAATAGCCAAATTGTGGCTAAGTAAAAATTCTGGCCAATCAGGGCATCAACCCTGAAAATTTGGCTCCAAGCATATCGCTTGGAGAAAAGCTCAAAGTAGGCGATACGCTTGATCGCCTAAGCGTATCGCATAAGGAAAGGTTCATTCTAGGCGATACCCTAGAACCCAATTTGTGTAATTAATGCTTTTTCTTTCTTGATTAATTGATTTTACGCACATTGTGGCAATAAACACTAATATTGTTGGTGTAAATTGCAAGTTAGATAACGTTGGAGCCCGGATCACCATCGAGCACCGAACACTGTCAAGATGACAACTTGTAAGCATTACATTGAGGCAATGTATTGTATGACCACTTCTTTAGTTGGGAGGACCTATGAATGTTTAGGAGTTAAACTCCACGGACCGTAGTCTTTCAACTACAATTGAATTGATTGTCTTTCTGGGATTGATTACAACAAGTGATGTTCGTAAGGATTTTAATACTTATGAATGAGTCATGCCCAAATATTTTAAAAATAGAAGTTCATTTCGTATGAACCAAACCGTTCTTCTAAGGACTGTTTTGAAGCAATGAAATAAAGTAGTATGTATTTTGCTATAATAAAACGAAAAATTTTCTAGGACCAAAATTTGGACGTTAGTAAACGTTATAAAACGTTAATTCTTATATGGGTGTTACATATTAGCACTAAATGATCACTTACTAACTTCACTTTTGTGTTTATTTGTAGATTATTCACATTCCACTTGATTCTTTAGTCTGTATTGTTATACTTATATATTGTACAAGCTCCGTGCATCGATTAAGTCCTAAAAGTGTACCTCTCTGTATCTGACAAGGCGGTTAGTACTAATGGTAGAAAGAGACGAGGTGTAGACACCAATATACTACATCAGCTGCGTGCTTGCAGATGTGGAAGTCAATTGTTTCGTACTGGGAAAGCAGGTGTTGCCACTAGTCCATTCTTCTCGTCATCAGCCGTGGTTGCAAAAGTCGTTAGGCGCTCCTAAGTCGGTTGACCAGGGAGTTGAGAGTACTCGCCCAAGTTGGGGGAGTACTTGGGGATGACTAGGCGTAGGCGGGGAGTACTCGGGGATACGAGGGGAGTACTCGGGGAGTTCTACAACAATGGGTAGGTACTTCCAAGCGCATGACATTGAAATACTCACAAGCTACCCACTCCAACACATACTCAAGAAGCCCGATCAGTCGGGATACCTATGCAAATCGGCTATTGAACTCGGCATGTTCACCTTGTTGACATCTTTATGAAGAAATGCACTTTCCACATCCATTTGATAAACTTTAAATTTTTGTAGAATTCAAAGGCAAGGAAGATTTTGATTGCCTCGAGACAAGCCACAAGAGCAAAGACCTCGTCATAGTCTAATCATTCATGTTATGTATAGCCTTGAACAACATATATGGCTTTATTTCTCACCACCACACCCCGATCATCTTTCCAGCCACAACATCTTTAGCACAAACATTTTTTTCCCTTTTGGGTTACCAGCAAACGCCACATAGTCACCATTGAATGAGTTAAAGCTCTTTAATGAGCTTTACTGGCTAGTTATATATCGTAAACATCCATTATCTACATGCCAGATGGTGGTCTTTCTATTAGGTCTTTTCTGCAATTTATCATAAACAATCAATGAGATACATGTACCCAAACCATTTTTTATTTGGGTTTACACTTTTCGATGCTTTTTTTGATTGATTTATGATAATCATTAACTTTGTCACCGACTACATTGGTATGCTTGACCTTCCAAACCATGTTTACCCGAAATATATTCTTCTTTTTGGTCTTTTGGTTTTATAATTATCAGATTTTGTAGAACAAATTTTTTCGTTTATCTTTAAAGGTTCATTTTTTGGTTGGAAATGAACAAATTTCTTCACAAAACTAGTAGTTTTTTACAAAGTTTGATTTAATTTTTTGTTTCACATTCTAAAACCTGGAGCAAAAAGCTTATGATTTGGGTTGAAACAGAAGCTAGAGATTGAGCACATTTATTTTTAGAAATAGGTTTCTCATTTTGTTTCTTATCTGCACGTTTATCACACATTTTAGCAAAGTGTCACATGCATCCGCAAACATAACACTTTTTTCAAATTCCATTATTTTCTTTCAGATCCAACACTACATGAGGCAGATACTTCAAAGCAAATATCATCACTTGAATCAGATGAGGTTGATTGATCAAAAACTTTTTCTTTGTTTTTTAAATAAAATCATTTCTTTTTCTAGATGAACTTGAAGTATGTCTGAACACGTGTCTTCTTTCAGATTCAGTAGTAATAATGTGATTTTCTAAAGATGTAACATTCTTTTTAATCACTTGAGTAAATTCTTCTGAAATATCAACTTCTTCAATACTTATCAAATCATTTGACCTAGATGATGAAAAAGTTTGTTCATACTTATTAGATTTCTCAGATCTATCAGTGTCACACCCCCAAAATTCACCCGCAGAGTATCAACGCGAATTGAGGCATGACCTACCAGGATCTGAGTCACCAGACACACCGAACATACTATATGCATAACAAACGTTTAAAAGTTCAGAGTTTGATGTTCTTAACGTTTATCAAAACAGTCTTAGTATGGAAGCGAAAAACAAACATAATAAGTTTCAAAAGCTTAACGCATACACGGCGCCCAATAGTTTTAATGTCTAACCAACGTGCAGAGTTATGAATGAACCATGATTTTCTAAGCGTGCTCCTTAGCGTGCTCCTAAGGTCCTGAGAAGAAACATGCTAAAATGAGTCAACACGAGGCTGGTAAGTTCACAGAGTTTAAATGAAACAGTTGGATAATCATTTTTAGAACCAGAAAGTTAACTGATTAGTTTCAACCAGACCTAACTAAAAGCGGGATACCAATCCTAAAGCAATTCATATACCCTTGGATAACTAGTCCATGATTATTATAACACAATAGCGCCCTATACCCATTACTTGACTCAAAATGAAACTGCCTCCCTTTCATGCCTTTGTCGAGCAATGAGAAAAACCTTAGGACAATATAATACACGCCTCCACTCCCTAGAAGGCGAGTGGGGCTAGAGAGACTAGCCAGAGCAGGGCTTGTCATACCCATTAGATCTACTAATTATTTCCCTGTTATCAAACCGATATTCTTGGTACGTTGCAGAAGGACTTTTATGATTTGGCAAATTGAGTCTCGCCATGGTCACAATAAAGTATATTAATTAAAAGAGTGTTTATGAAACGTAAATATTACCGCATGTCTTCTCCCTCAAAAAGTGAAACAAGTAAAAGTGGGGCTGTAAACTCACCTTAGGGTACAAATTTAGTATTTCCAAACAACCAACTGAAGAGAGCAGCGAATCTCCTTAGACTTCACCTATGACACGTAATAGTGTTGAGTGTGTTGATCGATTGTCCCGACAACGCGCGAAGAATAGACAAGTGGACTCGATCATACATTGTTGATCCAATTTAGGTTTACAATATTTATCCTAACACAAATATCACATATAACATGGTACATGTCGATAAATATGAATGCGTCACAATTTATGACGACACTATCCCGTATATACGATGTACGACCGACGGGGCAATCGTACAAAGTCTGCTTGTCATTCCCATCGAGGTATAAGACTTAGGACTTGTACATACATATAACTCGTAATCAATTTGCCTAATAGCATGCAAACACATAACCAAGAAATTTCATGTCATTCCCATCGAGGTATAAGACTTAGGACTTGTACATACATATAACTCGTAATCAATTTGCCTATCCCGTATATACGATGTACGACCGACGGGGCAATCGTACAAAGTCTGCTTGTCATTCCCATCGAGGTATAAGACTTAGGACTTGCGCATACATATAACTCGTAATCAATTTGCCTAATAGCATGCAAACACATAACCAAGCAATTTCATGATCATACACATGCGTTACATGATTATTTAGTTTTTTCGGTATATATATATATATATATATATATATATATATATATATTGCATGTAAGCCAATTTCATGATAAAATCTCATCATCACCATGCGTTAAGTCACTTAGATCCACATTTGGCACATTTCAAGTCATATTATAGGTTTACACTTGCATAAATGAACATCTCATTGACCTAATGTCCCGATTACATGATAAATTCACATAAATAAATTCCATAAATTATTCTACATGCAACTAATCATCTATTTTGCAACTTTATAGTCTATCATGCATCCATTAACCTAAATCATGCAACTTTATATAAGATCTAACGCCAATCATGCACCTTTATTAGAGATCTAGCATGCATTGTTACCGAAACTGGGTTTTATCATAAATTTCGCGTAAGGTTCATGACTTTATTGCATAAAAACACTAGATCTACCATTATCAAGTATCCACAACATCCATAACAAGAATCATGCATAAAAATTGGATCTTTACATGCATGCAACCTCAAAAACCCTAGATCTATGCATGGATCATCATCAATATCACAAAGATCATACTTTTGCTTCAAAGATGCAAACTATATCAATATAAACCCTAGATCTACTCATGGAATCATCAATCACCATCGTGCAGCTCTAGATCTAATATAAAGGTTAAAATTTAGAGGTTTTTGACAAGAAATCAAGCAAGAAACACATACTGATGATCTATGATGCAACTAGGATGAAATGGGACTTGGATCTTCAAAGGAAATAGATGAAAAGTTTAAATCTTGATGAAATATATCCAAAGCCGACTTAGAGCACGTATGGGGTCGTTTGGGGCTGATAAAATGAGGTAGTGGGGGATTATAGTGCTGGAAAGTGCCTCCCAATCGTATCTCTTGGGGCATTGGGTTGCTCTAGGCGATACGCCTAGAGCCTCCGTCTGGCAGCCCCCTTTGACTTTTGTTGACCGCATCCCGTTTTGTTGGTTTTTTTTTGCGTTTTTGGTCCCGGTTTTCGATGTTTTCTCCCATTTTTAGTTTACCATCATTTTTATCACATCAAATCCAATAAAATCAAGTATCAACATGCCATATACTAATTTACGATCACAAGATTAAATTCGTAAGTTTGCATGTAATTCACAATACATAGTAGTTTTCAGTTTATCACCAATGTTTCGAGACTTCAACTTGTGTGTGATGTTTGTGAAGTGTTTTAAGGCTACTAGACTCTTCTAATACCTTAAACTACGCTTATATACACATCTCCTAGTTTGCCGGTTTTATCGGTTTTATCCGTTTCAAAGGTTCGGGTTCCACCCAAAGGGCTAGAATGTCACAATCAGCATGAGCCACTTTAGATGCAGTGAAGGGCTTACACAATCACCATTATTTTCGCAACTTAAAACAGGGTTACCAACATGTTCAGATCCTCCCTTTGAGAATTTGAGAGGCTCAAAAGGAATAGCTTTGCTTGACAAAGTATTTTTCTTCAGATATTTGAAGAGAAAATTTTGATTTCTTAGTTGATTTCTTTTGAAAACCAATACCAACCTTAGTTTCAAATTGATCATCACCCTTAGTATCATCTTCTGAACTTGTGTTTTTCAAATGATTTTCAAGAAAGTTTTCTTCAGAAGATGATACCAAATCATTGTTAGGGTGGAAAGTTGGTATTTTGACATAGTTGTCAGGAGGTGGAATACATGAATATAATTTTCTTGGTAAAAATCCAATTATATTTCGACTTTTCTCATAACGTTGATCATTTAAGCATTTGTTTAATTTAATAGGTGCAATATTCCTCCTCTAGATCCGACCATTGGAGTTCCTTTTCTCTCGTCTCAATCTTTGTGTAAATGAAATCGATGGCTATGGTAAGGAAGGGAAGGTCAGCAATCTCTATGTAAAGGAAATCGATGAGGGTATGAAATGGAAGGTCAGTGATACACGCATGTTATCCCGTGCTTGAAAACACAAATACCCACCTTATCCTCTGGCTGAAAACAAAAATAACCTTACTATTCACCAATTTGATAAATTTTATATATAATATTTTTTATTGATTTTTTTATCCAGTTTGTTACATCTTAGGTCTTCCTTTATTAGGAGACTTTTAATAATGATCAACATATCTCTCCTTTCAATTAGAGAATTAATTTAGCAACGAGTAGCTTGAAAGGTTAAGGCATCTAGTATGGGTTAGTGGGTTTATGTAGTGAGTTCTGCTTTGCAGAGAGTGACTGGATTCACTATACCTATTTACACAAGAGAGATATGGATCACTAAGTTGTGTGGCATGAGTTGGTACTTTTTAAATGTTTTAAATTTTTTTTTAATTTAAACATTATATTTTAAATAAAAAATTCATTAAACCATAAATTAAAGAAGAATACATGAACAAAAAAACAATAAAATGTTAAAAGAATAAAAACTGATTTCTCTAATTTTTCCTAATCGTCATCTTTTTCATCTTGACAATTTCTCGTTTATCGGGGTCAAGTTTGGAGGAGTTCAAGGCGAGTAGGCGCATTTCGTCCCGACGTTCTCGATGCAACCTGATTTCAACTTTTTTCTTGAAGGTTAATTTTTTTATTTCTTTCAAAAACTCGTCATCTTTCTCCTTCTCCCTCATCAACACCTTCGCATTTCACCGTCAGATCGGCTTAGGTAACTCCTCCTCCTCCTCCCTGGGTACACCGTCATTAAGGTTAGCTTGACAATGTCTCGTGTATGCCGAACCTATAGGGCTTTCCATCTCGACCGGTGATCATTTTTGCCTCTCACACCCTCTCAATTATTTCTTGCCATTTCGGTGACCTTCTCATAATTTGCAAATGTTCGATGGGAGGTGTGGTACCGTTATTATCGTCTTTATATCGAGTTAAAAATAAACTCAAGAGGTCAACGTCAATTGCACCACTTAGACGTGTTCGCTCGAAGCACGATATTATGCCGTTAAACTTAGCCACTTTCTTTTTTATTTCGTTCCACTTCGAGCTAAGTTGATTGTAACTAATTGCATTTGAATCAAATGTAACTAATTGCATTTGAATCAAATGTAACTAGTTTCAAAAAGTTGCGTCTAAAATGTTGTATTAGGCTTGTTTTCTAGTAGTGCTACGATATTCCTCTCGTTCCGTATACACATGGAATCTCTCGCTAACTCGACTCTAAAATGGACCTGTCGCTTGAGAGTTTCTTAAAAAACAAGTCAAAAGATTAAAAATAAACGTTGGAGGAATGATCTAGTGAAGAAATTACGTTCGTGAAAGTGATTCGTGATATTTGGAAATTAGGAGAAAGAGTTTGGGCCTTAAAAGACAAGAAACGGGCTAAAAATAACAATTGGGCTGGAAGAATGCGAGTTGGGCTGAACCTGGAACGAATTGGGCCAAAATATACGCAGCACATATGTCTCGCGCTACACGAGAAAGGAAACAGAAGACCCTCACGATACGCGAGGGGTCTCAAGTCGGTAAAAATCCGAATTTTCCAATTCCGATCGTGTTATTAAACATGTTTTTAGGTACTTTCGAATCTTAATCAACTGTATACGGCAGGAGACTTATGAGAACGAACTTTTACAACTTTATTTACTTTTGATCGTGTGTTCTTTCAAGCCGATGTCCGACTAAAACTTAAACGATTACCCGAGTGAACGGTGTATCTAATTTCACTTATTTATTGGTGTTTGTTTTTTATGCGCGCTTTGATTCTTGATTGCTCTTGATTATGCAATTAGCTATTCTTGTATGCTTTATCTATTTAATCAACTAAGTAGCTTTCATAATCATAGTAAACTATCATTTCGTTGGAACGTTGATCTAGTGATGGAGCGGTCTGTGTGATTGATCTATTACTTAGGCTGGATTGGCAAACAAAGAGAAGACTATGTCTATCTAGAAAACCCATTCAAACAACGTGAATAATTAGTGAGTTAGCAAACTGGAATCCTAGGGTAATCGCTTTTCATCATTACTATTTTTTATAATTCAATTGAATTACAAGTTTTAATCTTTTACAAGCAAGACAAAAAAATCATGCAACTTCATAAAGTAGGTAACTTTTAGGTTAGAATAGTTTTTAGTATAATTTAAGATCGTGACAGTCTTAGGTTATTAGTTTAGTTATATAGGTTAAAGTTCTAAAATCACTAAAAACCACCAACTCCCTTGGATTTGATAAACCTAGCTTACCCTATTTATAGGTTAATTTAGGTATTTATAACGGTCCGCGATAGCCGTTATCAATGAGGCATGGGGCAGTGAACGTTTTCGTAATGTGTTGAAACTCTATCGAAAAACGATAACTGGAGCTGAGAAATGAGGTCCTCTACCATTGAAAATGCCGCTTCCTACCCATATTGGGTTAGCTTTGAAACACAGTTTGTTAAAATTTGAGAATTTTACATGAAGATCATATAATATTGGTTAGCTTAAGGAATTGCACATCATGGGATCAATGAGTAATCAACCACTGCAAAAGCACTGAGAATTTTTTTTACAGAAGATCGATGCTACTCACATAAATACATGTCAAAGTGAGGGGGAAACAATACGCGTTGTACTCTTTTTTCCTTAGCTAAGGTTTTGTCCCACTGGGTTTTCCTAGCAAGGTTCTTAATGAGGCAACATTTTAAAAGCATATGAAGTTGATAACCAGGGGGGGGGGGGTCATAAATATAATATATTATGGTTATCAATTCATCATATAGTTTGTCTTGTTTTCTAAGTTTCTCATTCCCTATAAATATTCTCTTTTATATCATTGTAATAGACTTACCTTGCATCGATTTCGTCATAAATGCTAGAATGTTTATTGGCGAATTACCCTAAATCAGCAACAGGTATGCCGGAAGTATTTCTAATTCATTGAAGTTTATGTCTTCGATCACCTTTCAAATTGAGAGAATACTTGTGTGGTTATTATAAGGTACCATGAGTGTGTTGAGTTCATGCAAGAAAGCAAACAATGTGAGTAATTTATACTTCTTGGTTTCTTACCTCATCATACACTTTGATTAGATAAGGTTATGACAACCAAAAGTTAATTTCTATTAACGCACAATACCAACTAAAATAATAAGATTAAAAAATGATACTTTTTATATTTATAGTAGGAAATTGTAATATATTCATACCTTATAATTATAAATAGAGAGTGAGAATTCTTAAAGGTAAAATAGATAAGAAGCTTAATTGAGAAAAAATAAAACATAAACATTTGAATACTCTATTTATAGTCAATAAGTTTTTTTATAAAAAAATTGAAATCTCTTAAATCTCGAAAATGATCATGGTTCACTTTTAAATTTAAATTTTAAAACTCTCTGATTATGTTGAATATAATCCGGAGTACATTAAATAATAAAAAAATAAATTTCATTTGAATATTGATTTTTGTTGAATATAATCCGGAAATGAACATGATTTTTTTTAGTTTTAAATTGAAAGAATTCTGTCTTTTAAAATATAAGTAACAATAAATAATTTAGAAAATTAAATGTAAAAAGGTAATTATTTTTAAACTATGCCTATAAACTAATTTATAGTTTTTTAAATATATAAATTATAAGGTTAATTTGAATGGGTTTTATTTTCATTTTAACCTTTGAATAGTGATTTGTGAAGATAAAAAAATATTTTATAAATGCTAAACAAAAATAACAACAAATTATGAATATTTACACTGTATAAAAATAATAATAATAATAATAATAATAATAATAATAAATAAAAATAAAATTAAATGTCAATCTTTCATCCTAATAAAGCACTAAAGTGGTGTCCAAATGTCAAATTTCTAGAGCCTCCACATCATCATCCACATCATCATTTCACTTGTCAACACCACAATAAATATAAAAATAAGGAATGTTAATTATTACTACATTCCAAAAATACAATTCAACATTATATTTAATATAAAATATTTTCAAATGTAGAATTCAAAATTACATTTAATACAATATTAAATACTTATTTCATGTTAACAAAGTAACAAATTAATATTTATACAAAATTAATAAAAATAATTATCTTTCATGTGAATATTAATCGTTATAATAATTTACTTTTGGATATTGTTATGTTGTTTAATTTTATTTTGATTGGGTTTTCTTGATGTCTTTACAATGTTTTTTTTGCTTTTATATTTGTATACATATTTATTAATCCATTTATGATTAATATTTTAATTATCTAAGAAAGTTTCATTTTTAAAGTTCATAATATTGTATTTTTGTTTATTATATTTTAAAATATTCTCTAATATTCATCAGACAAATAGTTATTATAATAGTCAACAAATCCTTTATTTTAATTAGCAACCATAAGATAACTATTTGATATGCTATAACAATTAGAATGACGTGTCGGCGGTCCTACTGCTTTATAATGCCAGATTTGAATCATGACAACATTGGTCGATAAAATGTCAACTATCTAACTACACTGCAACGTCAAAAATAAAATATTAAATCGGTCAAACATGATTACTATAATTAGTGGATCTATTACTTGATAAACAAAATTCATATTGTTATTGCTTTTAAATTTGAACGAATTTAACATTGCTACATTGCTTTAGCATAGCCAAAAATTGATAATGAATTATATCATTCATAATTTTCAAACTTCTCATCAATTTTTTTATTGATCTCATCTTACGAACCTAATATTCAACCCGTATATTATACGGGTTACTAACCTAGTATTAATATATAATATATAATAAGTAAATTTAAGTAATTTAAGAAGTAATAACTTAATTAAGTTGGTAAATAAATAAGATTGAATACATAATTAATTAACTTTGACTATAAAATTAAATGGATATGAAAGTTTATATTTAATAGGAGAATATATATTAAATAAATATTATCTTTATTTTTTCAATTCTATAAAAACAAGAACTGACAATTAATATTGATTTTTTAAATGTAAAATTATCACAAAATGACACATATGATAAATCCTATGTGGCAAAGTGAGAAGATATCATTTAGACTTGAAAACTATTATTTTAATAATATAGTATGAAGTATGAGACAAAGGATCATATGAAAACTAATATTATTTGTGAAAACTAAAAAACACCTATTAAGCGAGGGTTAAATTGTCATTTTGGCTAAAAAATTAGAATTGTAAACCTAATTCCCATCACCCTTGTTCATCATTCACGGGTCTCCTTTGCCTATCACGCGCTATCTTCTCCTATGCTTTTTCTGCAATCTTCTGCAATCTTCTGCAATCTTCTGCAATCTTCTGCGATCCATGTGTGTTCGTCTTCTCAATCTCGTATCCTCTATCACGCAATCGCTGCATACTATGTATTCGTCTGAATCAGGGTTCGATATCACCTATATCGATTCACACAGTTTGATTGTACAAAACCAAATCGCAAATTCAGGCATTGATGCACCTGTAAACACTGAAATCGACATCAATCGTAGCGAATCGACCAATCTAATTGATTCAGGATGCAGTGGAGGATCATCTTCTACCGTTGCAACCTCATCCGTTGAATATGCTCCACCTAATACTCCATTCACATTCAGTTGCATTGAAAAACATGGTATGACTAGATTTCTTCTTCAATTAGGCAGGATTCATGCCTGTATTTTAGTTATAATCATGCTTATGTGTTTTGTGTACTAATGCATCGACGCAACATTATAATTCAGTATGTATTAATGATAAGTGATAACGCCATATGTTGACTCTACTCATAAGTAACTGTTTGTTTTATGTATGCTGATGTAGACCTGTTTTTTACATGTAAACATGTGCTGAAATTATTTTTATGAGATTGTTGCATTGTGTAATATTACAACACATGTATTTCTTTTAGCTTCTGCATTTTTTAATGTTAGCATATAATAGTTTATGTTCCTTTTTTATTGTCCGCTACATTTAGTGTTTATTTTTTATGCAACAGGTAGTGTGTATAATCATGTCTTCATGTCTCCCAACGGGTCTAAATGTTGGAAACCCGATGTTCCTACCGAGTTTAAACCGGTCCCGGGCACTATTTACACCAAATGTGATGATGTTGTTACCATGTATGACACGTATGCCGAGAAGGCCGGTTTTTCGACACGTATAGGCACTAACCAGCAACGTCCAGATGCTACGAGTTACCGGTTTATCCATTGCAATCGGTATGGAAAACCGAGTTTGGGAAACTATAGTATGTCCAACCCTTATGGAAACCCGAGAAAGAGATCCAGGCGTGTAAAACTATCAAATTGCCCGGCGTGCATTGGGCTAAAAATCCTTCCCAATACGACAGATTATGTCCTATACAGCTTTGTTAAGATGCATAACCACCCGCTTATTGGCCAAGAGTTTATGAATTTTAGTAAGAAGAAGTATAATATTACATTTTCTGATCAACACGTGATAGACTCGCTTAGCATGCATAATCTTGGCCCAAACATATCTCATAAAGTACAATCTACGCTGAAGGGAGGGCACCACAACGTTCGTGACAAGACTACTGATTTCAAAAAATTTAGCCGTGATATCCGTCTGTTTATCGGAGACAGGGATGCCCAAGTGACTGTTGACACGCTTACGGGTCGTACCAAAAATCTGCACAACTTTTTTTTGATTACCTTGTCGTTAAAACCGAGGTTAGAGCTTTGTTCTGGGTGGATGATGTTTCGAGGTGTCACTATGAGGCGTTTGGTGATGTTATTGCCTTTGACGCTACGTACAAAACTAACAAGTAATGTTATCTTCATTGTTTCATTACTATGTATATGTATGCTTATACGATATTTATCAGTTAGATTTATTTGTCAACTATATAGTGTTGCATGTATGCATCACTTCAAACTTGTTACGTTTTTGCATTCTATTTAATATGTATACATGTGTGTCACTTGTTTAGCTAGTGACTTTGTTAAACATGTAATTATTGTTTCAGGTATAAGATGATTTTTGTTCTGTTTACAGGTGTCGATCATCACAAAAATGCATTACATTTGGTGCCTGCTTACTGTGAAACGAAACCATCGAATCTTATGTATGGTTGCTCGAAACGTTCCTAAAAGCTTATAAGAAACAACCCAACCTTGTTTTGACTGACCAAGACGCCGCAATGAAGAAAGCCATCGATCGTATTTTCAACGAGTCTAAACACCGCGTGTGCATGTGGCATATTATGCGGAAACTGCCTTCTAAGGTATGTGATTCTGCACTATATTATTGCACTGATGCACTACAAACTGAAACTTATTCCAGTTATATTTTTGCAGATTAAAGGTAGCGACGTAGACAATAAAGAACTGAGAACTCGCATCAACAAATTGGTTTGGAATCTTATAATCGACACGCATACCTTCGAAGAAAGGTGGGTCGCGCTCATGAATGAATATGGCATGAACGATCACGAATGGCTTAGTCCTTTGTATAAAATCAGGCATCTGTGGGTCACATGCTATTTTAGGCATATAGATATGTGTTGTTTAATAAAGACAACATCTAGATGTGAAAGCTCCAACGCAATGTTTAAGGTTAACTCTAGCAAGTCGAACACTCTACTATAATTTCTTATGTGTTTCGACATCGCGATCGATGGGCAGCGACACAAGCAGTGTGAGCTTGAGTTTGACACGATGACTACAACGCCTTTATTGAAGACCCATTCTCCTATTGAGCGACACGCATCTGAAGTGTACACGGCCTCGTTATTTCGTGAAGTGCAAAAGGAGATAGAAAGGGGTTGGAATTCTTGTACGTTAGGTCCAACCATTGTCGTTGGTGACATCAAGTTGTATACGATGGTCCAATACAATAAAGAATTCGCGTCTGTGTGCGAATTTGAGGTGATATTATTACCAGTTGAATTTTAGTTTTTTGTCCCTTTATATAATGATGCACTGTGCAAAAATGTGTAATTGTCTATTGGTGCATTTATGCATCAATATAGTACTGTCATTTTTTTTAATAATTGACTATGTTTTTTTTCTTATCTAGGTCACCTTCAATTACAAGACAAATCAGCGACATGTACTTGTATGCGTTTAACACGCATTGGATATCTATGTAGGCACGTTTTTTTCATATTTAAATACACACAAGTACACAACATACCTGAGCATTACATTTCTAAGCGTTTGGGGCGTGACCGAGGAGGGTTTATGACATTTCAAACAGGTATTCTGTTGAGAACTGTGAAGAAACCATATTGAGGAATGAGATTTTGGACACGGTTGGACTCTGTGCGG
Organism: Deinandra increscens subsp. villosa; assembly: GCA_039602395.1. Taxonomy (NCBI): domain Eukaryota; kingdom Viridiplantae; phylum Streptophyta; class Magnoliopsida; order Asterales; family Asteraceae; genus Deinandra; species Deinandra increscens. The sequence goes on from JBCNJP010000025.1 coordinate 66,418,532, forward strand.
ACCGTTTACGGCGCAACCCTACCCAGCTTTTGGCCCTTTGTAAACAGCTCAAAGAACTCAAGCTTAAGATATTTGCAGAAGTCCTGTACGACCCAGAGTGTAGTAGGACGAATGCTGTTATTAGTGATCTTTTACGTGTTCCTGAAACCGAGAGCGCGACACTTGTTATGCCTCAAGGGATCAGAACTAAGGGTTGTGGCAATGACAAAAGTGACAAAGGTGAAAATAGTGGCAAACGTTTCGTTGGACCAGGTGAGAAGGCCATTAATAGATATAAGAAAGGTAAAACCCCAAGATGATGTGGTAACTGCAAGAAGCTGGTGACTGACCACAACGCGTGAATGTGTGAAAGGGTACAAGAAATGTTTATTTACTTTTTAATGCATTAATTGACACTGTTGCACAGCGCACTAAGTATTCACTTGTGACTTATATAACATGATTTTTTTACTGTGTGAACAGGTTCAAGATGTAAAGGCCTCTGCTGCTGCTGCAAATGCCTCGGCTGCTGCTGCAAAGGCATCGGCTGCTGCTGCAAAGGCCTCGGCTGCTGCTGCAAAGGCATCAGTTGTTGCTTCTTCTGCTGCTGGTTCGTCTGTTTCTGCGGTCGATGCTCGTACTTCTGTTGATGCATCGACTTTTGACTGTTCACGATTAGCAACTGAACTTTACTCTGGCATTAGTTCACTGTCTATGATGTGTCCACTTGATGTGTCATCATCCCGGTCATCAGAATCCCATCAACATATGCGTTCTACCAGTCCGACTTCCGATACGACAACAAGCGGAGTCTAAACCACTTTAGTTTATCGTTATTTTTATCTTTCGCATTACGGATCTAATTGCAATAAGCGTACCGACTTATACGTGTCTTTTTTATTTTCGATATCTGTGTACTATAAAGATTTATATCGTTGTTTGATTGAATTTTATGCATCTTGGGGATTTCCATTATTATAATTTGTCTATTTTTTTTGTCCGTGTGTTTTTGAATAGCCATTTAACATGTTTTAATGCATTGTGCATCATAACACTTTTGTATTTATGCATTGTGCACCTTTGTAACATTAACTTATAAACCTTCAATGTTGTTTTTCATTAACTTATAATCTTAAAAACTATTGGATTAGGTGTCTAAGCCTATAACTATAATTGATAGCAGCACAGTCCTTTTGGGTTGCCCTCGAGACTCAGTAAATGGAGAATTAATTAAAGGGAGAAAGTAATAGTTTTGTTAATTATTATAGTTTAATAATTAACTAGATAAAAACTATGTGGGAGGTTAATTAACAGTTTGTTAATTGAAAGGGATAAATAATAATTAATCAATAGTTGGTTAAATTAGGAAAGGATTGTATCCCACATTGGCATTTTCGAAAATCCCTTGTGGCAAGGGAATTTCGAAAATCTTGAGCCAATCCCACATTGGTGGAATTACAAAGTGAGGAGGTTATCCAAGGCTATAAATAGGGGCCTTGAGATCTCATTCCAATTTGCACCAAAGGGTTGAGTATTCCCCATTCTCTTTCTCCCTCCTTTGTGGTTTAACCAAATTCGATTTTGGACTAACCACTTCTAGTTTAATATTCTCCCTTTGGAGTTCTTGGGTGTGATCCCATTAGAGGCACGACGCTTGTGGTGCTAGCTTCCCGACATCGAAGGGGTTTGTTTAGTTGTTTACTATAACAACTAAAAGGTATGTAACTCTGTCTATTTTATTTACTTGGGTATTTATTTTTCGCAATAAACTAGGGTTTATTATTTGTTCTTAGTTGTAGGTTCAATAGAGAAAACATAGATCCTGGTTTTAGGTTGCATGCACCCTTAAGAGTTTAAGTATGCTTGTAGTGCCTGAAACCCATCAGTGGTATCAGAGCATAAGGCTTGTTTTCTATTGAATTAGCTATGACTAGAATAAATTGTGATAGGAGGCTTGGAAATTTCGATTTTGGCTAGGAGGCTTGAAAATTCGATTTTAGTAATTAGGGTTATAGTAAACCTAATCTTGCTCCTAGAATTTCGAATGCCTTAGGATAAGTTAATTAAATTAATAGTTATCCTATAAGATATATATATATGTATATACTTATTAATAGATAATTAATTGTATTTGATATATATATATATATAAATTCGTAAATTATATATAGTATATATACGAATTTGATCCATGGGTTTATTTCCTAATAAACCTAGTATTTTGAAAAAGTTTTAAAATACACCTTATACTATATGTAAAAGATTAATAATTACTATATGTATAAGAATAAAGTCAGTCGACCAATAGTAGGCCTCATTCACGAAGCTGGTCTGTAAAGGGGGTATAAGGAGATTGCCTATAAAATGGTAGTCGAATGGGTGTACATTCCTCACCCACCGCTCCCTTGACTAGTGGAGGGTCGTTAGCCGAACGGGTCTGATAGAGCTAAATTGATAACATTAAAAGTATAATGATATTGAAAGTAACTAAACCTATATTTACTATTCCTAGTTACTTTTAGGAAAAATGTGAAATTGTATGCTAACCCATGAAATTGCACATTACACTTTATAAGTCATTAGTGGAGCGTGCGTGGTTAACCAGCACACTGATAGGGACTAATAAAGAGTGGTAATGGGTATCTCAAGAATTATCATTGTTGATGGAGCGTGTGTGGTTAACCAGCACATCAATTGAGATGATAAATGACATTGAGGTTGCCAAGCAGATTTGCATGGTTATTCACATCTTGTTTGTGATCCTCGGTATCCCAGTCACAAATGGAAGAGCATATTCCGAGATTAAACATGCCATTGAATAGTTTCAATGAATCTCAAAAGAATAATCTTACATTATATAATTTGCAATTAGATTACGGCATCCCTTTTCTAAGTTGTGAATTTTATAAGTTGTACTCCTAATTATTCTTATCTAACTTATCTACCCTCTACTTTTAGAAATGACTACTCCAATGGATACTACTGCTTCCTCCTCCTCCTCCACCCACAACTTCTCCTTACTGAATATCTGCTCCAAAATCATATTGGATGGTGCCAATTATAGTGACTGGATGCGCAACATTAAGATGGCCCTTCGCTTTGAAGACAAGGAGTATGTCCTCGAAGAAGAACTTGTAGAAATAGACGAAGAGACCGCCACTGTTGATGAATTAGCCGCATACGAGCAACACAAGAAGGATGCATCAAAGGTTGCTTGCGTCATGGTTGCCACTATGATCCCTGAATTGCAAAGGTACTATGAGGATTACTGGCCTTACGAGATGAACAAGGACCTTAAGGAAAAGTTCCATAAGCGAGCTCGTCAAGAGAAGTTCGAGATAGTGAGGTCCCTCATATCTAGCAAGATGAAAGAAGGGGAGTCAGTTAGCGCTCACGTGCAAAAGATGCAACGTTACGTGGAACGCCTTGAGAAGCTGAATGTGCAAATAGATCAGGATTTGGCTATTGACATAGTCCTGAACTCCTTGCCTAGTTGTTATGATCAGTTCATTTTGACTTATCATTTGAACAACAGTGAGACCTACTTTGGCTCAATTGCACAATCTTCTAAGAACAACTGAAGCAGGGATGAAGGGGAAGAGTGTCGTTCCCGCTCCTGCTAATACTCCTGTTCTAGCTATTGGTCAGGGAAAAGGCAAAAAGAGGAAAGGTCCTCCTAAACAGAACTGGAAGGGAAAGTCTCAGCCAAAGCAAAGTTCTGATATTGCCCCTGTCTCTGATCCCAAAGAGGCTACTTGTTTTTACTGCAATGAGAAGGGTCATTGGAAAAGAAGCTGCCCAAAGTATCTGCAGGACATTAAGGATGGAAAAGTGAAGCCATCGGCTGCAGGTACATACACTATTTGTTCTGATAACTCATCATCTTCTGATTCTTGGGTTCTTGATACAGGATGTGGTTTTCACATTTGCTCTGTTGTGCAGGGACTAAGAAAAAGTGAAGATATGGAGCATGGAAGGATGAACCTGATCATGGGGAATAGGCGATCTTCACCTGTTACCAAGATTGGAGTTTATAGTCTAGTGCTTAGTAATGGTTTTACTTTAGAGTTATTGAATTGTTGCTACTCGTCAGAAATGACACGAAACATTATTTCTTTTCATGCATTGTTTAAACAAGGTTTTAGTTTTTCTTTTAATGATGAGAATGGTTCCATTTCTGCTTATAAGAATGGTGTTTTCTATTTTGAAGCTTTACCTTGTAATGGTGTGTATGAAACTGTGACATGTGTAGACAACTTAGGCAATAGTGTATTTCAAATTGATTCGTCTAATGGTATAGACAAAGCATGTTTGTGGCATTGTCGTCTTGGACACATTAGCAAGAAACGCATGGAACAGCTCCAAAAGTATGGGATGTTAGAGTCTTTTGACTTGAGGTCAGAAGATACGTGCGAATCTTGTCTTCTGGGTAAGATGACAAAATCACCTTTCACTGGATCTTGTGAAAGAGGTGAAGGTTTGTTGGATCTCATACACACGGATGTGTGTGGGCCCTTCAGATCAGTCACAAGAGATGCTAATCGATTCTATGTGACTTTCACTGATGATTATAGTAGATATGGATATGTCTACCTAATCAAGCATAAGTCAGAAACTTTTGAAAGGTTCAAAGAGTTCAAGCAAGAAGTCGAGAATCAACTAGGCAGGAAGATAAAGATGCTCAGGTCGGATAGAGGCGGAGAGTATCTTAGTATCGAGTTCCTCGACTATCTTAAGGAATGTGGAATAGTTTCACAATTGACACCTCCTAGGACACCACAACTTAATGGTGTAGCTGAGAGACGCAATCGAACCTTGTTAGACATGGTTCGTTCCATGATGGGTCGAGCTTCACTTCCAATCACATTCTGGGGGTATGCCTTAGAGCTGCCGCCCATATCCTTAATCTTGTCCCAACAAAGAAAGTTGCCAAAACACCTCACGAAATGTGGACGGGAAAAGTTCCCTCACTAGCACATATCAAGGTTTGGGGTTGTGAGGTTTTCGTTAGACGAGAGACTCACGACAAGCTTGAACCTCGAAGTGAGAAGTGTGTTTTCATCGGTTATCCACAGAAGTCCTTTGGATATTTGTTCTACAGACCAAGTGAGAACGTGGTTTTTGTAGCACGAAGAGGAGTCTTTCGCGAGAAAGAGTTCATATGCAAAGAAGACAGTGGGAGCCATGTTGATCTTGAAGAGATTCAAGAGTCAACCGATGAAGGAACTTCTGAGACCGCTAGGGTTCAACCAGAGGAAGAGATTCCAGTTGAACCAGTTGACAATTCATTACCTCTTAGGCGTTCTGAAAGAGTTAGCGTCCGACCTGAGTTCTATGGTTTCCATATAACTGCAGATAGTGACACGTTTATCAGTGATAACACACTGGTAAATTTGGATGAGCCAGCTAACTACAAGGAAGCCATGACGGGCCCTGAGGCTGCGAAATGGAAAGAGGCAATGGATAGCGAGATACAGTCCATGTATGACAATCAAGTTTGGAACTTGATTGATGAACAGCCTGGTCGGAAGACAGTTGGTTGTAAATGGATCTTCAAAAAGAAGACCGATATGCATGGTAATGTAAGCACATTCAAAGCACGACTGGTGGCGAAGGGATTTACTCAAACCCCAGGGGTCGACTATGATGAGACCTTCTCACCAGTAGCTAAGATAAAGTCTATTAGGATAATGCTGGCCATAGCTGCGTTTCATGACTATGAAATCTGGCAGATGGATGTCAAAACTGCCTTCCTAAATGGAAGCTGGCTGAGGATGTTTACATGAGTCAGCCAGAAGGTTTTGTAGATGCAAAGTTTCCTAATAGAGTGTGCAAGCTTGAGAAATCCATCTATGGATTAAAACAAGCATCTCGCAGTTGGAATCTTTGCTTCGATGAGAAAATCAAAGAGTTTGGATTCTCTAGAAGTGAGGATGAGTCCTGTGTATATGTCAAAGCTAGTGGGAGTATAGTAACCTTCCTAGTGTTGTATGTTGATGACATACTCCTTATAGGAAATGACATTCCAACCTTGCAGGAGGTTAAGTCCTGGCTTGGAAAGTGTTTCGCTATGAAGGATCTAGCAGAGGCTGCTTATATTCTGGGGATAAAGATTTCAAGGGATAGAAGTAAAAGGCTAATTGGACTGAATCAAAGTACATACTTGGACAAAGTAATGAAGCGATTCTGTATGGAAAATTCAAAGAAAGGAGATTTACCCATCCAGAGCAATACCAAACTGAGTAAGACTCAGAGCCCGAGTACAGATGAAGAGTTAGCAGAAATGAGTAGAGTTCCATATGCTTCCGCCGTTGGATCTATTATGTATGCTATGACATGTACTCGTCCTGATGTGTCTTTTGCCTTGAGCATGGTTAGTCGTTATCAGGGAAATCCAGGTAAAGCTCATTGGGTTGCGGTAAAGAATATTCTTAAGTATCTGCGAAGGACTAAGGACTGGGTCCTAGTACTTGGTGGCAGTGATACATTGAAAGTGACTGGGTATAGTGACGCCAGCTTTCAGACAGACAGAGACAACTTTCGATCTCAATCTGGCTGGGTCTTTACCTTGAATGGAGGAGCAGTGACTTGGAAGAGTTCCAAGCAAGAAACGGTGGCTGATTCTACTTGTGAATCAGAGTACATAGCAGCGAGCGAAGCGTCAAAGGAGGCTATCTGGTTAAAGAACTTCATCGGAGATCTTGGAGTTGTGCCAACCATTAAGGAGCCGATTGAACTTTTCTGTGATAATGAAAGTGCAGTTGCTTTGGCAAAGGATGCAAGAAGTGATCGCAATTCAAGGCATATCGACAGAAAGTATCATTTCATCAGACATAAAGTAGAAGAAGGGTACCTCGTCGTGAAGAGGATATCATCAGAGGAGAATCCTGCAGATCCACTTACGAAGGGTCTGAGTAGGATTCGACACCATCAGCATGCTAGGGGCATTGGTCTGAAGGATGATGTTATTTTTGGTAGTTAGATTGAAACTTATAACAAAGTAAATGTAATTGACTTTTGGTGATTAAATAATGGAGAATTATTTATGAGTTTGTTTACTACCTTTTGTCAATTGTTTATTATTTGTGTTTCATTTTGCATGTTTTACTTCCTGAATGATTAGATTATTCAAAACTCCACAGTCGGTCATACTTTTGGAAGTAAGTATGAATTAAGACTGTCATGAATGAGATTGTAGATTGTCTGAAGAGTGTTAGACATAGCAATAGAATTGCTGCAATATTCATGAGTACTTTGAAATGGAGAATTTAAGTATTGGATAAACCCACGCTCAGAGAATTACTTCATGGAATTCATCACGAGTGATTCTGAGACGATAATATCTTATAATCTTAAAGCTGAGATATATGAGTTGTGGTTTACAAGTCAGTTGTGCATTGATGATATGTAAACGCATTGGTAACTCGGTGTTATAAAACGTATTGTTGTGCATGATTTGATGAGTAGATGGTGCAAGCATATAAGTCAAAGTTTATTCGTTCCTTTTGCCCTAACGGGAAAAACGATATCTTTGGGCCCCTCGGTGATTTGATGTTGACTTATAGTGCCGGGCCCGGTCAGAGCTCAATTGATGTGTTCAATTGGGAGTTCTTAAGTCTTTACAAATCGGAAATCGAGAAACAAAGTACTGAACAATGAGATTGATTATATTCCATGTCTCATGTTCGAATGATATCTTGTAGAACGAAGGATTATATGATCTCTTATCTTAGGACACGAACTGACTAGGTCAGAGTTCGACAGCGTTCGTTGGAAGCTACAATTTGCTGATCAATTAGGAAGTTACAAAGGCAATAATAGTTATTAGACTTATCCAAGTGGGAGACTGTTGGATTAGGTGTCTAAGCCTATAACTATAATTGATAGCAGCACAGTCCTTTTGGGTTGCCCTCGAGACTCAGCAAATGGAGAATTAATTAAAAGGGAGAAAGTAATAGTTTTGTTAATTATTATAGTTTAATAATTAACTAGATAAAAACTATGTGGGAGGTTAATTAACAGTTTGTTAATTGAAAGGGATAAATAATAATTAATCAATAGTTGGTTTAAATTAGGAAAGGATTGTATCCCACATTGGCATTTTCGAAAATCCCTTGTGGCAAGGGAATTTCGAAAATCTTGATGCCAATCCCACATTGGTGGAATTACAAAGTGAGGAGGTTATCCAAGGCTATAAATAGGGGCCTTGAGATCTCATTCCAATTTGCACCAAAGGGTTGAGTATTCCCCATTCTCTTTCTCCCTCCTTTGTGGTTTAACCAAATTCGATTTTGGACTAACCACTTCTAGTTTAATATTCTCCCTTTGGAGTTCTTGGGTGTGATCCCATTAGAGGCACGACGCTTGTGGTGCTAGCTTCCCGACATCGAAGGGGTTTGTTTAGTTGTTTACTATAACAACTAAAAGGTATGTAACTCTGTCTATTTTATTTACTTGGGTATTTATTTTTCGCAATAGACTAGGGTTTATTATTTGTTCTTAGTTGTAGGTTCAGATAAGAGAATAACATCAGACTCCTGGTTTCAGGCACTACAAGCATACTTAAACTCTTAAGGGTGCATGCAACCTAAAACCAGGATCTATGTTTTCTCTATTGAACCTACAACTAAGAACAAATAATAAACCCTAGTCTATTGCGAAAAATAAATACCCAAGTAAATAAAATAGACAGAGTTACATACCTTTTAGTTGTTATAGTAAACAACTAAACAAACCCCTTCGATGTCGGGAAGCTAGCACCACAAGCGTCGTGCCTCTAATGGGATCACACCCAAGAACTCCAAAGGGAGAATATTAAACTAGAAGTGGTTAGTCCAAAATCGAATTTGGTTAAACCACAAAGGAGGGAGAAAGAGAATGGGGAATACTCAACCCTTTGGTGCAAATTGGAATGAGATCTCAAGGCCCCTATTTATAGCCTTGGATAACCTCCTCACTTTGTAATTCCACCAATGTGGGATTGGCTCAAGATTTTCGAAATTCCCTTGCCACAAGGGATTTTCGAAAATGCCAATGTGGGATACAATCCTTTCCTAATTTAACCAACTATTGATTAATTATTATTTATCCCTTTCAATTAACAAACTGTTAATTAACCTCCCACATAGTTTTTATCTAGTTAATTATTAAACTATAATAATTAACAAAACTATTACTTTCTCCCTTTAATTAATTCTCCATTTACTGAGTCTCGAGGGCAACCCAAAAGGACTGTGCTGCTATCAATTATAGTTATAGGCTTAGACACCTAATCCAACAGTCTCCCACTTGGATAAGTCTAATAACTATTATTGCCTTTGTAACTTCCTAATTGATCAGCAAATTATAGCTTCCAACGAACGCTGTCGAACTCTGACCTAGTCAGTTCGTGTCCTAAGATAAGAGATCATATAATCCTTCGTTCTACAAGATATCATTCGAACATGAGACATGGAATATAATCAATCTCATTGTTCAGTACTTTGTTTCTCGATTTCCGATTTGTAAAGACTTAAGAACTCCCAATTGAACACATCAATTGAGCTCTGACCGGGCCCGGCACTATAAGTCAACATCAAATCACCGAGGGGCCCAAAGATATCGTTTTTCCCGTTAGGGCAAAAGGAACGAATAAACTTTGACTTATATGCTTGCACCATCTACTCATCAAATCATGCACAACAATACGTTTTATAACACCGAGTTACCAATGCGTTTACATATCATCAATGCACAACTGACTTGTAAACCACAACTCATATATCTCAGCTTTAAGATTATAAGATATTATCGTCTCAGAATCACTCGTGATGAATTCCATGAAGTAATTCTCTGAGCGTGGGTTTATCCAATACTTAAATTCTCCATTTCAAAGTACTCATGAATATTGCAGCAATTCTATTGCTATGTCTAACACTCTTCAGACAATCTACAATCTCATTCATGACAGTCTTAATTCATACTTACTTCCAAAAGTATGACCGACTGTGGAGTTTTGAATAATCTAATCATTCAGGAAGTAAAACATGCAAAATGAAACACAAATAATAAACAATTGACAAAAGGTAGTAAACAAACTCATAAATAATTCTCCATTATTTAATCACCAAAAGTCAATTACATTTACTTTGTTATAAGTTTCAATCTAACTACCAAAAATAACATCATCCTTCAGACCAATGCCCCTAGCATGCTGATGGTGTCGAATCCTACTCAGACCCTTCGTAAGTGGATCTGCAGGATTCTCCTCTGATGATATCCTCTTCACGACGAGGTACCCTTCTTCTACTTTATGTCTGATGAAATGATAATTTCTGTCGATATGCCTTGAATTGCGATCACTTCTTGCATCCTTTGCCAAAGCAACTGCACTTTCATTATCACAGAAAAGTTCAATCGGCTCCTTAATGGTTGGCACAACTCCAAGATCTCCGATGAAGTTCTTTAACCAGATAGCCTCCTTTGACGCTTCGCTCGCTGCTATGTACTCTGATTCACAAGTAGAATCAGCCACCGTTTCTTGCTTGGAACTCTTCCAAGTCACTGCTCCTCCATTCAAGGTAAAGACCCAGCCAGATTGAGATCGAAAGTTGTCTCTGTCTGTCTGAAAGCTGGCGTCACTATACCCAGTCACTTTCAATGTATCACTGCCACCAAGTACTAGGACCCAGTCCTTAGTCCTTCGCAGATACTTAAGAATATTCTTTACCGCAACCCAATGAGCTTTACCTGGATTTCCCTGATAACGACTAACCATGCTCAAGGCAAAAGACACATCAAGACGAGTACATGTCATAGCATACATAATAGATCCAACGGCGGAAGCATATGGAACTCTACTCATTTCCGCTATTTCTTCATCTGTACTCGGGCTCTGAGTCTTACTCAGTTTGGTATTGCTCTGGATGGGTAAATCTCCTTTCTTTGAATTTTCCATACAGAATCGCTTCATTACTTTGTCCAAGTATGTACTTTGATTCAGTACAATTAGCCTTTTACTTCTATCCCTTGAAATCTTTATCCCCAGAATATATGCAGCCTCTCCTAGATCCTTCATAGCGAAACACTTTCCAAGCCAGGACTTAACCTCCTGCAAGGTTGGAATGTCATTTCCTATAAGGAGTATGTCATCAACATACAACACTAGGAAGGTTACTACACTCCCACTAGCTTTGACATATACACAGGACTCATCCTCACTTCTAGAGAATCCAAACTCTTTGATTTTCTCATCGAAGCAAAGATTCCAACTGCGAGATGCTTGTTTTAATCCATAGATGGATTTCTCAAGCTTGCACACTCTATTAGGAAACTTTGCATCTACAAAACCTTCTGGCTGACTCATGTAAACATCCTCAGCCAGCTTCCCATTTAGGAAGGCAGTTTTGACATCCATCTGCCAGATTTCATAGTCATGAAACGCAGCTATGGCCAGCATTATCCTAATAGACTTTATCTTAGCTACTGGTGAGAAGGTCTCATCATAGTCAACCCCTGGGGTTTGAGTAAATCCCTTTGCCACCAGTCGTGCTTTGAATGTGCTTACATTACCATGCATATCGGTCTTCTTTTTGAAGATCCATTTACAACCAACTGTCTTCCGACCAGGCTGTTCATCAATCAAGTTCCAAACTTGATTGTCATACATGGACTGTATCTCGCTATCCATTGCCTCTTTCCATTTCGCAGCCTCAGGGCCCGTCATGGCTTCCTTGTAGTTAGCTGGCTCATCCAAATTTACCAGTGTGTTATCACTGATAAACGTGTCACTCTCTGCAGTTATATGGAAACCATAGAACTCAGGTCGGACGCTAACTCTTTCAGAACGCCTAAGAGGTAATGAATTGTCAACTGGTTCAACTGGAATCTCTTCCTCTGGTTGAACCCTAGCGGTCTCAGAAGTTCCGTCATCGGTTGACTCTTGAATCTCTTCAAGATCAACGTGGCTCCCACTGTCTTCTTTGCATATGAACTCTTTCTCGCGAAAGACTCCTCTTCGTGCTACAAAAACCACGTTCTCACTTGGTCTGTAGAACAAATATCCAAAAGACTTCTGTGGATAACCGATGAAAACACACCTCTCACTTCGAGGTTCAAGCTTGTCGTGAGTCTCTCGTCTAACGAAAACCTCACAACCCCAAACCTTGATATGTGCTAGTGAGGGAACTTTTCCCGTCCACATTTCGTGAGGTGTTTTGGCAACTTTCTTTGTTGGGACAAGATTAAGGATATGGGCGGCAGTCTCTAAGGCATACCCCCAGAATGTGATTGGAAGTGAAGCTCGACCCATCATGGAACGAACCATGTCTAACAAGGTTCGATTGCGTCTCTCAGCTACACCATTAAGTTGTGGTGTCCTAGGAGGTGTCAATTGTGAAACTATTCCACATTCCTTAAGATAGTCGAGGAACTCGATACTAAGATACTCTCCGCCTCTATCCGACCTGAGCATCTTTATCTTCCTGCCTAGTTGATTCTCGACTTCTTGCTTGAACTCTTTGAACCTTTCAAAAGTTTCTGACTTATGCTTGATTAGGTAGACATATCCATATCTACTATAATCATCAGTGAAAGTCACATAGAATCGATTTAGCATCTCTTGTGACTGATCTGAAGGGCCCACACACATCCGTGTGTATGAGATCCAACAAACCTTCACCTCTTTCACAAGATCCAGTGAAAGGTGATTTTGTCATCTTACCCAGAAGACAAGATTTGCACGTATCTTCTGACCTCAAGTCAAAAGACTCTAACATCCCATACTTTTGGAGCTGTTCCATGCGTTTCTTGCTAATGTGTCCAAGACGACAATGCCACAAACATGCTTTGTCTATACCATTAGACGAATCAATTTGAAATACACTATTGCCTAAGTTGTCTACACATGTCACAGTTTCATACACACCATTACAAGGTAAAGCTTCAAAATAGAAAACACCATTCTTATAAGCAGAAATGGAACCATTCTCATCATTAAAAGAAAAACTAAAACCTTGTTTAAACAATGCATGAAAAGAAATAATGTTTCGTGTCATTTCTGACGAGTAGCAACAATTCAATAACTCTAAAGTAAAACCATTACTAAGCACTAGACTATAAACTCCAATCTTGGTAACAGGTGAAGATCGCCTATTCCCCATGATCAGGTTCATCCTTCCATGCTCCATATCTTCACTTTTTCTTAGTCCCTGCACAACAGAGCAAATGTGAAAACCACATCCTGTATCAAGAACCCAAGAATCAGAAGATGATGAGTTATCAGAACAAATAGTGTATGTACCTGCAGCCGATGGCTTCACTTTTCCATCCTTAATGTCCTGCAGATACTTTGGGCAGCTTCTTTTCCAATGACCCTTCTCATTGCAGTAAAAACAAGTAGCCTCTTTGGGATCAGAGACAGGGGCAATATCAGAACTTTGCTTTGGCTGAGACTTTCCCTTCCAGTTCTGTTTAGGAGGACCTTTCCTCTTTTTGCCTTTTCCCTGACCAATAGCTAGAACAGGAGTATTAGCAGGAGCGGGAACGACACTCTTCCCCTTCATCCCTGCTTCAGTTGTTCTTAGAAGATTGTGCAATTGAGCCAAAGAGGTCTCACTGTTGTTCAAATGATAAGTCAAAATGAACTGATCATAACAACTAGGCAAGGAGTTCAGGACTATGTCAATAGCCAAATCCTGATCTATTTGCACATTCAGCTTCTCAAGGCGTTCCACGTAACGTTGCATCTTTTGCACGTGAGCGCTAACTGACTCCCCTTCTTTCATCTTGCTAGATCCGAGGGACCTCACTATCTCGAACTTCTCTTGACGAGCTCGCTTATGGAACTTTTCCTTAAGGTCCTTGTTCATCTCGTAAGGCCAGTAATCCTCATAGTACCTTTGCAATTCAGGGATCATAGTGGCAACCATGACGCAAGCAACCTTTGATGCATCCTTCTTGTGTTGCTCGTATGCGGCTAATTCATCAACAGTGGCGGTCTCTTCGTCTATTTCAACAAGTTCTTCTTCGAGGACATACTCCTTGTCTTCAAAGCGAAGGGCCATCTTAATGTTGCGCATCCAGTCACAATAATTGGCACCATCCAATATGATTTTGGAGCAGATATTCAGTAAGGAGAAGTTCTGGGTGGAGGAGGAGGAGGAAGCAGTAGTATCCATTGGAGTAGTCATTTCTAAAAGTAGAGGGTAGATAAGTTAGATAAGAATAATTAGGAGTACAACTTATAAAATTCACAACTTAGAAAAGGGATGCCGTAATCTAATTGCAAATTATATAATGTAAGATTATTCTTTTGAGATTCATTGAAACTATTCAATGGCATGTTTAATCTCGGAATATGCTCTTCCATTTGTGACTGGGATACCGAGGATCACAAACAAGATGTGAATAACCATGCAAATCTGCTTGGCAACCTCAATGTCATTTATCATCTCAATTGATGTGCTGGTTAACCACACACGCTCCATCAACAATGATAATTCTTGAGATACCCATTACCACTCTTTATTAGTCCCTATCAGTGTGCTGGTTAACCACGCACGCTCCACTAATGACTTATAAAGTGTAATGTGCAATTTCATGGGTTAGCATACAATTTCACATTTTTCCTAAAAGTAACTAGGAATAGTAAATATAGGTTTAGTTACTTTCAATATCATTATACTTTTAATGTTATCAATTTAGCCCTATCAGACCCGTTCGGCTAACGACCCTCCACTAGTCAAGGGAGCGGTGGGTGAGGAATGTACACCCATTCGACTACCATTTTATAGGCAATCTCCTTATACCCCCCTTACAGACCAGCTTCGTGAATGAGGCCTACTATTGGTCGACTGACTTTATTCTTATACATATAGTAATTATTAATCTTTTACATATAGTATAAGGTGTATTTTAAAACTTTTTCAAAATACTAGGTTTATTAGGAAATAAACCCATGGATCAAATTCGTATATATATATATATATACTATATATAATTTACGAATTTATATATATATATATATCAAATACAATTAATTATCTATTAATAAGTATATACATATATATATATTATAGGATAACTATTAATTTAATTAACTTATCCTAAGGCATTCGAAATTCTAGGAGCAAGATTAGGTTTACTATAACCCTAATTACTAAAATCGAATTTTCAAGCCTCCTAGCCAAAATCGAAATTTCCATTATTATAATTTGTCTATTTTTTTTGTCCGTGTGTTTTTGAATAGCCATTTAACATGTTTTAATGCATTGTGCATCATAACACTTTTGTATTTATGCATTGTGCACCTTTGTAACATTAACTTATAAACCTTCAATGTTGTTTTTCATTAACTTATAATCTTAAAAACCAATCATGCACCTTCACGAAATTAACTTTTAAATATTCAATGTTGTTTTTTAACACATTAAAAAGTATTCATGTTGCAACTTATATGGTATCCCAATCATATACATGTCCCGGATTTACATGTTTTTACTACCAAACAAGTAATCATCTAAAATTAATTTGTAAAAACATGTTTCAACTCACTATGAAAACGAAAACAATTGCAATTAAAACTGTTAATATTGCATCAACTTGATACTATTGTGCATCAAAATCTTAACCAAAAAAAGGAAATTTATCATGATAGACATTTTACTTGATTCATTAATGATTACATAGCCCAAAACAATCACCCTACAATCTCTATACTTTAAATGTCACATGCTTGACACCGACGTGCGCCTTCGTCACGGTTTTGACTGTTATTTTTTTACTCATAACTTCCTGTTGTATCTCTCTGAGTTCCCTCTAGAGGATGTCAAACTCTTTGTTATTTTTTCATTTAATTCAGCCACATCCCTTTTATCCTCTTGATTGTTGCCTTTCATGGCTTTTTTCATGCTCCTCTCTGTTGCTTCAACGTGACCCTTCATTTGCTTATTGAGTATGTTTGCTGATGTCATCATTATTTTTGCAGCATATCTAATTCCGATGTTTTGTATATGTGCTGTAAAGACCTAGAAAATGAGGCTTTTGCATTAGATGATTTTGGGTGCGTTTACTACTTGTGGGCTAGTATATAAATGTAATTGGGCTAACGTTTGTAGGTTTAAAGTGGGTTTGGGTCCGAATTGTTTAGATGGGCTTGGGGATTTCGAAAATCCCTAAGGAGATTGACTTGTTTACCAAGTCAATCTCATCTATATATAGTCTAATCTTTTGTAGTTTTAGGGTTGCTTGTTTTTTGGTGTTTTGTGGTGATCATCGAAATTCTCCCAGAGAATTTCGATCAAGGTGTAATCAAGCAGTTGAATAATACAAGTGTTTTCTACTAATCGGTTTGTTTTTCATAGTTCATTATACTTTTCGATTATTACTTTCTTCTTTGTTCTTGAATCAACTAGCGAAAACCGGATTCCGCACTGTTTCACTAGTCAAGATATCGCGTGAGGGTTTAAATTGATCCTTACAATTGGTATCAGAGCCAAGAAACGCAAGCTTCGAGGCTCTCGCGATATCAGATTCAAGTTTTTGAGTACTAACCTTTTGAGTTTTTGGTGATTTTCAGCTTTTAGCGCATTCGGAGGTGTTTTTGTGCAGGTTACAAGACAAGACTGAAGTTTTGTGGAGTTTTCAACGTGTTTGAGAAGCTTTTCGATCTTGTTTATACTTTTCGATCAGGTTTCTGGTCGAAAAATCCTGTTCGGTTGCTTCTTTGGATCGAGAAAGCCCCCTTTTGTGGCTTTTCGATCAGGCTCTACCAGTCGAAAAGTCCCCTTCTGTGACTTTTCGACCAGAAGCTCTCAATCGAGAAGTCCCCTTGAGACTTCTCGATCAGTATCCTCATTTGAAAAGTCCCCTTAGAGACTTTTCGATCCACCCATCTCAGACGAGAAGTCCCCCTGAGACTTCTCGATCTGTCTCTTTGATCGAAAAGTCCCCTGTGACTTTTCGATCCGCTGTGCTTTTTGATCGAAAAGTCCCCTTTGAGACTTTTCGATCCATCCCTTACTTTTCGATCGTCCCAGACTTTTCGACCCTCAACCTTTTCGATCGAAAAGTACTTTTCGATCAACTCTTCCCGACCGTAAACCACTTTTCGATCAAGCCTTTTCGACTGTAAACCCTTTTCGATTCTTTTTACCCTGTGAAGCTATGGCCTTTGACATGTCAAGTCTGTCGAGTGCCACTCTGGAAATGGACTCTAAAATCGGAACATCTGCCAGACCACCACGTCTGATGTCTGGAAAGGATTTCATGAGCTGGAAGTATAGGTTTGTCAACTATGTCAATTACCATGATGCTAAGATCATGCGATCGATCGAAGTGGGAGATTTTGTCCCATCTACTCCAGGGGAACAGGGTCAACCACCTGTTCCTAAAGCCAAATCTGAATGGGTTGATGAAGATTGGGATAGGGTTGAGCGAGATAGAAAGGCACTGGCGGCCCTGACTATGGCCTTATCCCCTGAAGTTGCTGAAGCATTCAAAGAATACACCTCAGCTAAGACTCTGTGGGATGCCCTTATAGCAGCTTACGAGGGAAATGATGATATGAAAGAATCCCGCAAAGAGAATCTGAGGGAAATGTTCAATGAGTTTAACTATATCTCTGGTGAAAACATTGAGACTCTGCTTCAACGGTTCATCAAGATAGTCACTGGGATGAAGGATGTTGGAGTGACGTATACTCAAGTCGAGGTCAACAGAAAGCTGATTAACTCCCTTCCACCAAACTGGGACAACACCATTGAACTAATTGAAAAGACTGTGGAAATGTCCACTTCGTCTCTTAATGAGCTCATGTCCACCATCAGAGCTTATGAGGAGAAGAAACAGAAGAGGGCGAGAAAAATTGGCAATGGGGCATTAATGAATCAACTGAATCAAGCTTTCATTTCTCAGCCAGCTGTCGCTCCAGTCAACCCACCTTCCACTCTAATGGGATTCATTGCCCAAGCCACTGGGTCAAGCTCATCTGGAACATCAAGTGTTGTCTCTCTGGATGTAAATGCATTGACTAAAGACCCCGGTTTTGCCCTTGGGGTGGGAATTATGAGTTGCTATCAGGCACTCGTAGCAGGTTCACTTCTTCCCACGGATTTGTCACCTGATGATGTGAATCAAGTGAACCCTGATGATCTAGAGCACATGGATATATCTTATCAGATGGGAATGTCTGCCCTGCGTGCAAGGCAGTTCATGGCAAAGACGGGGCAGAAGGATTGGAATGGTGGAAAAGGAATAAAGCTGAGTTTTAATAAGGCAAATCTAAGATGCTTCAATTGCAATGAGTATGGGCACTATGCCAGAGAATGCACCAAACCAAGAGTTGATAGAGAAGGGAAGGCTGATAACCGAGGAGAGAGCATGAAGAAAGAGGCAGGAAAGAATGACAAGGCACTGGTGGTTCAACACACACCGGGATATGACTGGACATCCCAGGTGGAAGACCTCAGTCTAACACTTGACCATGTGACCTTGCTAGCTGAAGAGGAAGCACAGAAAGAAGCAACTGAGGAATTCCATCACGCATTCATGGCAAACATAACTTCAGGATAATCCGCCAGCAGCTCTGAGGTATGTCTTAATCCTAAATGTCAATCTATACTGAATGAATCTCAAGAATGGCAAAATAAGTTTTTCAATGAAACATTAAATCGTGAATATTCTGATAAAGAATTGAGAGAATATAAAAGTAGGAGTAAAAACTTAAGTGAGAAACTAGAAGCTGCTAAAATTGACATAAAAAATCTTCAAAGGGACTTGAGTAACAAAACCACATATCTAAGAGTTGCTAATGAAGAAATTGTCTCATTAAAAACTGAACTTGAACAACTTAAAGGTCCATTAGAAACATCACAAATCAAAGTTGTGCGAAATGATAAGATTGTGTCCGAAATGATAAAAGCTAGTTCACTTTTCTACAACACAGACGCTCGAATGCGTCATCTAAAAGCCAACTCTGGTTTGGGTCTCGGTACTGAAATAAAAGATGAAAAGTCCAGTCACACTGTACCGATGCCTCTGATGCATGAAATGATCTCAGACTATGAATGTTCTAAGACCAACTTGGATGCTAAAGCTGAAATTGAAAAGAAATTGGCAGCTTGTCCCATTAAAATTTCTGCTCCTGTTTCCAACCTTACTAACACTTTTACTTCTTGTGCAGATAAAGGTAAACATGAAGCAGGGGTAGTTAATTGCAAGGAACTATGGTATGATCCAGCAACAGTGAATGTGTCAAAGAAGTTCCGGATGTGAAGACTGTCTAATGCTAAAGCCTAGGAGAAGATTGTAAAGACCTAGAAAATGAGGCTTTTGCATTAGATGATTTTGGGTGCGTTTACTACTTGTGGGCTAGTATATAAATGTAATTGGGCTAACGTTTGTAGGTTTAAAGTGGGTTTGGGTCCGAATTGTTTAGATGGGCTTGGGGATTTCGAAAATCCCTAAGGAGATTGACTTGTTTACCAAGTCAATCTCATCTATATATAGTCTAATCTTTTGTAGTTTTAGGGTTGCTTGCTTTTTGGTGTTTTGTGGTGATCATCGAAATTCTCCCAGAGAATTTCGATCAAGGTGTAATCAAGCAGTTGAATAATACAAGTGTTTTCTACTAATCGGTTTGTTTTTCATAGTTCATTATACTTTTCGATTATTAATTTCTTCTTTGTTCTTGAATCAACTAGCGAAAACCGGATTCCGCACGGTTTCACTAGTCAAGATATCGCGTGAGGGTTTAAATTGATCCTTACATGTGCTTCATTTTTTGCTTCGTTGTCACTAAATCCACACTCGAAACCATTCGTTCTCCCTCTATAAACCTCCATGTGTCTCATAGCAAACACACAGCAGTCAGTGTAGTTTTCATCCGTCGCCCATTTTATCTTCAATATTCTTGGTTTCGACGCTGATATTGACATCGATTTTTTGACGCCCACTCCCAGACTTGGCTCTAGAAGGGGTCACGAATCGGATTTACTCATGAACACAAGGTATCAACAGAGATAACTAAGCAGCGGAAATTTTAAACTTTTATTTATTTGCCAAGTACTACAAAATAAGAGATAATATACATAAGGAAATACTATCTGTCACTACGTTTTATTGCTATAACTATGCCAGCTTGCCAACACCCTCCTTCCGTCCGATAGCTTGCCCGTCTAATCCCTTATCACCAGGGCCTTCTCATAACTAGTCGAAGCCTCACCCTGACCTGACATACATACATTTTGGAAAAGGTCAGCTTACGCTGGTGAGTTCTATATTTTAAAAGCTTTACCTCAGCATGAGGTTTAAAACCCTTGGACCTGCAAGATCCCTTTTTCACAGACATTTATCAAGTATAATATATATCACAATTATACAACACATAATATTCCTTAAAAGGAAACACCCCCTATAAAACCATTTATCCCGCTATCCCTTCCTACAACCCCAACATTTGTTATCAGTGTAAACCCTGCTAATGTATAAGCAGACAAACCATCTTTGCGGACTGTCGAGTTTACCCCTTTAGGGTATTCCCTATAACGGTCAGTCGCCCTGCTTTCCCCTATTTGCTAACTGCCGAGTTTACCCTTCTAGAGTATTCCCTGTAACGGACAGTTGCACCGCCTTCCCCTATTTGCTTACAGCCGAGTTTACCCTTTTAGAGCATTCCCTATAACGGACAGTAGCTTTTTCCCTTTTCTATTTGTAGTGGTCTCTAATCCCATTGAGCAACACTACCTCCTAACTCCCCCTGTACTACTACCCGCCCTTAGTTAAATACCCAAGTGACTTAAGATTATTAGTAAACAGTGATAAGGTCTTCATATACTGCAACAAGTGGACATCCCCCAATTTACCGTTGGTGTATGTATACATGGCGTATCCTCCACACTTCTGATATACCTGGTAACTAATATTATTATGCTTATATATAGGAAGTACCTGCGGCGTATCCACCACATAATAATAAAGTGAATGCATCACTTGTTCTCATATAATCATACATATTCACTATAACGTTTATTAATAAATCCTTTATCACTTGACTATCTAATTTTGAAGCAAATATAACACATATCATATCACAGTTATTATAATTACGTTATAACACATACAATGATTTAATATCATTTTCATAACATATCATATATATATATATTTATCTATATATATATTATCCAAAAAGCCTTTTAACAGTTTATCAATTCAAGATATTTCACGTATGTGCATTTCCATAACAGTTCACATATATATATCAATCCAACAATAACTTAATAGTTCAATATATCCATTTATCAATTAGCACCTTAGCAATCTGATATATATTTACTCAAAGGTAATTCAATAGTTCAGATACGCAATATTTCAATTATAAATCATTTAGATGCATTTTATAACATTTGTATGTATATCAGCCCGAAAACATTTAAATCATTCAAAATATTTAAGAGTGGGCTCATAGAACTCACCTTATGTCTTTAACTCGTTACACGAACGGAACTTCCGCAACGATTCCCGATTTAACCTAATTTGCGTATCATATGGTGTTAACGCAAGGTTTTATACAATAAACACTTCCTATGTTTATTTTAATATCTTATTATCTTAATAATATCAATTATTAAGTTTATCCCTTTTTTAAGGTCAAATTGACCAAAATGCCCTTTAGGCAGTTATCCTTTTCTTTAATTGATAATATGAAGACGCACATTCCTATAAGTAGACACTCACTCCGGGATCGCCCAGTGTTGGGATGCCATTGCCCAGATGGGATGGCGACACCCCCGCTATTGCCAGAAACCCCAGTGTACAGGTGCCTACCCTTCCGGTCCGCGCGAACTTCTAATAACCGATTAACTCGGTATTTTAAATACTTTATTATTTATCCATTTTAAGCCTATATATACTTATTATATATAAAAACATGTTATCATACCAAAATTCAAGTCCCCAAACTCTCCGGATTATTTTATATTAAATATTCATGTTCCGAAACCCTAATTTCCCATTTTTCTTGATTCTATAGCAAAACTCATTTTTATTCAAAACCGTCTTAGGGTATTATCCATTATAACATTTTATAATATCCTTTAAAATGGCAAAGTTTAATTCAAAATCGTTTACTCGATTTGGGCAAAATAACGTCTAGAAAACCCTAATTTCACCTTTTATTTAATAAATATCAAAACCCTTTATAAAGTGAAATAAACTTAGGGCTTTTGTCTATAATATTATTTTATAATATTCCCTAAAATAATAAGCCCTAATATAGCCCTAATTGATTAATTTAGCAAAACCTTATTTTGAAAACCCTAATTTTATATAATTTTTAATTAAAAATAAAATATTTACGAAACATGAAATTAACTTAGAGCTTTCTTAGTAAACATCATTTTAACATTATCTGCAAAATTTCAGAGCCTAACTCCCGCCCGATCTCCCAATTTTAGCAAAACAAGTCTATGAACCCTAGTTTTAACCCATTTCTAGAACTTGATTATAACAACATTATTATTCAAAATTGATAGAGGGCTTTTGTAGAGCATACCTAGAAACGTGAAACTGCAGGTTTTTAGCTTCTGGATCCTCGTCGTTTGCGAGAATTTCGATCAAGAAAAGGTGGTACGAAGAAGAGGGTTTTTCGAGTGAGAATTCGTGAATTGGTGCGTTTAAACGAACGATTTCGACCTCAATTTATACTGTTGGAGGTCGCCTAGGGTGTAGACACGTACTCCAGGTGATAAGTCGACTGAATCAGCACGTATTCGGACCAAACGTAGCCCCCGAGTCGTCCTCGTGGCGTTTTTACGACTGCACAGCCGCCGCGTATCGCGCCGGAGGAGGGGGTTCCCTCGCGTACCGCGGCTCGAGAATGGGTAAATGACAGAAATGGTCCCTCTAGTTTATATTTATATTTTAAGCCCCAGATTTCTACGAAACTGATATTTTATGTACCGAACTATTATAAAATATGTTAAATAAAGTTTCTAAGGCTCGGGACACTCTCGATGATATACGTATACATACGTATATATTTTTATATATATTTATATATATTTTTCATTATTTACACATTTGGCTCCTCAAACTTTATAATACTTATTATTTTATGTACCGAATCACTTTAGGATATGATTATAATACATTATAAGCCTCGGGGTACTTATAAAAGGTATAGATACGTATAATATCCGTAAGTATTCATAACTTTAAATAAATTACACTTTTAGCCCTTTAACTTTTATCTTATAAATATTAAACCCTAATCTTTTAATGTAATCATCATTGTATGTCTTACAACCTTCTTAAACATATTCTTAACATTCTTGAAGGTTCGGGTTACATATACAATATATATACACATATATATTTGTATAATTACATAAATTACACTTTCTACCCTTTTATTTTCTTGTTAACTATTTAAGCATGCATTTTCCACACGTATAACTATCTAAACACGTATTTCCACATATATATTCATCAAATGAATATTTCACATGTAGTTATGCTATTCAAACATATTTTACACATGTATTTGATATAATGTAATCATGTAGAGGCATTTTCTCCCGGTTATCATTTGTTTCTATCGTATAACTGTTAAGCACGTATTTCATTCAAATAACATGCATATCAATTATCTTTGATATAAAACACGTATCTATCGTATTTTCTTATCTCTTTTATTAATCAACACGTATAACACTATATTTTATCGATTTATTACCCGGTAATGGGTAAACATGCACTTTTCAAATGTTTTAACACGTTTAGCTTTCTAACACATATATCATGTGTATTAATACATTAATCACGCATTTATCAAATTTTGGGATGTTACAACTCTACCCCCCTTAAATAAGGTTTCGTCCCGAAACCTGATTTGTTTACGAATATCTCATCAGTGAGACATTCTTAACTTACCCCTTTCTTTTCTAGGTTGATTTAAGAATCTAACCTAGGCATTCATAATACTTTACTATAGGAACTATCTTGCTCCTAATCCTTCCTTCTAATTGCGATGTAGAACCGCAATACGTATTTCTATATACGATAATCCGTCATTTAGAACGCTTCTATCGAAAGACGTTATTTCTAACTCGTTTGCTTCAAAACCGTAACGATTCTTCAGATGACATTTCAGCTAACTCTTGGAAGAACGTGTCTTCGTGAGTCTTCTAATGCTCCATTCTCGCCCTTTGTATACGTCGAACGTTTATCTACACTTGCATAACTTGATCTTCATTCTTGAATTCCAACAGTCTTTCATTTGCTTACTAATAAGTGATCTATATTCATAAATTTTACTGGTTTGTTTTCCACAGTGGCTCGTACTATCTACTTACACGAGACTAACTCTAGTCCACTTCTCGTTGTATCTCAGGTGTATATATATAAGATGTACCAGCGGCGTATCTACCACACCTTTGATACAACCAGAGGTGTAATAGTCCTAGCCTAGTGTAAGATGACATTACTATTCTAACCACAACAAAGTCAGTATAATTTATGACTATCTATCATTTACTTTCAATAAACTAGTTGGACATCCGGATTAATGCTTTCATTTCTCGAGTGTAAATACTACTATTGCAATCTTCAAGTCTTCTGGAAATTCTTTAACATATGACGTTCGTTATCTAAGGCCGTCTCATTATAGAAAATTTCTCAGAAATTTTTTTTAACACATAACGTTCAATTTTCTAAGGTAGTTACGATCGAAAGGATTCTTGATCCTACTAATGGCCTATCAAGCAATTCGTAAAACCATTCGATAGAACTTATAATAACGTTAAAGTCATTACACGTATTCAAGCAACCTATTTATCGAGAAATGTACCTGAGGTCACATCAGGTCCTTCGATAGCAATTAGGTTGTAAACTTTACTCTTGGCTCCTGAAGCTGGGACTGATCTCAATGGCATCGGGTTTCTTACTATCTTAGGGAAATTTGCTTTAACATGCCCCGGGCTCCCACACTCATAGCATTTCTTAGCTTCCGGACAACTGTTAGCGTAGTGTCCTTCCTTTCCACACCTATAGCAACTCGTTGGTTTGACCTAACACTCTCCATGATGATACTTGTTACAATTACGACACTTAGGCTTGTTGCCTTTCGAATCTTCCTTCTGCTTCTTGTTGACATCTTTGTTGCTCTTCTTTAATTTCTCTCCAGACTCAGATAACTTCCTTTTTGCTTCAATTGGTCTTCCTTCGTCGTCATATTCTTCTTCATAAACTATAGCACTAATATCAATTGCTTCCTGGTACGTCTTTGGAACATGAGGCCTAACTATCTTCCTTATAGCAGCTGGAAGGGCCTGAACGTATCTTTTCACTTTTTCTTCTTCAGGTGTTACCAACCTTGGCACTAACCTTGCCATCTCGTCAAACTTGCTCGTGAACTCTTGATGAGTCATAGTACCTGCTTCTAACTTTAGAAAGTTAATCTCGATTCTCTCCAGCTCGTGTTTTGGGCAAAACTTGTTCATTACTAGCGTCTTCAAGTCATTCCACCTCATAGCAGCAACAACTTGCTCGCCTTGGGATTGTAGAATCGAGTCCCACCAAAATAATGCTTCTCCTTTGAAGGAATGGGTTGCATACTTTACCGCTTGATCTGGACGACACTCACTAATACCTATCACAGCTTCCATCTCTCGAATCCAACGAACAGTCGAACTTGCATCTCTCTGCCCTTCAAATGACGGAGGCCTACATCCGCTAAACGATTTGAAGGAACATCCGCGATTGGCATTTCCTGCACCTTCAGCAGCATCACCATTGGCTCCTCTGGCTCCCGCTCCGTTTGCACCTCCACCAGCAGCTCCATAAAGTTGAGCGATCAAATTAGGCAACGCCGCCTGAAACATTTGATTTACTTCTGCCGCCATAGCTGCTCGTTGTTCGTTAGTAAAGACGTTGGCTCTCGCGTTATTCTCTCGTTCGGGATTCACACGCGCACGTCTTCCTGTACCGGTTGCTCTGCCGGCACCCCTACCTCTACCACGTCCGCCTCTTATCATCATCCTACATTCCAGGTGAGTGACATTTCAGAATTTACGTGACGTAAAGTCCCCAAACTTTTGAATACATGATAACCAGATAAGTACCGGTACCAAAGCAATTATATAGTTATGATGTTTTCAAAAACCCAGTTACTTTCATCACAATCCTTCTAAGTGTTCACTCTTCTCTTTATCCCTTTTTACCGGTAACTCTAAGTTAAAACCGGTTCTTGAATCATCTCCCTCACTGATCAAACATTACATCATTGTAAAATTTTCTTTGCACTTGGACATACAATAATTAGGACTTAGGGTATGTTTATGTGACTAATACCAAATCACAATAGCTAATTGCAATCCGATCTTTTCCACACTTCACATACTCTAGATGCTACTTACTATGTCCCTAATGCATTCTCGTTTCTATGGGCACAAGCTATCCTGGCTGGCATCTACATTCCTTATCTCATCCTACTTTGTTTTCCCAGAGTCCTAGTTTAAGTCTAGATACTGCATTAGTACCTAAATCTCTTAAACCTAGGCTCTGATACCAACTTGTGACGCCCACTCCCAGACTTGGCTCTAGAAGGGGTCACGAATCGGATTTACTCATGAACACAAAGTATCAACAGAGATAACTAAGCAGCGGAAATTTTAAACTTTTATTTATTTGCCAAGTACTACAAAATAAGAGATAATATACATAAGGAAATACTATCTGTCACTACGTTTTATTGCTATAACTATGCCAGCTTGCCAACACCCTCCTTCCGTCCGATAGCTTGCCCGTCTAATCCCTTATCACCAGGGCCTTCTCATAACTAGTCGAAGCCTCACCCTGACCTGACATACACACATTTTGGAAAAGGTCAGCTTACGCTGGTGAGTTCTATATTTTAAAAGCTTTACCTCAGCATGAGGTTTAAAACCCTTGGACCTGCAAGATCCCTTTTTCACAGACATTTATCAAGTATAATATATATCACAATTATACAACACATAATATTCCTTAACAGGAAACACCCCCTATAAAACCATTTATCCCGCTATCCCTTCCTACAACCCCAACATTTGTTATCAGTGTAAACCCTGCTAATGTATAAGCAGACAAACCATCTTTGCGGACTGCCGAGTTTACCCCTTTAGGGTATTCCCTATAACGGTCAGTCGCCCTGCTTTCCCCTATTTGCTAACTGCCGAGTTTACCCTTCTAGAGTATTCCCTGTAACGGACAGTTGCACCGCCTTCCCCTATTTGCTTACAACCGAGTTTACCCTTTTAGAGCATTCCCTATAACGGACAGTAGCTTTTTCCCTTTTCTATTTGTAGTGGTCTCTAATCCCATTGAGCAACACTACCTCCTAACTCCCCCTGTACTACTACCCGCCCTTAGTTAAATACCCAAGTGACTTAAGATTATTAGTAAACAGTGATAAGGTCTTCATATACTGCAACAAGTGGACATCCCCCAATTTACCGTTGGTGTATGTATACATGGCGTATCCTCCACACTTCTGATATACCGGGTAACTAATATTATTATGCTTATATATAGGAAGTACCAGCGGCGTATCCACCACATAATAATAAAGTGAATTCATCACTTGTTCTCATATAATCATACATATTCACTATAACGTTTATTAATAAATCCTTTATCACTTGACTATCTAATTTTGAAGCAAATATAACACATATCATATCACAGTTATTATAATTACGTTATAACACATACAATGATTTAATATCATTTTCATAACATATCATATATATATATATATTTATCTATATATATATTATCCAAAAAGCCTTTTAACAGTTTATCAATTCAAGATATTTCACGTATGTGCATTTCCATAACAGTTCATATATATATATCAATCCAACAATAACTTAATAGTTCAATATATCCATTTATCAATTAGCACCTTAGCAATCTGATATATATTTACTCAAAGGTAATTCAATAGTTCAGATACGCAATATTTCAGTTATAAATCATTTAGATGCATTTTATAACATTTGTATGTATATCAGCCCGAAAACATTTAAATCATTCAAAATATTTAAGAGTGGGCTCATAGAACTCACCTTATGTCTTTAACTCGTTACACGAACGGAACTTCCACGATTCCCGATTTAACCTAATTTGCGTATCATATGGTGTTAACGCAAGGTTTTATACAATAAACACTTCCTATGTTTATTTTAATATCTTATTATCTTAATAATATCAATTATTAAGTTTATCCCTTTTTAAGGTCAAATTGACCAAAATTCCCTTTAGGCAGTTATCCTTTTCTTTAATTGATAATATGAAGACGCACATTCCTATAAGTAGACACTCACTCCGGGATCGCCCAGTGTTGGGATGCCATTGCCCAGATGGGATGGCGACACCCCCGCTATTGCCAGAAACCCCAGTGTACAGGTGCCTACCCTTCCGGTCCGCGCGAACTTTTAATAACCGATTAACTCGGTATTTTAAATACTTTATTATTTATCCATTTTAAGCCTATATATACTTATTATATATAAAAACATGTTATCATACCAAAATTCAAGTCCCCAAACTCTCCGGATTATTTTATCTTAAATATTCATGTTCCGAAACCCTAATTTCCCATTTTTCTTGATTCTATAGCAAAACTCATTTTTATTCAAAACCGTCTTAGGGTATTATCCATTATAACATTTTATAATATCCTTTAAAATGGCAAAGCTTAATTCAAAAGCGTTTACTCGATTTGGGCAAAATAACGTCTAGAAAACCGTAATTTCACCTTTTATTTAATAAATATCAAAACCCTTTATAAAGTGAAATAAACTTAGGGCTTTTGTCTATAATATTATTTTATAATATTTCCTAAAATAATAAGCCCTAATATAGCCCTAATTGATTAATTTAGCAAAACCTTATTTTGAAAACCCTAATTTTATATAATTTTTAATTAAAAATACAATATTTCTGAAACATGAAATTAACTTAGGGCTTTCTTAGTAAACATCATTTTAACATTATCTGCAAAATTTCAGAGCCTAACTCCGCCCGATCTCCCAATTTTAGCAAAACAAGTCTATGAACCCTAGTTTTAACCCATTTCTAGAACTTGATTATAACAACAATATTATTCAAAATTGATAGAGGGCTTTTGTAGAGCATACCTAGAAACGTGGAACTGCAGGTTTTTAGCTTCTGGATCCTCGTCGTTTGGGAGAATTTCGATCAAGAAAAGGTGGTACGAAGAAGAGGGTTTTTCGAGTGAGAATTCGTGAATTGGTGCGTTTAAACGAACGATTTCGACCTCAATTTATACTGTTGGAGGTCGCCTAGGGTGTAGACACGTACTCCAGGTGATAAGTCGACTGAATCAGCACGTATTCGGACCAAACGTAGCCCCCGAGTCGTCCTCGTGGTGTTTTTACGACTGCACAGCAGTCGCGTATCGCGCCGGAGGAGGGGGTTCCCTCGCGTACCGCGGCTCGAGAATGGGTAAATGACAGAAATGGTCCCTCTAGTTTATATTTACATTTTAAGCCCCAGATTTCTACGAAACTGATATTTTATGTACCGAACTATTATAAAATATGTTAAATAAAGTTTCTAAGGCTCGGGACACTCTAGATGATATACGTATACATACGTATATATTTTTATATATATTTATATATATTTTTCATTATTTACACATTTGGCCCCTCAAACTTTATAATACTTATTATTTTATGTACCGAATCACTTTAGGATATTATTATAATACATTATAAGCCTCGGGGTACTTATAAAAGGTATAGATACGTATAATATCCGTAAGTATTCATAACTTTAAATAAATTACACTTTTAGCCCTTTAACTTTCATCTTATAAATATTAAACCCTAATCTTTTAATGTAATCATCATTTTATGTCTTACAACCTTCTTAAACATATTTTTAACATTCTCGAAGGTTCGGGTTACATATAACAATATATATACACATATATATTTGTATAATTACATAAATTACACTTTCTACCCTTTTATTTTCTTGTTAACTATTTAAGCATGCATTTTCCACACGTATAACTATCTAAACACGTATTTCCACATATATATTCATCAAATGAATATTTCACATGTAGATATGCTATTCAAACATATTTTACACATGTATTTGATATAATGTAATCATGTAGAGGCATTTTCTCCCGGTTATCATTTGTTTCTATCGTATAACTGTTAAGCACGTATTTTATTCAAATAACATGCATATAATTATCTTTGATATAAAACACGTATCTATCGTATTTTCTTATCTCTTTTATTAATCAACACGTATAACACTATATTTTATCGATTTATTACCCGGTAATGGGTAAACATGCACTTTTCAAACGTTTTAACACGTTTAGCTTTCTAACACATATATCATGTGTATTAATACATTAATCACGTATTTATCAAATTTTGGGATGTTACAAATTTTGGGTGTGACACATTTTTGAGATAGCTCGAGATGATGTGTTTCTGCAACATTATATTATTTAAATGGTAGTATCGTAATACATGCGTGTATACATATACATATACATATACATATACATATACATATACATATACATATACATATACATATACATATACATATACATATACATATACATATACATATACATATACATATACATATACATATACATATACATATACATATACATATACGTATACGTATACGTATACATATACGTATACGTATACGTATACATATACGTATACGTATACATATACGTATACGTATACATATACGTATACATATACATATACGTATACGTATACGTATACGTATACGTATACGTATACATATACATATACATATACATATACATATATCATATACATATACATATACATATACATATACATATACATATACATATACATACCACTTTGGATATTGTATCCTTCGATGCGAACTTGCTGCCATCCGTCATTTTCTCTATACTTGGTCCCTCCTCAATGTTGTCGATCACCGTTGTAGTAGGGACATCCAAATCGAAACATATTAGACAAGAATGATGGTCCTCCAAAATCGTGTAAAACCCGTATACAATTTGATGTCAAACATTACCCAAATACTTTATTAAAATATGGTCCCGAAACTTCTTTACAAAATACGTGAGTTGTCAATCATTGATGTCAGTATTGTGACTAAACTTTTACAAAACACATCAACTAGTTTGACATCCTTAACGGTTAACACCATTTACATGTTTATACACACCAAAATACGGAACGGTTTAGCAAATCTTCTCGTGAATCGGTTCTTGAAGCCTTGATGAGTATCATTCAAGCTTTCGCCTTACCTACAATTCACTCACTTTCAATAGTGAGTTTTTATTGCTTAACATATATAAAACAGTGATCACAAGAAAAATAATAAACAAAGTCAGGGAATGGGTTCTAGGCGTATCGCCTAGAACTTACCCATTACCAGGCGATATGCTTGCAAGTGTAGGCGTATCGCCTACTGCCCTGGATGTTCCAGGCGATACGCCTGGAACCAGATTTCCAGGGATTTAGCTAATTCTCGGCCAGTTCTATACTTAGCCAAAATTTTGGTCCCTTTACCCTGTTTGCACCAGAATTCACCCAGCTGGTTTCCTATCATCTTTCAAGTGTTTCAACACTTATATTTTGCTTCTAAACATATGTTTTAGACATGTAAACATACCTCGATCGATTTCTAGCACAATTTGCATTAACGGGATCCCTCCGACCCATTTGACCCACTAAGGAATTTCTTGTGGTAGCCCTCTAAGACTACCATCCAGAATTTACCCATCACGTGAAATTTTTTACTAGAAACATTTTGCAAGCAATATAACCACATAAAATTTGTATGTGAACTAACAATTAGTTCTATGCTTCCGTTATGAGCCTAGCTTTACGCATTACCACTATGCTAAGTTTTTGACAAAAATTCATATAATTTCACTCTACTTGTCACTGGTTCACCATATCAATTTAGTTGATATCCAAATGACCCTTGTTCCTTATTTGACCCGTTAAGACGGGTCCTTGCCCTTGGCTTACCCCAATGCCTAACTTGACCACATATAAGTCTTGGAATCTATGGTTCTATAACCATTTATGATTCCTTTCTCTCATTACTTGGCATGGACTTTATAAGCCCATTTCCGCCATTGTAACTTTCATTCGTTATATGATTCCTCCGAATCTTTTCTATGGTCAAGTTGGTCATTGTGGAACCCTTTGGCTTTGGGCTTCATGGCTCCTAGAACCATTCGTCACCCATTTACAAATTTATAGTTTGTTTTATTGATATGTAAATACACATGTACTCATCTACTTCATGTAACATAAATAATGTTACCTTTAGAGCTTGATCCACCGCTTCCACTAACTCCGTAGTTATTCCCTTGATCACCTTGATTTCCTAATGGGTCACTAACAATGTTAGGACCTTAAACGTAGTACTATTTTACCACCTTATCAATAACATGATTTCTATGCTACACATACACATTAAAATTTCACATAGATGGAAATCAAGCATATTCATCAAGTTTGCACTTAGCTTCATGTTTTCATTGACACTACCATACAAATTGAGGCATTTAATATCCATGCTGGCTAATGCACATAATTTCACCAAGTTGGCTAAAGTTTTTGTGAGCATATGGTTTCCTATGACCATTCGAGATTAACTTTAGCCAATTCATTGTCTTACTCACATTTTAACTCTCTTAAGTATTTTATCAAACACCTTGTGTGCACCCATGGATGCACACTCAATGCCCCAACCCTTGAACCTCCAATCCACCAATTTACATGTTGTTGGTGAAATCTTTCACCAACCCAACATCAATGAATTCATATGGCACCATAATTCAAACGAGAATTCAAACAATGGAAGCAATTTCATGAACATCATATGTGGTCACTTAACATGTAAGTCCAAGTATAAGATTTTGGTGACTACTTCACCAATTTACAATCAAATTAGAGATTTAAGCATCATAAAAAAAGTTCCCAACACCATAGGAATCACACACAACAACAAATTAGAGATTTAAGCATCATTATTGTACGATTGAATTATGAAACTCGAATGTTTGATTTATTATGGTTGTATTTTTCCGACTTTTATAAAAAGTGATTTTTTTTCTTAAATGGGTAACCCATCCGGTTCCCCGTATCCGACGGGTTTTCTTTTACCCGTACCCGTCGGATATTAGGCGGGGTGGGGGTGGGGATGGGTATGGGGACTTAGTTCGGGTACGGGTACGGGTAATGAAGCCCCCGCTATTACCCGCACCCGTTTGCATCACTAGTTACAACGTCTCTGTATACCATCTTACCCGGTATTAAGCTCCCAATCATGTACAACTTTGCTTCAGCCACATATACTGTTTTGAACATGTCCTTCCTGCGTACCACAATGACATCGTTATATACAAGAAATTGGATATCATTAACGTTACTTGTGTTCATTGTTAAATTACCGTCATATTACGCGTGTGCAATATGAATGTGACATCATTCCTCATGCTTGCCAATACGTGTTACCGATACACTAGATATACAAATATGGGTACTTACATGAAATGCAGATTGACCTCTTTTTTGTCTCCTTTTATTGTGCGCTACCCGCATTTGATGACCTTTTCTACCACTTTCTGCGGTGTTCTCTTTTGAGATTCTATGCACGCCAATAGAAACTATCATGCCAACCTTTCTTGGCTGTTCGCGGGTGTGTTTATGTTGATAATTTCCTGCTTTTCCTTACCGGCTTCATCTGCGCCTTTACTTTTGCCCGTTACATTTTCTGCTCCTGTGCTCGGACTTGTGGTGCCATTTCCTTTGCCCTGACATTTCCCAACTTCACTGTCGCAACAATCTTTCCGGTTGCAGCAGGCTTGCCGGATTTTGCAGCCTTGCCGGCTTCTTCCAAGTTTTTCTCGGCTTCTTTCGTTTCTTGAGAACTTTGAGATGGCGACAACAATTCGAATGTTGGCATTGAAGGATCCTTGACGCGCTTTTTCTTCACTTTGTCCTTCACATTTTCTGCTCCTTTTGCCGGCTCTTTGTTTATATCTTCATTTCTTTCAACTTCCACCACATCTTTAAACATTGAATTGTACCTTTCTGCATGCATCTTCACCTCATTGTCATCCGAAAATTTGCCAATGCTTTTTTTAAAACCTT
Source organism: Deinandra increscens subsp. villosa (assembly GCA_039602395.1). Lineage (NCBI taxonomy): Eukaryota > Viridiplantae > Streptophyta > Magnoliopsida > Asterales > Asteraceae > Deinandra > Deinandra increscens. Next base: position 66,452,716 of record JBCNJP010000025.1, read on the forward strand.
CACAGCTGTCTCCTTGTTCGTTTCCATCACCACGAACGTGTGCTCCAATATATCAATGCATTCCTGATACATACATGTAAACAAAATTAGTTTTTCAGTAAAGGTGCACAATGCAACAGTATTACAATGCAACAGTTTTTTCAATACTATACTCTAACTTTCAACTTATACATAATCTTGATCATGTAATACTACCGTAGATATGAATTCATAATCCCGATCATGTACTACAATATTCAATGCACCAACTAACTATAAATAAAACGTACCATTAGATTGTCGCTTTTGGTTCATCCTCCTTGACGTCGCTTGCGTCCCCTTTGTCATCAATGAAAACTCTCTTGCCTTGCCAATACCAAACCCCTCGTTATCTATCTCATATATTTTCCTGGCGGACATGTTCCTCTTTGTCCAGAATCTGATAGGGGTCGACTCGTTCTTCCGGAAACGCCTCGCACTTCGTTCCATCCACGTACACCATTTGCGTGTTTGAAAACGCTGGAGCGTATGGATCGGCTTAGTTCGACATGAATTATGTAATAGACACGAGAACAAACGGTGTAAATAACAATGCTCAATCTCTCATTAATATCGTAACATATTACAGAGAGAATCAGAACACAAAACACAAACTAGCTTAACACTCGCTCAAAAACTCTACTGAAGAAATTAGTTACAAAGACAAAGCTACAACCTATATATAGACATCGGCCGACCGAACTCCTAAGCTTGTCCGAACCTCAGGTTTGGCTAAGGTTCGGCCGGGGTTCGGCCAGAGTTCGGCCAACAACAAAATAGTTGTAATCTTCAAGTCTTCAATGCTTTGTCTGATCCAGTACGTTGCCACATAATGTATCAACAAAGTCCCCTTAGGAACTGTTGGACCGTTCTTTATCAGCCTTGAACATCAGCAGCCTCATCTCCCTCTCCAGACCAATCTCATGGAACTGCAATGACTGCTCCATATAATCAGGATGATACAGGATCTGATTGTGATAGAACACATTTATATCAGCCTTGGACAAATTGATCAGCCACATCAGGACATAAATCTTCACAACTCGGTTCTGTTCTTTCAGCACAATCACAGCCTCACCAGTCTTCTCGTTATAGTACCACCACCTCAAATCTTTGATGAAATCAAGCTCCATCTTTTTCATCACATCAGGTTTCTTCTTGAAGACCAAGATTATCAGCTTCTTACCAGTTCTTTCATGAATTCTTGTTCGGGATCGACGCCTTTTGGGTTTTTGAGGATCCAAGAATTGAAATCCATCTCGGCATTCCCTCTCAATTATACTCTTGAAATATAAACCCTTCCAATCAGTGCCATAGTTGCACAAAGGCTTTCAGGTCAGGTCACGAATATCCCAAACTGGCAGTTCATGTTGATGTTTAATCCCGTAGTACTTCAAACTGTCAGAATACATCCAGCTGATAATATCGCCTAAAGCTTGACCCTTGAATTTAACAAACAATCTTTGCTTAATTGGCTTCACAGGAGGAACATAGTTGGCATGAAACGTCTTCATATATTCATCAAATGCCCAACGTTGTTCTTGTTCCTTAACCTCTTTAGCAACCCGGTCTTCAGGCTTCTCTGCTTCTTTCTTCTTTAATATTTCTTTAGCCTCGACACCTTTTTCTTTAGGAAACACTTCAAACTCATCACCAAACTGATTGTTTTTGAAATTTGAGTATAAGTCTGGATATTCTTCTTCAGTAATATCTTCTATCTCAACTTCTTCCTCAAATATATCTTCAACATCTTCATCTGATTCTGATTCAGATGATTCATATTTCCTTGGTGCTGATTCAGAAGCCTTTCTCATTTCTTCATCATCCAGGATCAAATACATCTTGCAACTGTTCAGCCGTCAAATCACCAACAAACTCACCTTCTTCGAGCGTCTGCAACATCTGTTCGAATTCACCCAGACTCGTTGCCGCTTGATTCGATGGGATTAAAGTGATCGGAAATGCTTCTCGAGAATCTTTCTCCCCCTGGGAAGTAGATATCCCAGCACCCGAACCTGTGGTTCCGGTCGGGCCTGATCCTCCACCAACATTCCCTTGAGGATCCTCTTGATCGGGATCATCATTCAGATATCTCATCGGATCTTCATTACAACCCGAACTATCCCCAATCTCCCCCTGAGCTTTAAATTTCTTCATCAAGAACTTTATTTGCTCATCCATTTCAAGAAGCGAATTTGCTCTGAGTCTGACTAGATCTGCTCAACCGCAGGATCTCTTGATCTTTAGCTAAGTCCTGACTCTGCAAGACAGTGATCTGTTGACTTTGAGATTGATTTTGAGCTCTTAATTCAGCATTACTTGTACGTAGCTCAATAATCATCTTCTCTTGCTCCTCAGTCTTAGTCTTCAACACATCAATCTGAGATTGTTGATCATTTAAAGCACTTTGAAGAATACTGGCTTATGAGAATGACACAGAACCTTGTTCAAAGTTGAAATTAACATCTGGTATCGATTGTGAAGAAGCTGCATCGGCTGTTGCTGTAGAGAACACCGGAGTTATGGGAGTTGAACCCATTGGCTGATTCACAAATTGTGCACCAGCACTTGCTGAAGGTGCTGTGCTCACTGTTGTAGACCTATTGGCATTCATGAGATCTTGCAAAAAGTCAAACTGAACATCAGACACTGAAGTCTGAACAGTTGTAGATACTTCTGGCAGAGACTTTGCTGGACTAGTCGATGAAGATACACCGGAACGAGGCTTTAGAATAAACTGTAACCCTTTCTGCCTTCTACCTCTTCCACCAGCAACCGACTTCTTTCTCTTTTGTGATGGAATAACAGAAGAAGAACCAGAAGCTTTCTGTTTTCCTTTGCCATGAACTACATCGGTGTCAGGAATATAATCTTCATCGAACTCAGATGAGGCTACATTGTCGTACACACGATCCTTATAGCGATCGTTGCTCTTGTTTTGGCTGAGTCGGTACGCGAAATGTTCATCGCTACCTTTTCTGAGCTTCACATATTTAGAGTTGATCAAGACACGCACAAACAGATTGTTTGTGTCAGACAAGTCTTCGGAGTCAGCCCCAACATTCATAAACTCCTCATCATCATCAAATTCATCCTCATCTATCAAGGTATTCACCGCAGGTGTCTCAGTCACATTGACAGATACAGGAACTTCCTGTGCTGAGACCACCGGTGGTTGTGAGACAACTGGTTCAGAATTCACTTGTTCTTGATTTACCGGTTCTTGTACAACTGGTATTTGTCGTTTAGGTCTTTTTCACTTTTCCTTGTTGTGGAATTTGATTTTGTTCCTCGATCCAACTGTAATCAAGCTCCTCTGAATCACTACCTTCATCATGACGAGGTGCACCCTGTGCTAGTGCCACATAATCAGCATTCACCAAATGACCAATCAGGCGCTTTAATTTTGGCTGAAATTCTGGTGCCTTCTTCTGATAAGACGCCAAAGCACCCACACTGGCTTCAGTCATGTGTTTCAGTTCCATCTTCTGAGTATTAAGCTTAACCAAATCAGGATACCGATCATTAAGGACCATCTGAAGAAAACTTGGATAGATAGCTGCTTTCTTTTGTCTCTGAGTCAGGTTATCTCTCATGTAATGAAAGATCAACCCAGCAACGTTATATGGTCGGTTCATCACCAAAGCATTTAGTAAAGACATCATCAATTGTTGAACTTCATCGTTCCCGGATATTCTATGTCCCAGACATACCAACAACACGTGCGCCAAATATTTATATGGAACGCTCAGCGAAGATTTGTAGACCCACTCTTTACTTGGATCACCGGTGTACCAAATCCGCTTTAGAAACGCCACATTACCTTCATGAGGAAATTCCAGTGGTGTAGTTATTGTGTCAGATTCCAACTTCAGAACCCTACGAATATCTGCTTCAGTGACTTTAACAGATCGACCTTGAATGGTTGCAACAATTCTGATAGGAGCGTCGGTTATCGTCCGTGCAGTACTCCAGAAATCCAGAATGATATCACGATATACATCACATGGTTGAGTGATTGATTGTATAGTGAATCCTTGATCGTCATAGAAACTCAAAGATCCCGGATCCTCCGAATTTGCCTAGCTTGCCTCGTGCAACGCCAATATGTGCACAAATGTTGTGTTTGTCACCAATTTTCAGTTCGTTTGCCATATCTGAAAACACAAAAGATAAAAAGTTCATTAAATTTCGTGTTATTAACAGATATAATGTGACCTTTCGGATTTTTCCGTATTGCTTGTACCCGATCCATTTTCTGTTCTTGTAATCATGGTTGATGATCAATAAAGGATCTTATCTCAATTTGATGTTTCATTTATCATATGTTTGTGTTTGCTAATGTCGTTGATCGCAATATTCGTAAGTTACTTGGTTATTTGAATTTAATCGCGTATACTCTTGGTTTTTATCATTTTCGTTAATTGGGTTGAAACCGGGTAACTTGGGTGAATCTAAAAACGTGTGATGCTCGTGGGTAATACTAGTCACGCACACGAGTAAGTACATGTGAAGGTTCACAAAAGTTCCAGGTAAAAATGTAATTTACGAAATCTTGATTTTCATGCAATTTCGGTTTTAACCGGAGAACCCGTGAATCTCGAAAATCATATTTTATGGTTTCATATTGTTTTTATATATATATTATGATTGTGGTTAAAATTTGAAGTGGTTTCGAGTTGATTTGGATAGCGAACGAATGGAAGAAAAGAAAAGAAAAAAAAAAACTGCTGGCCACTGGAATCGAACTAGTGACCCCCATGTTGTAACACCAGCGCCCTGACCATTGAGGCAGAGCGAGTTTGTTGTTCCGTAACCAGTTCCATTGCTTATAACGTTTCCTTATCAGGAGCTGTTCGCGACCAGACTTCGAGTCTGACGTATTTTGATCTCCAAAATTCGTTTTTAATCCGTTTTAACTCAAATTTTTCATACCTCATCACTTGTAATCATATAGAAACATTCTAGAACCCTCAAATCCTTTCCATAATCATTTGAATAATTCAAATTAATTATTTTCTTAATTTTTTTAAACTTTCCTTTATCCATATCTCCCAAAATCGAACCCTACGGTCACCCTCTCCTATAAATACCGACTCACATCGCCTCTGGAACATCTACACGACCTAAACCATCAATCAATTTCGTTCCAGAAGCTCTCGATCGCGAATTCAAAAGTCAACGGCCGGAGGTTTGACTAGTCGATTTCAAGACCTTCTGTTCATCTTTCGGGTACTTTCTTTTTACCAACACCTTTGGTTTACAAAATCCTTCGAAACCCTATTCTTCTTTTCTATTCATATAGGGCTAATCGAAAAGTCAACTCTCCACATACACATTTAATTGGGGATAACCATCTAATTCTTAATAGAAGGCCATGGATCTGTTTTTCTTGTGATTATAAACTGATATACAAACTTAATATGATGTTTGATCACTATTAACTATAAGTTTTATAACCAAAGTTTAAATTTTGGTAATAAAAGTAAGAAAAATCAAGACTTTTGATGATAATCACATAATGGAATGTTTGGTTATGTTTTTCAAACAATGCAATCTATTCTGGACTTTTTGTTATGAATATTCATGTGACCTAAACTAGGAAATTGGTCACATACGTGATTTTGTAAAGTTTTGGGCTAAATATGTAAATACTAAAACTTTAGGGTAGAAGTTGTAATTATGATAAAGTTGTTATAATTTTGTTTTACACCTTAAAGAATTGAAAAAAATATATATAATTTAACTCAGAATTTAGAAATGACATAATAGACCCTATAGTTTTGGAAATGACATATAAGTCCCTATACATTTAGAAGTTACACATGACACTTTGTAGTTTAGCACTTTTCCAAATTAGAACCTAAGTTTTGAAATGTTACACTTATAATCCTAAACTTTAGAATTTTTGAATTTAGTTCTACGTCCAGAATAGATTATTTAGGTAAAACGTTTATATTAATACTTGAAACTAATTGGACATGTAGTAACTAGAAGAGTGAAACACCGGTAGTTATGGGACTCTGTCATGAGGTAAGTCTTTGCGCATAAATCCTATCGGACCTGCAGGCTTACCTGGGACGCCCCGATGAGAGTGTAGTAGCTTATAGGCCAAAGCATGTCCGAGAAGTCTAAAGTATTAATATGTTTTAATTTAAGCTTTTAACCTTTTTTATAATAACGTTTCCCTAATGAATTGTGTACTTAAACCCCATCTTGGTCATCCCGATTCTCTATGTTTATCTTTGGTCATCCCATTTACTAGGTGATCATCAGGGTTAGTTGTTTTCGCGCTCGGTGCCATTCTCATCTCTCTAACGCTATCCTCTATGTGAGTACTCATAGCCCCTTTTTGCTTTTATAGTTTTGGGGGTGTAACATGTATTTATATGAAACTCAAACTCTATATGCTTATACGTACTTAAACTCAAATGTGATTCCATGTGTTATGTGTAATTGCTAGTATGTGAACTTATGTGGTATATATTGTTGTATGGTGATCAAACTCAAACTCAAACTCACGCGTAACATTAACTGTAAAAATCCTGGGTTACAATGATAGATCTATTGGTTGACAACCCACCCGTTAAAGCGAGAATGTGATCTCCCTTGGGTGATTGTGAACCTAATTATCAGGGTTGGATTATGCTAGATTATGCATTTGTTTATTGTACTTGCAATTGTCACTTAACTCTTGGATCACATAACTTTTCACTTATGTATGGGTCAAAATCCTATGTTTACTCACCAACTACTTTTGTAGTTGACTTTTTACTTTATACATGTTGCAGGTAATGGTGCTTGAAAGGATGGACTCTATGTGGACATATAGGATTGCTTGGACCTAGTTCGAGACCCTAATAAAATTGAACCTATGTTTGTTTGTTTATTTTGTTTTATTCGAATAATTGTTGGATTATTATTATTATATTTATGAAATGGGTATTTAAGATATATTGCAACTATTAATAGTGTTGTGTGCATCTGGACAATCCTCATACCCCGACATCTTCCGCCGTCGGTTGGGGTGTGACAGATTGGTATCAAAGCCACGGCAATAGGGAACTAGGTTATTAGAATGGCTTGACCTAGACTATTGCTTTAGGCGTCCCGAATGAGTGCCTCATTCTTAGAAGTTTGCATATATGCTTATTTCCATGTCCTTAGGTGCATCTTAGCCATACCCATTTCTTCACACCACTCGATCTCAAACACTCGACACACACATGTACGCACTAAACCCTTTGGGCTTCCTAGCCCTTTCCCTTAGTAATGGTACCTTACGTACCATTTTAGGAAATTGATTTCCTTGATTTTAAACTCTCGTCAGAGATAGGTTTCTAGCAGTAGACATGTAGTAACTGGAAGGGGGAAAACGCCGGTAGCTGGAGTGCTCTGTCATAGACTGGTGTTGCGTATAAATCTTGATCTTCCGTGGGATCTGGGCACCTAACTGGGACCACCTGGTGAGAGCATTGGAACCTATTAGGACAAAGCATGTCATTATACTGCTAGGGACCCAAAATTTCTCTGATTAGTCACGGTGGTAATTTCCCAATCGGGAAATAAGAACCAATCCATTAATTTTTATCTGAGTCACCATGATTTCGTGTTTTATAATTTTATGCTCCTCGATGATACTCGATATTTATGTTCAATTTGATTTCATAATTTCATGATTCTCGAACTCTTATATCTTTCCATATTCCTAAATTGATTATCAACCATGTTATATCCCTCATCTCACAAACTTTCCTTTGCCCTTCAGAATGGCTCGCAACATCCGCGGTGATCGTAGAATGGCTCAGCTCGTCACTCAAAAAATGGCGGCTGTCATCCCAAACATGATGGTCCAGATCCAACAAACCCTGAATGCCAAAAATGCCAATAATGCCAATAATGGTGCTGCTAATTCCACTTGTACTTTCAAGCACTTTAATTCGTGCAATCCTCCAAAGTTTTCCGGCTCTGAAGGTCCTATCGGTCTGATGCAATAGTTTGAGGGCATAGAAAATACCTTCGTGAACAGTGACTGCCCAAAAAACCTGAAGGTTCGCCATTCCACCAGTGCCCTGACTAAGGGTGCGCTCACTTGGTGGAATAACGAAAAGAAAGCTCGGGGGAAGCTGCTGTCAACACCATGACTTGGGACCAACTCAAAACTGCTATGAGAAGAGAATACAGCCCAAGGAACGTAATGAAGAGTCTGGAAGATGAGTTTCGTGACCTAAAGCAGGAAAGTGGAGAGAATCAAGCCTACAAAGAGCGTTTCCATGAGTTTAGGATGTTGCTAACTGACCTGGTTACTCCTGAATTCAGGTGCATTGAGCAATACATTGGCGGGCTTCCTAAGGAGATACGAAATACTGTTTGGGGGAGCAACCCTGAGACACTGGGTGATGCAATTAGTCTTGCGGGGAGATTGACTGATAACCTCGTGAAGGATGGAACTCTAACTAGAAAAGGGTCAAAGAAGGTGGGTAACTCTGAAAAGAATGAGAAAACTGAGAAAAAGGAGTCTGAGACTGGAAAGGAAGTGAAGGTTGAGTCCTCCACCTTCAATTCAAACAAGAAAAAGCGGAAGTCAAAGAATTTTGCAGGGACCACTACACCTACTGCTCCTACTACTCAAGTAGTTCCCTTTGTTCCTCCAACCAAGAGGCAATACACTGGACCTCACCCTGAATGCAACACTTGCAAGCGCCACCATCCCGCACAGGTCCCATGTTGGCTATGCCAAAATTGTGGTCGTTATGGTCACCTAACCCACGCTTGTCGCCAACCACCTCGAGTGCAACCTTTGAGGGCCTAACCAGTGGCTCAAATGCCTGCTTAGCCCTTGATCACTCAAGCACCAAATGTTCGAGTTCACGTTCGAGCTTGTTATAATTGTGGAGATCCTGGTCACCTTCGCAATGCTTGTCCACAACTCTTGGCCCCTAACCCTCCTGCTAATAATAACGCAAATCGTGGTGCACCTGCTCGAGCCTTTGTCATCAATGCCAATCAAGCTCAGGAAAACCAATAAGTGGTCAACGGTATGTTTCTCGTGAATAATAGTTATGCTTCTATATTGTTTGATACTGGTGCCGATAGGAGTTTCGTTTCACTAGATTTTGAACCCTTGCTTGCTATTTCCCGTACTACGCTCGAGTCACCTTTTTCAGTTGAGGTGGCAGACGGAAACCCTGTTCCCCTTGATTCCATTATACGTAATTGTAATTTGACCTTCAATGACCACATTTTCCCTATCGACCTCATTCCCATGCGTCTCGGGGGCTTCGACATCATAGTGGGTATGGACTGGTTGTCTCACCACCATGCAGAACTCGTTTGTCATGACAAAATCATTCGTATCCCTCGCCCCAGACGGACATGTCTTAGTGATTCATGGAGATAAACCTTCGAGTGGGCTAAAACTCATGTCTTGCACTAAGGCCCAAAAGTACTTACGCAAGGACTACGTGGCGTTTCTGGCCAACATTGTGGATGTTCGAGAGAAGGAAAAGAGAATAGAAGACATCCCGATCGTTCGAGACTTCCCAGAAGTCTTTCCTGGTGACTTATCGGGTCTTCCTGCCATTCGTCAAGTCGACTTTCGCATCGATCTTATTCCTGGCGCCACTCCTGTTGCAAAGTCACCTTATGTAAGAACTTTATAAGGTTGGTGGCAACTCAAACACAGCATCCTTTGCTTTTGTGCTCATTTGTATATCTTTCACTTTGCTTGTATCTTGTACTTGGACAATTATCTTAAATGTTTATATTAATCACTCAAGTATTTGATGTTATGTATGTCATGTTTAATGTCTTAACTTGTGTTGATTATTGATATTGGAGAAATTGCCCTTGTACATTTCATTTGTAGTATGAATGTCTGATTCCAAGTTCTGGGTCATTTCATGATAACTTGCTTGGCAAATGTTAATAACTGAATGTGTCTTTGTAATAACAACCCTTAATGATTCAATAATGATAATTGACATTTCCGGAGCGTACTTTGTGATTTCTGAACTTTCTTGGCGACTTGGGATTATCTCTTGGCGATTTAGGCATTGCCCTTGGCGTCCTCGCCAAGCTTGGCGACCTCACCAAACTTGGTGATTTGTTCTTGGCGACTTGGACAATGCTTGGCGATCTGAGCTTGGCGACCTCGCCATCCCTTGGCGACCTCACCAAGGTTGGCGACCTCACCAAACCTTGGCGAGGTCACCAACCAGCCTTGGCGACTTCACATTGGTTCTGGCGACTTCAGTGTTGTTCTTGGCGATCTCGTCAGTCTGATGTCATAAATTTCACTAACTTCAATAACATTCTCTTGATTTCAGTGCAATCACGACCTGTGCTCTCTCTAGTATAAATAGCCACACTAGAATAACCCTAAAAACAACGTTGGACGGCTGTTTGAAGATAGAGAACAATTGTGTGTGAAAACCCTCAAGTTCTTGAGTTTCAGAGGCGAAATCTAAGGATTTCAACAAGCAAACACTATGATTTGATCATGGATTCATGATTTCCGCACTTGAATCTGTGTATTGGATGAGTAAAGGCTCAAATCGGTCCTGACACCTTATCGCCTTGCGCCCTCTGAAATGCAGGAGTTATCCAAACAACTCCAAGAGCTTTCTGATAAAGGGTTCATTCGACCCAGTTCCTTGTCTTGGGGAGTACCTGTTCTTTTCGCTAAAAAGAAAGATGGTACATTTCGGATGTGCATAGACTATCGCGAGCTCAATAAACTCACCATTAAAAATCGCTACCCGTTGCCTCGCATTGACGATCTTTTCGATCAACTCCAGGGTGCCACTTGTTTCTCGAAGATCGACCTTCGTTCTGGTTATCACCAACTTCGCGTTTCTGAGGATGACATTCCAAAAACCGCATTTCGCATTCGCTATGGTCATTTTGAGTTCACCGTCATCCTTTCGGGTTAACAAACGCGCCTACAATATTCATGGACCTCATGAATCGTGTTTGTAAACCCTATCTTGATAAATTCGTCATCGTCTTCATCGATGATATCCTCATTTACTCAAAGTCAAGATCTGAGCACGAAACTCACCTACATCTGATTTTGGAACTCCTAAAGAAAGAGCAACTTTACGCCAAATTCTCTAAATGTGAATTTTGGCTTGAGGAATTTTAATTTTTAGGGCACATTGTCAACAACAAAGGTATCCATGTTGACCCTGCATAGAGCAAAGCTGTTAAGGATTGGGATGCACCTACCACTCCTTCTGAAGTCCGCTCATTTCTTGGGCTAGCGGGCTATTATCGGCGCTTCATTGAAAATTTCTCAAGGATCGCAGTACACTCACAGCCTTAACACAAAAAGGCAAACCTTTCGTGTGGGGTCCTAACCAGGAAGAGGCATTCCAGATTCTCAAACAAAAGGTATGCGATGCTCCGATCCTGACTCTTCCTGATGGGAACGACGACTTTGTTGTCTATTGCGATGGCTCAAATCAGGGCCTTGGTTGTGTACTCATGCAACGAGGGAAGGTGATTGCATACGGGTCAAGGCAACTCAAGAAACATGAGAAAAATTACACCGACCAGCCCCATGAGATCTCGCACGCTTGGGGCTGCGTTCGCTGTTGTCTACTTGGGAAGGCGAATGTCGTGGCCGACGCACGCGATTTCAAAACTATCACCTCTCAGGGTACTCATAAATTGTCTGATCTTCACACTCGCATCTTTGAGGCTCAACATGTTTAAGTCACGGAAGGAACTATGTATGAGGAAATGTCATGTGGCGCAGAACTCCAACTCGAAGCTAAATCTAACGGTCTCTTGTATTTCTTGAATCGTCTCTGGGTTACTGACCGGAACGATCTTCGTGCGATGATCTTGAACGAGGCCCATAAGTCTCGTTACTCTATCCATCCTGGCGCAGATAAAATGTACCAGGACCTTCGAGCTCACTATTGGTGGCCTGGCATGAAAAAGACATAGCACTTTTCATGGCTAAATGTCTCACATGCTCTAAGGTAAAGGCCGAGCATCAACGACCCTCTGGTTTACTCGAGCAGCCAGAAATTCCTGTTTGGAAGTGGGAAAATATAGCGATGGACTTCATCACTAAACTCCCACGTACTTCCAAGGGTCATGATAGTATTTGGGTCATAGTCGACCGTTTGACGAAATCCGCCCATTTCATCGCCATTCGCGAGAACTATGGAGGCGAGAAATTGGCTCGCATCTACATCGACGAAATCGTTAGTCATCATGGTACTCCTCTGAGTATCATTTCCGATCGCGATGGTCGATTCATTTCCCATTTTTGGAAATCCCTTCAAACTGCCTTGGGGACTCATTTGGACCTCAGCACTGCCTATCATCTGCAAACTGATGGTCAGTCTGAGCACACCATTCAGACACTCGAGGATATGCTCCGCTCCTGCGTAATCGATTTCGGTGGAAATTGGGACTCTCATTTACCTTTAATCGAATTCTCATATAATAATAGTTGTAAATACCCTGAATTTTCGGCTGATAATCCAGGGTACAGGTACAGGCCAGGGACAGGAGTGACCCAGGAATTGAATGACCCAGAATTTAACAGGTAAAGTTCAAGTGACCCTGAATGTACCAGAAACGACGTAATGTATCGGGGTGTTTCTATAATCCAGGGAAGTCTATATTTACGTTACTCATTTTGGTTATATATTATGATGACCCATGATGAGTCTAATCCAGGGTCACCCTTATTTTATAGATGACCCAGCATGTGGAAATGACCCTGCATGCTAGGACATCGTTACTAACGTATTTTGTGCCTTTATCTAAGTGACGACAGGTTGACAAAGTCACTCAAACGGTTGAATAAGGAAAGCTGAAGACTCATTTAGCACGTGGTCAAAGTCAGTTGGCTGGAAACTCGGTCAACTAACGGAAAGAGACGTTGAAGAGGAGATCCCTGAAATATCGGAAGAACAGTTGAAGACCCCTGGAATATCGGACGAGTCATTGGAGCTCTCGGAGTATAAATAGGACCTTTAGTCGTTTATTTTCGATTCATTCGAGCTTTACTCATTGTATTCTCGTACTTTTCATCTGCAAACTCAAGTGTACTCAAACATTTAAGTGATCAATAAATTGGTAGCGTGTGTTATCGCTACCCGGGGTTTTTGTGCCGGCGGTGCCTTAGAGACATCTAAGGGCTAAGGGCTTTTCCCTAGTAAAAATTCTCGGTGTTCCTGCTTACATTTAAGGTTTCATTTGTGTTATCCAAATTATCAAACAATTACTTGATTTAATTCACGTTTTGCCCAGGATTTTACGTGTTGCCCCTAGAATTCGACTACTGTCCTAGGATTTTTGCAAACTTTCTTCACAAATTGATCTTTGGCACTAAACCTCAATCAAATTTGGTTCAATTTTTACTAATCTAGCTTTGGTAATTTTTAGCCAAAACAATAGTTATCACTCAAGCATCGGTATGGCACCTTTCGAAGCGCTCTATGGTCGAAAATGTTGGTCACCCATATGTTGGAACGAATTCGGTGAAGCACAAATTACTGGTCCCGAACTGATTCAGGAAACTACCGACAAAATTTCTCAGATTCGTGACCACTTGCTTGCTGCTAGGAGTCGTCAAAAGAGTTACGCTGATAGACGATGAAAGCCCCTGGAATTTGATGTCGGCGACTTAGTTCTACTAAAGGTATCCCCTTGGAAAGGAGTCGTGCGATTTGGTAAAAAGGGGAAACTAGCACCTCGATATGTGGGTCCATTCAAAATCCTTGAAAGGGTTGGGAAAGTGGCCTACAGACTTGATCTACCTCCTAAGCTTGCCAACGTTCATCCCACTTTTCATGTATCAAATCTTCATAAATGTCTCGCGGATGAAAATCTTCAGATACCGCTGGAAGATGTTCACATTGATAAATCCCTGCATTTTGTTGAGAAACCTGTGGAGATTATGGATCGTGAATTCAAGCAACTCAAGCGCAACCGTATTCCAATTGTCAAGATTCGTTGGGTGTCTAAACGTGGACCAGAGTTCACCTGGGAACGTGAAGACCAAATGAAGATCAAGTATCCACATTTGTTCGAGCAGTCTTCTCGAGATTAATTTCGGGACGAAATTCCCTAAAGTAGGGGAGACTATGACCTTTCGAATTTTTCCGTATTGCTTGTACCCGATCCATTTTCTGTTCTTGTAATCATGGTTGATGATCAATAAAGGATCTTATCTCAATTTGATGTTTCATTTATCATATGTTTGTGTTTGCTAATGTCGTTGATCGCAATATTCGTAAGTTACTTGGTTATTTGAATTTAATCGCGTATACTCTTGGTTTTTATCATTTTCGTAAATTGGGTTGAAACCGGGTAACTTGGGTGAATCTAAAAACGTGTGATGCTCGTGGGTAATACTAGTCACGCACACGAGTAAGTACATGTGAAGGTTCACAAAAGTTCCAGGTAAAAACGTAATTTACGAAATCTTGATTTTCATGCAATTTCGGTTTTAACCGGAGAACCCGTGAATCTCGAAAATCATATTTTATGGTTTCATATTGTTTTTATATATCTATTATAATTGTGGTTAAAATTTCAAGTGGTTTCGAGTTGATTTGGATAGCGAACGAATGGAAGAAAAGAAAAAAAAAGAAACTGCTGGCCACTGGAATCGAACCAGTGACCCCCATGTTGTAACACCAGCGCCCTGACCATTGAGGCAGAGCTAGTTTGTTGTTCCATAACAAGTTCCATTGATTATAACGTTTCCTTATCAGGAGTTGTTCGCGACCAGACTTCGAGTCTGACGTATTTTGATCTCCAAAATTCGTTTTTAATCCGTTTTAACTCAAATTTTCCATACCTCATCACTTGTAATCATATAGGAACATTCTAGAACCCTCAAATCCTTTCCATAATCGTTTGAATCAATCAAATTAATTAGTTTCTTAATTTTTTTTAAACTTTCCTTTATCCATATCTCCCAAAATCGAACCCGACGGTCACCCTCTCCTATAAATACCGACTCACATCGCCTCTGGAACATCTACACGACCTAAACCATCAATCAATTTCGTTCCAGAAGCTCTCGATCGTGAATTCAAAAGTCAACGGCCGGAGGTTTGACCAGTCGATTTCAAGACCTTCTGTTCATCTTTCGGGTACTTTCTTTTTACCAACACCTTTGTTTTACAAAATCCTTCGAAACCCTATTCTTCTTTTCTGTTCATATAGGGCTAATCGAAAAGTCAACTCTCCCCATACACATTTAATTGGGGATAACCATCTAATTCTTAATAAAAGGCCATGGATCTGTTTTTCTTGTGATATAAACTGATATACAAACTTAATATGATGTTTTATCACTATTAACTATAAGTTTTATAATCAAAGTTTAAATTTTAGTAATAAAAGTAAGAAAAATCAAGACTTTTGATGATAATCACATAATGGAATGTTTGGTTATGTTTTTCAAACAATGCAATCTATTCTAGACTTTTTGTTATGAATATTCATGTGACCTAAAGTAGGAAATTGGTCACAAACGCGATTTTGTAAAGTTTTGGGCTAAATATGTAAATACTAAAACTTTAGGGTAGAAGTTGTAATTATGATAAAGTTGTTATAATTTTGTTTTACACCTTAGAGAATTGAAAAAAATATATATATAATTTAACTCAGAATTTAGAAATGACATAATAGACCCTATAGTTTTAGAAATGACATATAAGTCCCTATACATTTAGAAGTTACACATGACACTTTGTAGTTTAGCACTTTTCCAAATTAGAACCTAAGTTTTAAAATGTTACACTTATAATCCTAAACTTTAGAATTTTTGAATTTAGTTCTAAGTCCAGAATAGATTATTTAGGTAAAACGATTATATTAATACTTGAAACTAATTGGACATGTAGTAACTGGAAGAGTGAAACACCGGTAGTTGTGGGACTCTGTCATGAGGTAAGTCTTTGCGCATAGATCCTATCGGACCTGCAGGCTTACCTGGGACGCCCCGATGAGAGTGTAGTAGCTTATAGGCCAAAGCATGTCCGAGAAGTCTAAACTATTAATATGTTTTCATTTAACCTTTTAACCTTTTAAATAATTTAAATAATAACGTCTCCCCAATTAATTGTGTACTTAAACCCCATCTTGGTCATCCCGATTCTCTATGTTTATTTTTGGTCATCCCATTTACTAGGTGATCATCAGGGTTAGTTGTTTCCGCGCTCGGTGCCATTCTCATCTCTCTAACGCTATCCTCTATGTGAGTACTCATAGCCCCTTTTTGCTTTTATAGTTTTGGGGTGTAACATGTATTTATATGAAACTCAAACTCTATATGCTTATACGTACTTAAACTCAAATGCGATTCTATGTGTTATGTGTAATTGCTAGTATGTGAACTTATGTGGTATATATTGTTGTATGGTGATCAAACTCACGCGTAACATTAACTGTAAAAAGCCTGGGTTACAATGATAGATCTATTAGTTGACAGTCAACCCGTTAAAGCAAGAATGTGATCTCCCTTGGGTGATTGTGAACCTAATTTTCAGGGTTGGATTATGCTAGATTATGCATTTGTTTATTGTACTTGTAATTGTCACTTAACTCTTGGATCGCATAACTTTTCACTTATGTATGGGTCAAAACCCTATGTTTACTCACCAACTACTTTTGTAGTTGACTTTTTACTTTATACATGTTGCAGGAAATGGTGCTTGATAGGATGAACTCTATGTGGACATATAGGATTGCTTGGACCTAGTTTGAGACCCTAATAAAATTGAACCTATGTTTGTTTGTTTATTTCGTTTTATTCGAATAATTGTTGGATTATTATTATTATTATATTTATGAAATGGGTATTTAAGATATATTGCAACTATTAATAGTGTTGTGTGCATCTGGACAATCCTCATACCCCGACATCTTCGCCTTCGGTTGGGGTGTGACATATAATCACCGATTTCGTCAGTTCATTGTCGTTTGCGTAAACGAACAACTTTTTTAACAAAAATTTTGACCCACCGAACTCCGTCCAAGCCTCGTCCGAACTCCAAGTTCGGAGCCTGACGAACTCCGAAGAGTTTGAATTCCAAAAACAGTGATCTAGACACTTAAAACAGTCGGAATGGTTTTTCAAACAAAAATCCACAACCAGTGATCAAAAACTGAATCTAATACCACCATTGTACTCGGAATCAAGAAACCTACCTAGAACAAGTGTCAAAACAGTCAAACAATAGCTAAATCAAAAGTTCAAATTTTGGACAGCAGTTCGGTGTAAGTTCGGAGTAAACAGGAATAATGACCTCCGAACTTCAAATTCGGACTATTTATAAGTTGTGAAGTTCGGACCGCCGAACTCCCTCCGAACTCCTCTTTCGGACAAACAGTTCCTCCGAACGCTCTCTGAACTTCATCTTCGGCGCCTCCAAACCTTGTTCGAATGTGAACTTCGGACCCTCTGAAATTCGGGTTCGGACGTCCGAACTTCAGGTTTGGACTTTTAAAAAATTTTCAATTTTAGCCCCTGATTTTGATGAATCTTCAAATTGAACCCCGAAAGTTTAAAATTTGTCAATTTGCTTCAAACTTCGTTCAATTCAATGATGAGTTTTCTGGAAAAAAATCCGTTTGGTTGTCTCCGGCACAATTTTGAATTTTTCACTAACGGTTGATCGAAAATAAAGCAGAATCAAGATCTTTTGGATTTTTATAAACTTTCAAACACACCGTAAATCATTTTGGATTTTTACAAAATTATGCTAAAACACACCTAAATCTTTTTGTGATTTTCAGATATTCAAGTAACAAACCAAACAGATATTTAATAACCGAATTAAGAACTAATATAACTTAAATGTTTTTGCGAGAAAGATCCGGACGCGAGATCATATCAGCTAATGTGCATCAGACACACTTCAATTTCATTTTTAATTAGCATGCAAATCAAGTTGGCAGCAAATACAACTTTTCAGTTTATTTCAGTTTGGGCAGATCAATTTTTATAGCTTTCTGATATGTTAAGGTATGATTTAGCATGCACTGATAATATGATAGCCCACACAATCAGAAATACCGGTAATCTGGCTTATTCTATTTATTTATTTTTTTTTATTTTTCACAGAATTTGATTCCCACCGAGATTTATCGTCCATGGTGTTTCATGCAAAAATAAAGCAGAACCCTAAACAAACAACAATTAGGTCGGCCGGTAGGCACGCAGAGAAAGTCCGATTGTTAAGGAAAATAAAAAAATAGAAAATAAAGCGGAAATTGTATAACCCAACAACAATCAGGTCGGTGCTCCCGCACACGTAGAGAAAGTCCGATGAGTTATACGAAACACCAAAGAAAATAAAGCAAAACGTCAAACGAACACCAATCAGGTCGATCTTTCGATACGCAGAGAAAGGCCAATCGTTTGACAAAATAAAGAAAATCAAACAAGTTTAATCTTTGAAAAATGAAAGCATGTATACACCAGAACATCTCCTATTTTGTTTTTGCTTTTTCATTTTATTTAATGCCAAGATCACACAACATCCGTCATTATGTGCCTCACACTTAATCAAGCAGATTTTTATGTTTATATCATACTAGCATATATCAAATTTTCCCTCACACATTTAACTAACCAAACAAGTACCTACAGCCTTTATTTTTTACTTTATCCGTGGTTGATAACACACGCCGATTTAATATCACTTCTCGCTTGGTCGGATCAATTTCTCAATTTTGGTTTTTCCATTTTTTTATGCTTTTGCATTTTTCCATTTTTTTTATATTTTCTGATTTTCTCCCCCTAAAGTACAAAACTCTATTTTTGGATTTTTGTAATAAGAAAAGAAAAACATACAACGAAAAATAAACAAAAGAAAAAATGATCAACCAAAAGCTACTCAACAGGTAACTTTTGTATGTCGTTGATTTGCAAAAGATAACGAAATCGGGTTTTGTCAAATGCTTTCGTAGAAAGATCCGCTTTTTGAAAGTCAGTATGGATCTTTTGCAGATCAATCAAGTGTTTTTCAAAACAATCACGTATGAAGTGATATCGGATGTCAATATGTTTTGTTTTAGAGTGGTGAACGGGGTTTTTAGTTATATGGCAGCCGAGTTATCTATATATATGGGAGTAGTAAGAAAATTCAAACCGTAATCCCGCATCTGCTGTTATATCCATAAAACCTGAGAGCAGCAACTTGCAGCCGCTATATATTCAGCTTCAGCGTGGATGTACAACAAAAGTCTGCTTCTTACACTGCTATGATACCAACCGATCGCCGAGAAACTAACATCCGGCCGTGGTTGACTTGAAGTTAATCTTGCAACCGCCGTAGTCCGAATCCGAATAGGCCGACATGTCAAACTTATCATCATGAGGATACCAGATCCCGAGATCTGAGTTACACTTCAGATAAGCTAGAATCCTCTTGACTGCTTCCATGTGAGAAACCCGAGGTGCTGCTTGGTACCTGGCACACAAACATACATGAAACATAATATCAGGTCAACTAGCTGTAAGATACATCAATGAACCTATCATTGCCCTATACCGAGTGACATCTACTGTTTCACCCTCGTCGTCAGGACAAAGGCCATGCAATAGCTGAATTAGAGTTCCAGGAATGCGAACATCTTCAACTTCGAATCGACTCAGAACATCTTTCACATACTTCGTCTGATGTATGAAGATTCCCTTGTCAGATTGCTGAACTTGTAAGCCCAAGAAGAATGACATCTCCCCCATTGAACTCATCTCGAACCTGGTTTGCATCAATTTCTCGAAATCCTTCGATAATTGTTCGTTTGAGCTGCCAAAAATAATATCATCCACATAAATTTGTACCAATAGCAGATCCTCCCCCGTTTTTCGACAAAATAATGTAGAATCAACCAACCCACGCTTAAATCCATTGTCGAGTAGATAAGTGGAGAACGTCTCATACCAAGCTCGAAGAGCCTGATGGAGACCATAAAGTGTCGTGTCCAGCCTATATACCTTCTCCGGATAATCAGGATCGTAGAATCCCGGAGGTTGCTTGACGAACACTTCTTCTTTGACGTTGCCGTATAAAAACGCACTCTTAACATCCATTTGGAAGACCTTGAATCCACGATGTGCAGCATATGCCAAAAAGATTCATATTGCTTCGATTCTGGCAATCGGTGCATACACCTCGTTAAAGTCGATTCCTTCTTCCTGAGAAAACCTTTGCACAACCAAACGGGCTTTGTTACGGACTATCACTCCGCGATCATCTCTTTTGCATTTATAAACCCACTGTGTTCCGCACGGTTCTTTGCTTCCAGCTAGTAAATCGACTAGGTGTCACACTCCCAACTTTTGAAATTGTAGCAACTCCTCTTGCATCGCTTCCACCCACGAGCCATCAAGTATAGCTTCATCAACATTCTTAGGCTCGATCTGGGATAGAAAACATGAATGGAAAGCTTCTTCCTGAATTCCAGATTCCAGAATTGTTAATAACGCACTGCTCTCGATTTGATGTCTCGTGCACACTCCTTCACTTAAATCACCAATAATGTTATCTTGCGGATGAATGGTGTTTATCCGGAGTGTCTGATGAATCGGAACAACGACCGTTTCAGCCATACCAGGAACATGATCTTCCTCAACCACCATGTTCTCAGTTGAATTAACAGCAGCACCATTTGTAGTTGCTTCAACTTGTGGATCAGATTGTTGAACAGGAATCTCAACCAGATGTGACACGGCTTCATGAAACTCATTATCATCATCAGAAGACATATCGTCAGCCATAATTTTCGAATCGTTTGTTGTTTTCGTCAAGTAATCATCAGTAACAGGCACTTCCGGAGTCGGCAGAGTTTCAATATTCAGAACCAGAGTATCGTCTTGAAGATCAATATAAACTCAAGTAAGCTGATCATCAGACATTTCTGGTGTCGATTCAAGATTTTCAAAGATAAATTTGTAATCGAACATCCAGTCCGGTCCAACACCATTGGGTGGTAAAGTGTAAGATTGACAATCCACATGTAAATATTCTGCCACCGTACCAGTCTGTTTATTGAATACCCGTTTCTTTTGATTCGAGTAACCGACAAACAATCCCTCAAAGACTTTGTCGTCAAATTTGCCCGCAAACGTTAACACAGTACAGGGACACCCAAATGTCTCCAAATAATTGAGATTAGGCTTACGATTCTTGAGCAATTCATAACACGTCTTCCCAAGTCGTTTAACCGTAAGCACTCGGTTAAGCACATAACAAGCAGTGTTGACCGCTTCAGTCCAGAAATGAACCGGCAATTTAGCATCGGCCAACATCGTTCGTGCTGTCTAAATGATTGTACGATTCTTTCTTTCTGCCACGTCGTTTTGCTGAGGTGTGTATGGCGTACTAAATTCGTGTACGATTCCTTTCTCCATACAAAACGTCCTCACAGCGGAATTTTTGAACTCTGTGCCATTGTCACTGCGAATCCTTCATACCTTCAACTTATATAATGACTCAAGAGTAGTAATCAGGTTGATAAGGATTCTCGAAGTTTCATCTTTAGAGACCAGAAAATCAACCCATGAGTATCTTGAATATTCATCGGTTACCACAAGACAATACCAATTCCCAGAAATACTTTTACGATTCACATGACCAAATAGATCCATGTGAAGTAATTCCAACGGGACTTCAATGGAATGATACTTCTTCAGTGGATGTGATTTTCTCTTTTGTTTTCCCTTCTTGCAACTCACACACACATCATTGAATACAAACTGCTGTTTTGGAACCCCTTCGACAAGATCCCTCCGCACAAGTTCATTCATTTTGCGATAATGGATGTGTCCTATGCGACGATGCCATAGAACAGATTCTCTCTCTGAAGCTTTCGATAAGAAACATTGACCCGCAACAGTTGCTTTGGCTGAATTTATGTCGAGCACATACAAATTTGAGAAACGAGGTGCTCGCATCACAACAAATTCATCAGGAATCTTGTAATCAGGCTTCAGTATCACATATTCACTCCCCGTGAAAGCAGTTGTGTATTGCTTGTCACAGATCTGGGAGACGCTAAGAAGATTATACTCCAATTCCTTGACATATTCAACTTTCTCGAATGTGACTGCATCGTTTGATAATTTACCAATGCCGGTGACTTGACCTCCATTGTTTCCAGCAAATGTAACTTTACATCCATCGAAGTACTTCACTTCATGCAACAAAGAGATATCACCAATCATGTGCCGAGGTGCTCCGCTATCAATAACCCAAATGTTGTTCATGAGTTGTCACGAAGATCCCTGCATAAATTAAAACAGAAGATTAGTATCGGGACGAACCCAAGCTAGAAGCTTTGGGTCGACCGTCATCTTCCATAAAATTAGCACCAGCCATGGAAGAACCCTTGGGTTTCCATGCATCACTTTAAGAGCCTTTGGACCCAGAAGTAGAGTTTTTAAGAATTGATTTAACTTTTTCAGATTAATTTTCTGATTCTTTCCAGTTTTATGTTTTTGAAATTCAGATGACTCATCAAAAAAATGAACTCTACCCTTATAATCCACAAATCTGACTTTCTTTTTGGAAACAGGTGTTTCAATTTGATATCCTTCAGAAATTTCATTAGATTTTTCTGCATTAGACTTGTCAGATTTGGGCTTCTTCAATGGACATGTCCGATATGTATGACCACGATTTTTGCATTTAAAACATTTTTGTTTATCAATCACAACTTTTTCAATCGTGTCACCATCCACATCGGACTCAACAACAGGTTTTTGTTGTTTTTGTGTCTTGGGTTTCAAACCCTTTCGGTTAGACACACGATGATTTCCAGAATCATCATTACATCCAGAATCATAACCTATTACCCTCTCTGGAACATCACCACGGTACATAAATTGACTTCTAACATGTGGATTTCCAGAATAAAAATGATCCTCATAATTCTGATATCTGTTTCTCCCCCACCAAATCTTGGACCAAAATCATTTTGACAACCATGATCAACCCACTTTGGACCCCTTCCAAAAATAGGTTGATTTGGTCTACAACCAAACTCATCATAAAAACCCTCATCATTGTAAAACTGTGATCTTTTAACATAAGGACTTGGTTTTCTGAAATTTGGTTGCATTTGTTTGTGAAAAACTCTTGATGGTGATTGAAAAGTTGATTTAATTGGTTTCTTTTTCACAGATTTTTGAACAAACTTTTGCATCCTGTTAACCAACCCAGATTCAGAATCAGAGTCAAGTGTGTCCATTACTTTGATACTATCATTCCCCTTCTTAATGGGCACACTCCTCACCTTAGGATCATAGTCAGGATCATACTTCCCTGAAAAGATTTTATCTATTAAATTGGTATTGACCATATCCAAAGGAAAGTCTTTAACGCTATAGATTTTATCAGAACCTTTTAAGCGATAGGTCACCCAATTTTCAGATTTGTCAAATTTGGCATTCGGAATGGAATTGCCAGCCTTGGCCTTTTCAGGTTTTGAAACCTTAGAGGAAGAACCTTGTTCAAAAGATTTTGTTTTGGCCGGAGGCACAAACCCAACTCCACCATGTTTGACCTTTTTTTCCTTCGACAAACTTGCTTCTAGCAATCTGTTTCTGTTCAAACTCACTCAGTTTTGTCAGCTCAGATTTGATGGTTGAAAAATCACGTTTTAAAATCAAATTTTTATAATATGGCTTAGAAACATTTGAACAAGTGGGTTTGGAAAATTCAATTTCCGTTTCAGATACGAGATCATCAATTTCATCAAGGTCTGAAACATCATAAAACAATTCATCAACCGTAGAATCCAAGATAGATTTTCTGGTTGAAGTTTTATCAGACTTCGAATTAATTGATTGATGATTACTCTGCTTGCCATGAGAAGAAGCTTCCACTTTTTTCTCAGATGAAGGACCATTTGTTATAATAACAGGAGGTGGAACTTGACTCAATTTACCAGAATAATTTTCCTTTTCAGACTTGTAAAGAAAGTTGGTAAATGATGATGAAACTTAAACAGTTTCAATCTTTTGTTTTAGTTCAAAAATCTCAATTTTAAGATCAGCAACAAGTTTTTGACTATTAGCCAAGTCCTTTTGTGCGGACACAAGCAGTTCAGATTGGTTTGAAAATTCAATTTTTTGTAAACGTAACTGCTCATGAACTGACAACAACTCCTTAGTGGTTCCTTCCCATCTTTCCTTATATATATTTATATCAGCTCTTGCTACCGATAAAAGATCATTCAGTTTGGTCTTTTCATCTAAGAGCGTACTCTTAGCGGTAGCAAACTGATCACAAGATTTGCACATCGGAGGATAAGAAACTACCTTAGAAGTATCAGCCATTAAAGCGACCGATTCTGTGATGTTATTTCTTTTCATTGTACCAACCTTCTGCTTCAAGCTTTTGTTCTCATCAGATAGCTTTTGCATTTCTTTTTGTAGTGCAATCATCTTGTCAGCAATCTCCATAGCATTTTGCTGAGCCTTCTCATATTGTTTCTTCAATGGAAGACTCTTTTGATATAAGTTCTCAAAATCATTGGCTGTGTCCATTGCTTCAGCTTTCGCGGCCTCACATTCACGAATCAGTGCTTCCTTCTCCTTAGTTAGAACTTGAACTTGCTTTTCCAACAAGAGAACAACATCTGATTCAACTTTCTTAGACAAACTTGCCCTGAAAGCAAATTTTTCTTTAGGAAAAGATTGATGATCATCCTTTGAATCCGAAACTCTTGTTTCATCATTGACTTCAACATTAAATTCACCAATTGCTTCGCCTTGAATTTCATCTCCATCTTGAGTAGATTCCGTCATGGTGTCTTCATCCTGCACATGTTTCACAATCAATGCAGATGAATCAGCAAATTGATTACCCCAGTTATAAGTTTTGTCTTCTTGAGACACTAGGGCTTTTGTAGTTTCGGAAGGTTTAGAATTTGAAGAACTCCCTGAATTTGATGCATTGTTGGTTCCAAACCAATAGCCTTAGGAGCAAACTTTTGGTATTCTTGCTTCTTAGGTTGAGAGCATTCCCGAGCGAAGTGTCCGAAATTTGAACAATTATAACACCTCACCTTTGACTTGTCAAAACCAATTCTTCCTCCAGAATTCATGTCTTTTCTACCAGTTTTCTTAAGAAATCTCTTCACCCTTCTTGCAAGCATGGCAAACTGCCAGTTAATATCCATCAGCTCCAAGTCATCCGGATCAACCTGATCATAATCCTCCTTCAGTTACTTACCTTCCCAGTTATAACCTCATAATACGATGATACCAATGCAGATACAAGAGCCATATAGTCTTCCGTCGTTGTAACCGACATGGCCATCTTGCTAGTATTCATCAGGTTACTTGCTGGAATCGAGACGTTACAACCTCCAGAACTATAATTGTATTCATAACTGTTTGAACCATTCCATTTCCTGAGTTTGACACATTTCCAGGTAAATTTCCAGCTACGAACGCCGTTGCTGGTGCAGAACTTGTTGCTTTACCCGATTTACCCGAAATTATTGCCGCGTTTGAACCATAATACACGTCAGGATTCTGGACCTCTGCGGGTGTTGTATTCACATATTTCATCTCTAAGTCTCTTGCTTGAAACTTACCCAACAACTTCATAAACGTCAATGTTGGATAATCTTTATCATTCATAATCATCAATACGTATGATTCCCACTTTGATGGAAAACCCTCAAGTAATTTTTCTTTAAGTTCCTCATCGTCCTTTTTTATCCGAACGGTATCCATCTCAGATAACAGATGGCAATACCTCGAAATCAATTCCGAAACGCCTTCACCATCAAAATGTTTGAAATTATCAAACTCCTTGTTCAGAACTTTCTTCTTACTCTTTTTGTATTGGCCGTTGCCTTCACACCATTCTTTCAACGTCGTCCATAATTCATGAGAATCTTTACAACTCTTAAACTGGTGTTGCAACTCCTTCGGTAGTGCTTGAGTTAGAAGACCATAGACTTTTTGTTCTCTCGTGTAATAAGCCTTTTGATCAACATCCAAGTTTCTTTGCATTATGGGCACATTGTTTTGTCCAACAGGATACACGTATGGTGCATCCATAGCAATCCATAAGTCCGGATCGGTCGTTCCAATGTAAGCTTCAAACCGTTTCTTCCAATTTGGATAATCTTCAAATTTTAGAAGTTTGGGAACTTTCTGAGTAGTCCCAATCTCATTGCCGTAATTCAATAAAGTCTGCATCTGAGACTGAATCGCAGCAAACGCTTGATAATCCGACATTTTGAAAAATTTCAAGTTTCTGATTGGTCCGAACGTGCTCCGAACTTGAGTAAGCCTCCGATCTTTCACCGAACTTGCTTCGAACTCAAATACACAGTCCGAACTTTCGCTGAACTTGTCACGAACTCAGTCTTTCTGAATCAAAGTTAAAAACCCCGAACTCTCACCGATACCCCTCCGAACTATGTCCGAACTATCTCTGAACGTACACCGAAACAGAAATCTCACCGAACTCCCTCCGAGTGAGCTCCGAACTCTCAATGAACGAGAAATAGGATCGAACTTCACTCCGAACTTTGGGATCGGAGCGGTTACGCCAAACTAGAGGTTCGGTCGAACGAGAAAAATCCGGAAAACTTTGAATCTCACAAAAAAACTTAACCACTCGAGCTCAAAACGATCAATCGAACAAAAAATGACAAAAACAGGGAATTTGAATGTAAATCATGATGTTTTCAATGCGGTTTTTCAGAAACGAAGATGAAAAATGAGCTTTTGATCACACAATTGACCAAAATCGAACCAAACGATACCAGAAAGCTCTGATACAACTTGAAAACGCTGGAGCGTATGGATCGGCTTAGTTTGACATCAATTATGTAATAGACACGAGAACAAACGGTGTAAATAACAATGCTCAATCTCTCATTAATATCGTTACAGATTACAGAGATAATCAGAACACAAAACACATATTTGCTTAACACTCGCTCAAAAACTCTACTGAAAAAACTAGTTACAAAGACAAAGCTACAACCTATATATAGACATCGGCCGGCCGAACTCCTAAGCTTGTCCGAACCTCAGGTTCGGCCAAGGTTCGGCCGGGGTTCGGCCAGAGTTCGACCAACAACAAAATAGTTGTAATCTTCAAGTCTTCAATGCTTTGTCTGATCCAGCACGTTGCCACATAATGTATCAACAGTGTTTTATGAACATTTGTAAGTTATTAACATGTACCTATTGTTGGTTATGGTAATATTAGTTTAAAACATAGTATCGAATGGCATACCGTTAGAAGCGTTAGGGGACCCGTGAATCTCGAATTTTTCTTATCTCTGATCCACTTTTTTTTTTTTGCATACCTTTAGCGACCTGACTATGAAATCGCACCAGTTAATGTTGTCCAGGTCTGTATTGTCCAATATGCTCGCCATATAGTCGATCTTGGGATTGCCTTGCTTTTATGTGTACGCCATGGTGTCGACCAATAGTGCTATGAAGTCTAGCTTGAAAAAATTATTGTCGGGTGTTCTTCTTTCTTTCTTTATCATATCTGAAACATCAGTTGGAGATACATAAGTATCTAGGTAACGGTTCCTCCAATATGTTGTCATCTTATCCCACTTCCTTTTCTTAGATTCCATCAAATCATCACCACTGTTCGGCAATCCCATAATCTTCGTAACAGCTTCTTCATATACCTGTATCTTCACCTTTCCCAAATCTATCGTCATTGTTATTGGGTTGAACTTGCCGACCACAAAATGCCCTATTTTTGTAGGGATTTCATTCACTTTAAACTTTATCAGATGTCACAGCCTCATTCTTCTTACTATGTCCCGCCATTTTTTTTTTGTTAGGCTTTCTATCGTCAGGCACAGTCGTTTAGGTGATGACCGTTTAGAGAAAGATAACCATTTTGTTTCTGAAATTGACCTTTTTTGGTTTTTTTTGGCGCCACGCGCTTTCTCTTCTTTTGCTTCCTCTTTTCCTCATTCGAATTTGGTTTCAGATCTGTTAAAAAATACAAGAATATTATATAATGCATAATGCATCATAAGTATGATGTGAAGAAAAATTCAATTATTTTACATAATGTTGCACAGTGCACCAGTAGATGTTAAAAGAATACATGTATATGCTAGTGCATAGTGCATCATAATTATGATATAAACATTAATAGTGCATAGTGCATCATCATCCTAATGTAAAAATAATAATATTGCATAGTTCACCATAAGTATGATGTGAACAAATTTGCATAGTGCATCAGTATGACGTTAAGAAAAAATACAAGTATATTGAATCCCAGTGCATAGTGCATATACAATATATAATGAAAATATTACCTTCATCCCTTAACGTGACGTTTGGTTCCTCTTCTTCATCTTCATCTTCCTTGTCTTCATCTCCATATTCATCTTCCCCATCTTCATCTCCAGAGTCATCTTCCTCATTTTCATCTCCAGATCCATCTTCCCCTCCCAACATGCCATCATCTATCTCATCATCTTCATCATCATCGTCATCATCATCATCATCATCTTCATTGTCACCTTCAACATCATCTTCGTTTGCCGATTCATTTACCCTCCTCTTTTTCATCTTGAACCCTACATTGTTCAATTTACACGTTAACATATTAATACACTGTTGCATCGATGCAATAGTAATTACTTGAATATTTAATACTTGATGCATCATCATCCGTATCAGTTTGTGTTCCAAGCTCATCATTCTCTCTTACCTCTTTTTCATTGTTAATCTCAGGCCCGTCATTCGCATCACCATCCAACCTTTTTTGACTCCTAATGACCCGAACCGGTAACGACGTTTGTACGTTTTTCATATTATCTTTCTTATTTGCTTCCTGGTTCGCCATAATCATTTTTGAAAGTCGTGTGTTTTTCTTGCTGTTAACAATAACTAGATGGTTAAAACAATATATATATATATATATATATATATATATATATATATATATAAATATTTATAAGAATACAAATGATATGCAAACTATTTATGTGTTTGTGTTTTTTGACGTCTTACCGTATATTTTTTCCATTATGTCTTGACTTTTCTTCAAAAAGGGAAAAAATATAAAATAAAACAATAATGTACAGAGCAATACAACCCAACTTGCTTATAAGTTAACCACTTTATATACCGATGCATTGTGCATTACAAGTATAATAAAAAACAATGCACTATGCATCATTATAAACAAAGTATGATATCAGTTTACATACTGATGCATTGTGCATTACAAGCAAAACATATCACGATATTTTTATTGATGCGTTGTGCATCTTTCAGATATTAGAACATACAAGTATAATACACATTAATGCACTATGCAACAATATAAACAAAGTATGATAACAGTTTACATAATGATGCATTGTGCATTACAAGAAAACCATAATCACAAAACTTTTACTGATGCACTGTGCAACATTCAGATGTTAGAATATATGAGTATAATACATATGAATGCACTATGCGTCATTGTAAAAAAAAGTATGATACTAGTTTACATAATGATGCATTGTGCATTACAAGCAAAACACATGAACATTCACACATATTACCTAATAATTTCGACAATAAAACTCTAACTAAGCATAAACCTAAAAGACAAATCAGTAATCTAAGTTTTCTAACCTTTAATCCGCAATGTTAGCTTTCTGATCCACTGTCTGTACGAGTTTAGTCGTTCGTCGCCTGATACAGCACATAATCGTTGATCGTGTCGCTTGCATAATCCAATTTAGCAACAAATCAGTCATAAACTTACAAAATCATATGGAATTGGTGATTTCAACATCGCAGTCATCGATAGAGATAAAGAATGAACTAACCACCCTTGCCTGAGAAGCTCCGTCGCTCACCGTCGCCTATGATTTCTCTCTGTCGCCGTCGCCTCTGATTTCTCTCTGTCGCCGTCGACTGAGAATGAACGATTAGGGCTAGGGCTCGTAAATTTTTTTTCTCTCGTTGTGTGTTTGTGCTTTTTTTTCTTATTCCCATTTTAGCCCCTCCACGTTTTTTTAGTTTGAAGAATACCTAAATTACACTTTTAGTCCCTCCTCACGTAAAATATTTTTGTTTTTTAGTTTTCACAATAATGTTAGTTTTCTTGTGATCCAGCCTTTGAAGTATAATAGTATGATTTTAATAACTACGCGATTAGGCTTATTATTCCCTCTACGTTTCTATTTATATTATTTTAATAAATCGGCCCCCTACGTTTCTATTTAATTTTTAATATATATTTTTTTTAAATTGGCTCATCGAAGAGCGCCTTATTACCTGCTACTGTGTATTGGCTCATCGAAGAGCGCCTTATTACCTGCTACTGTCCCGGTTCGGTTGAGGGCGGTTTTTAGTAGTTCCGGGCGAAAAAATAAACCGGCGGGTTTTCCGGTTGAACCGGCCGGTTTTCCGGACCCGGAACCGGATGAATTGTTTTTTCTTCTTTCTTTGATAAATATAACCTGATTAAAACATATATTCATATTATTTGGATAATTGTAACTTGTTTTAGAATTTATTGAAGTTTCTTATTGACATTTGTCATGGTTGAAAGTTTATAAAATGTATATCTAAATTTATAGGTTTGAATAGTCAATCCGGTTCGACCGTCCGGGTTAACCCGGGTCAACCGGTTGAACCGTTTTTTACACAAAACCGGTCCGGTTTAAAAATCCGGTTTTAAAACATTGATATAAATTGTATTTCCAACCTTTTATTAACATCCTTTTTTCTTTATCAATTATTATTAATTATATTTATAGATGCAAATATTGACTTTAGTAACAAAAGAGTTATTTTTTAATATTCCTTTTTAAAATAGTATGAAAGAAAACTGTACCTGGCTAGTGACGTTCGCTTATTTTAAACGAATAACATCTTATTCTTATAATTAGTTTTGATAATTTATGGTTATACACTAATTTACTATGTTAATAATTAAGAATATTTAATACCGTCATTAGTTGGTTGTCGCTCTTGTTTTAAATATAACTTAAGTTTAGGTGTAAATTAGATGTGGTTTTCAAACGAATTAGCTAATTTTATAATGGTAGATGGTTAATTTAATATTATAATGCCTTATAATTAAAAGATGAACACCTACTTTCGGCCAATGTCTTATAAAATATAAATGGAAAGTGACATGTTAAAACGGAAAAGTCTCTCTAATATTATTATGGAAAATTGGATTTAAATAATCTCAATTTTTTGGTCGATAATAATCTCATTTCAATAATAATTTCTAATAGTCTCAGCTTTTACCATATTTACTAATAATGGTCTTGCCGTTAAAATACTTAACACCGTTTTTTTATCAATTTCTTTTCAACCCAAATCTTTAATTCACCATAACTTTTTCAAATCTTGATGAAAAGTCAATCCGTAAGTTGCTATGAACTAATGACGAAAAACCGAACAAAACTAAATCCATATTGCTTAGGTTTTAAAGAGATATTGATGATGAACAAGAGCATCAAAGTTACGTTTTTTTTAATGACTTTGGATTAAAAATTTGAGCATCAATTCCATTGTATTCGTGCTATTGGTCGATTCCGGCATATTTAGCATGTTCTCACGAATCTACAGCAAGTTACGGAATTGATTTTCATGGAGTTTTGATCGGATTTCAAATTTCACAACTTCATCTTCTTCATGAAGCTTCAACAATGGTGGGCTGACAAATTCCAGATGGTTTTCAATGATTCTTGTTGCTATAGATTCGGTTTTTCATCACGAGTTCATAGCAACTTACGGATTGAATTTTATCAAGATTTGAAGAAGTTATATTGGATCAAAGATTGGGGTTGAAAAAAATCTTAACACCAAGTTTTTTAACGTCAGAACCATTATTAGTAAATAGGCTGAAAGTTAGGACCATTGGGGGTTATTATTAAAAGTAGGGTTATTATCGATCAACCCTCAAAAGTTGAGATTATTTAAATCCAATTTTCCTATTATTATATAAAGAACAATGGAGCAAATAGAGAAAATGGAAAGTTAGATCGATTCAAGTTCGACTATCATATGAATCTAAGTTCGAGTATCATATGAATCTAGGGACGACACAAGTATCCATATGTTTATGGGTCCTACTTTTTCTAAAAATCATCATTTATTTTCACATCCATATACGAAGAGCGTATAAGAAGATATTGATTACTTTTCTTTTTGTTTTCTATAAACTTATACACCCATATACGCTATATGTGGTGTATAAGACATTATACTGACACACTAATTTTAATGGAGTTGTTTTTTTTTTCTCTATAGTTCGCATATAAGGCATACGAGGCATATAGAGGTGTTGAATTATAATTTTAGGGTGTGGGAGTAGACGAACCCATTGGGGGCTCGGGATACTTGACGTATAAAGTTCAAAACCTAATTCAAGGGGGTTTTTCAAAGTAGTAGGTTTCCTCCTTGATGGTGTTCCTGAGTGACTTAAGTCTGGGGTGTCAAATCGAGTATGGACGGTTGCAATCCCATCTTAGAAAGACTCACTCGGGTATTGAAGATTTGAGAGTAGTTTCAAGCATCGTTAAAAATAGTAATCAATATGTTTGACCAAAGTGACTTTTTTTTAACTACAGAGATTTAATAAGCATTTTTTGCTAAGTCAGCCAAACAAAAACAAATTACATTAATAAGAGAATGTTTATGACCCATGAAATACGAAACTTCCTATTTAAAACCAGAAAAAGGAATAAAAAACAGTTAAATCAAATAACTCGATGTTCCTTAACTTTGAAGAATCGAAGATAGTTGTGTTCTGAAAGTTCCAAATGCACCACCAAGCAACAAAGACCACCACTTCAATAACCACCCTCTTGTTTTTGCTCAATTTGGAATCATCAATCAAGCCTAAGAGGGTCTTAAGAGAAGCCGTAATAATACACCCAATATCCAACCATCTGGCAACTCCTAGTCTTGGAATCGAACAAGATCCAAACACATGATCGATCTCTTCCACACAAGCATTGCTTATAGGGCACATAATATGGTTCATCTCAACACCTTTCAAACTAAGATTCAATTGGTCAAAATTTTATTTCATATTATTCTCCACGCAAGAATCTTTATTTTTCTTTGGTAAGAACTGAACTCATACGAGTTCGGAAGAAGAAATCTATCTTTCACTTTTCTAATACTTTTAGTTTTAAACTCCGAATCACCTTCAAGATTCCATGCCTAACTATCCGGATCGCAAGAAACAACCACGCCCCGAAGACAGCCATCTAACTCCAAAAGCATCAATTGTTCTCGACCGCCTCTCACCTCACGACGCCACCTCCAACTATCGCCCTACAACCTCAACCTATCAACCACAAAACAATCTTTTTCCAACTCTAAACGAAATAATCTGTTAAATCTTTCAGAAAGCTTAAAACCACCCAACCAAGTATCCTTCCAAAATTTAGTAGACGAACCATTACCAACCCTCCTACTAATACACGACAAAGAAACAATCTCTTTTTCATGAAGATTAACCACATTCTACAAATATGGTTCCACGTACCCGCACCTTTCACAACACCAACATTAGACATATTGTCACCGTGAATTTCTTTTATAAGTTTAACCCAAATCGCATTGTCACAATCTAAGGATCTCCGTCTCCATTTATATAAAGGGACCCGAAAGAATCACCATAGGAACCCGAAATAATGAAAATATAAAAAAAAAACCACAGAAGAATCACCATAAAAACCCAAAATAACGAAAATATAAAAGAACCCCAAACGTCATTACCACCACAAAAGAATCGATTTTCTGCAGTAGATTCATCATAGTGGAGTGAAAAAAAAAATACTATGTAAAATTAATAAAGAACTTATAACCTTTGTCTTAAATTCTTAACAAACCCTTAATCTCTAGTATTTAAATGTAACAACGACTAATAATAACACACGTGCCCTACCGGAGGAGTGTACGGCGAATCATCACAACTACTACGTGTCAACGTTTGAAATCGCATTTCAGATTTAATATAAAAAAGTAATTACGCACATAAATCAAAACATATCACATGTGGTAGTCCCTATGATGAGGCGTTTAACTTCTTTAAAGATCGTTTTACGAAGAGGGTTGGGGTCCTTCCTAAGATGTCGTGTGATAATATTAAGAGGCTGTCCACGGAGGAGGGAGAGGCTCTTGTTGCTCAATTTTCGAAAGAGGAGATTAAGGAAGCCGTGTGGATGTGTGGGAGCAATAAAACGCCGGGTCCGGATGGGTTCGGGTTCGGGTTTTTTAAGAAATATTGGGATTTTTTTGAGTTAGATTTTGTGAATGTGGTGAGGTCTTTCTTCTTCAGTGGGAAGATTGGAAGGGGATGTAACTCTTCTTTCATTCATCTTATTCCGAAAACCCGTGATCCTCAATCGTTTAACGATTTTAGACCCATTAGCCTTGTTGGGTGTGTGTCTAAAATTATCTCTAAGGTTTTAGCTAATCGAATGAAAAAGGTGTTGGACAAAGTTGTGTCGGATAATCAAATGGCCTTCATCGCTAAGAGGAACATTGTTGACGGGCCATTAATCGTGAATGATCTCATCTCGTGGTGTAAAAAGAGGAATAGGAAGCTTTTGATGTTCAAAATTGATTTCGAGAAGGCGTATGATTCGGTGGAATGGGACTTTATTCTCGACATTTTGCGACAAATGAACTTCCCGGATAGGTGGATTGGCTGGGTTAAAGGGTGTCTTGCTTCTTCGAGAGCCTCGGTGTTAGTTAATGGTTCTCCAACTAAAGAGTTCCAATGTTCGAGAGGGCTTAGGCAAGGGGTTCCTCTATCCCCCTTCCTTTTCGTGGTTGCGATGGAGGCGTTCTCTTGTTTGTTCAATAAGGCTATGGAGGTGGGTGTTTTTCAAGGGGTGGTGGAGCTTCCCAATGATGGTCCGGTTTTGTCCTCAATTATCTTCGCGGATGATGCGCTCGTGTTGGGGGAATGGGAGGAAGATAATGTTCTTAACCTTAGGCGGCTTCTCCGGGTGTTTTTTATGATCTCTGGGTTGAAGGTAAATATTCAAAAATGTTCGGTGTTTGGGGTTAATTGCACAGAAGATGAGATCGAAGGTATGGCGAGCATGCTGAACTGTAAAGGGGGCTGCCTGCCTTCGTTGCACTTGGGGCTGTATATAGGGAATAATATGAACAGAATTGGGGCCTGGAAGGGTGTGGTGGCGGCTGTTAAGGAAAGGCTCTCGGATTGGAAGGCAATTAATCTGTCTTTAGCCGGTAGAGTGGTTCTTGTTAAGTCCGTCCTGGAGGCGATGCCACTTTATTTTTTCTCTCTTTTTAAAGCTCCTAAGAAGGTTATTCAAACTCTGGAGTCCATTCGTTTTAAGTTTCTTTGGGGAGGGGCTGAAAATAGAAGGAAGATACATTGGGTTAAAAGGGAGGTTTTGTTTAACTCTATTGATAAAGGGGGGCTTGGGATTACTCCTCTTGAAGATTTGAATCTAGGGCTGCTTTCTAAATGGTTTTGGCGTTATAAAAAAGAACCTGATAAACTCTGGAGAAGGGTTGTTTCGAGTATACACGGTGAATCGTATGGGAGTGGTTTGGTTCCGGTGGCTAAAGGGAGTACTGGGGTTTGGAACAACATTGTGAAGGTGGAGGAGGTGTTTCGAAAGAAGGGTGTGGAGTTAGGCACGTATTTGGTTTTTGAGAATGAGAGTTGGGTTTGGAAAGGCATTTCGTCCGGCGAGTTCTCTGTGAAGTCTGCCCGGAATTTATTGGAGGTGACGGGGAGATGCGTAGTGGATAAGGTTGTCAAATGGTGCCCGACCGTTCCTCCGAAGGTAAACATCTTCTTTTGGCGTCTGATTTTGGACAGATTAGCTACGAAGGTTGAGCTGAAACGAAGGGGGGTCGTTTTGTCTTCCGAGGTGTGCTCGTTGTGCATGGAAAGGGATGAAGACGTGCAACATCTTTTTTCCAGCTGCTGTTGGGCTAATATGCTTTGGTCCTTAGTGGGCCAATGGGTTAAACTTGATTCTCTGTGGGTTTTTGATACCAAGGATCTGATGTTGGACTGGGTTGATGACGTCGGATCTGGGAAGCATAAGGAGGCTCTCGAGATGGTGGTGCGTGCTGCGTGTTGGATTATTTGGTGCGCAAGGAACGAGGCGGTCTTCAAGTATAAACGTCCTTCTCTTCAAAAGATGATGGCGGATATTAAGGCGTTGAGTTTTGTTTGGGTTAAATGTAGAGTCAATAAGTGGATTGTGTCTTGGGAAGATTGGTGTCGTTTTAATTTGTAATGTAAGACCCTGGTTGGTTTGGGGCCGGTTGGAGCGCCTTGCTTCGCCGGTGTTTCCCGTTTGGTAATTTATTTGCTGTTTCAAAAAAAAAAAATTTAAATAGTCATTAAGTTTTGTTTTACAACAAGTCAATGTGATTGTATAAAAGAATTGGTTGCTTAGAACAAAATAAGTAAATAACAAAAGGATCGGATGAACGGAAAATTAAATAACTAAAAAAATATGTATCGTATTATGCAATAATGTTTTTCTAATGCGTTTATAGTTATCTATATTATATTATTGTATTAAGCTTTGAGGAGGATAAACTTGATATTAAAAAAGAAATAGCTTAAAAGAACAATATCATCGGTATCAATTATCTTTTTTATTTTATACTAAACGGACTTAATCGTTAAAATTCAATTCATAGTATACGTACAGATTCACATAAAATTATTACAGGGATGTATTGTAAAAAATAACCATCCATTACGAGAAGTAAATAGAACGAGATAAATAAGAAATATTATATTTTTATATTTAGTTATATAATTTAAATATTTAAAAATTTTAGTATAAAATATGAAAGATAATTGATATTTAATAGAAGAGAAAAGCGGAAAAAATTATGATAAGAATATATATGGTAATGACATGTGGCATAAATGTAATCTGTTATTAGTATTAGATTAAATAAATTATTAAGATCTAAATTAGTTTAGAAAAAACAAGTTATGTAAAAGCGTATAACTAAATTCTAAAAGTCATTTTAATCTAAATAAGTAAACCTTTTTAACCTTTAAATCTATATGAACTATGTATCGGTAAGTACGTGGTATTTTTCGTCATACGGCACTCTACTAGTAGTTATAAAATGAATCTGCTATAAATATCATATCCATTTCTCTATATCCCAAATGAAAAACAAAAACATTAGATAGAAATCTTAGAATGATGGATACCAAGTTTTAAATAGTTAATCAACTATGCTTATATTTGCTTTAAAAGAAAAGAATTAGAAAAAAAAAATCTGCTTATATTTCATCGTTTTACCATAATTTATTTCCATAGACAAGACATCATCGTTTTTTGTTTTTGTTTGTAACATCTTTTGTTACGTAATCCATATTAAAATCTCCATCTCTATTATTTAATTAAATATTATATTTTCTAAAGTTTTATTAAATTTTATTTAACTTATAAAATCCCATCTTCATCTCTATCTCATTCACAATCAATTATTTTATTATTTTATTAGTGTTTACGCTACCAAAACTGTTTTGCATAAAAACAAAATGGTTAAAAACTTACGTTATATAAATATAATTTGATTTTTAATAATATTAGTATCACCATTTAAAATAAAACTAACAAACGAGTCATAACGTGCCAAATAATATCTAGGGCATATAGTCCATTTGGAATTACTCCCTTGTTTCTTTTTTCTAATTATAGAAAAAGAACAATATTTAAATTTAAATACAATAAAAACATATATAATTAATAATCCCTTTGGATTCTCCACCCATCCGTCTACATAAACTACAACCCACCAAATAATATTTAGAAGATATAGAAAAAGACAAGCCTGCCCCTCCGAAATTAACGCCGTCAATCCACGTATAAACAATCACCCTTTGTCGTTATCTCAACGTTAGTTCTCGTCGGAAGATTCCGGACTCGGGTACTCATTCAAGTCCGTGTTCAAACAAACCCGACCCGAACACGTCTCCGTCGCCGGAGAGTGGCGGTGGTTCGAGCCTCCGTTCAGGTTTTCCAGCGCGTCCACCTTCGCGCCGACCTCCGTCGCCTTCTTTCGGATGGCCGCGGCGGAGAGGTCAATCAGGTCACCGTCGTCGCCGATTGAGTCCGGAAAATTAAGACGGGCGGAGGGGCCGCGGAGGTAGAAGACGGCGGTGTCGTAGGCGCGTGCGGCGGCGACCGGGGAGGAGTAGGAGCCGAGCCAGATACGTGAGCGTTTGTTGGGTTCGCGAATTTCGGCGACCCATTTGCCCCACTTTCTCATGCGGATTCCTCGGTAGGGTTTTGGGGGTTCGATTCGGTGAATCTGTTTTCCCTTGGATGAACAGGCGGCGCCGCCGCCGTCGGCAGCTTCCATGTGCGGCGGTGCGATTGGTGGGAGGGGAATTGGGGAGGATGGGTATTTATGGGCGGAGAGGGGAGAGTTGGCGGCTTGTCGAGTCGGCAGAGCCGCTATGGGAGTATCGTTTTCGGACTTAAGTGTTTGAGATAAGCCCAAAATCCAGCCGACACATGGGAGTATCAAATCAACACTCAATACCTAATTTAAACAATTTTATTTTCACAAAATAAGCAACACTTTGAAAGTAGTGGTAGGAAGCTTATGTTTTCTGTTAGGGACATATGTTCAATTTTACGGGTAACATTTTAAAAGAGCATTGACGATGAGGGAAGACTTGAGACTTGAAGGTCACAAGTTTGATCCCTGAGCTCCTAGGTTTTAGCACCCGGCCGCTCGCAGAGGTGAATTTTCCCTAGAATAAGCTCAACTGATGTAAATAGTCATCCGGTTTTCCAGAGCATTCGTTGACCGTTCAAATTTTTTTTTTGCACAAAATAATTATTTTAAACTTGTTTCTTTAAAATAAAATATAGAGCTGGTTTGGGTTCAAGTCCCACTTGTAATAAAAGAATAAAAAATGAAGGTTACAAGTTCAGCCAGAGGTTTTCTCACTAGCGATAAGTTTCCTCATGATAGGGATTGGAGATGATCGGATGAGTTGTGTAATGTCTCTGTCAGTGATCCAAATTTATCGTTCAAAAAAAATATATATATATAGAGTTGCTTACACCTTGCCGTTCAAAAAAAATATATAGAGTTGCTTACACTGATCGTCTCTTTATATTTATTTTTATTTTAATATTTTAAAGTTTTTTATATGCTTCTTTTTAACCTCAATCTTATTTCCCATTTTTAACATATGTGTTGGGAATTTTGGCAGAAAATAATAAAAGACGTGTTTTTTCATTAAGCGTTCAAAATAATTTTTTTTAATCAATTTTGGACAGATATAACTACACGTAACCGAGGTTAATGTAGCTGATATTTCCTGCTTTGTAAAGTACATTATGAAGGCTTTCCGATGCAGCAAACCACGTCCAAAACAGAACTAAGATGAATGAGATATCGATGCACAAAATTGAGGTTTCAAATATGTGAAAGCTACGGAATAGAGAGAGAAATTTCAAGTATAAGATTGAAACTCATCCCACATTGGTTAAGGATGAAACTTGAAGTTACATATAAGGTGGGGCTTCCTCCTAAGATTGGTTGCTTTAGTAGGAGATATCCCATGGAGCCGAATGGGTGACCCCCAATATCACTCGCACACGGGCGTCGCACACGTGGCAAGAGGGCAGTGTGACGCTTTGATGACGCACTTTGCCTTTGCGAGCTGCTTGAGAGTTGCCTTTGTATTTTTAGCTTCCTAGATGGGCGCGCGGATGAGGTTAACGCGAGTCAGAATCACGCATGGAAGTTGGTCTGGGCATGCATACCACTGGAATGGTGCGCATGCGCCGATGAGGTTGGCGTGAGTCAGAGTCACGCGTACCACTGGAACAATGGCGCCTATACACAGGTACACGGAAAGCAAACAGCAAGCTAGTTGGCGCGGACATCTGTCGTGCCTTTGCTCAGACACTGGTTCGGAGCATTAGTCTCGGTGACTTGTGCGCGAGTTGTGATGCGCATAATGCAAAACAGAGTTGCACAGGTTTGGGTGACCTGTGAGCGTGGCGTAACTACGGGACTGGGGGCGCGCCCACACAATCAAGTTATTACTGTTGTTTCATTTTACCACATTACAGAAAACTAATTCAATAAAGATGTTTAATTAATTTAACTGTCATTATTATTTGGGTGTTTCAAGTGGATTTGTTCCACTATAATTAGAGAACTCATTAGTTGAGTTCTACACACCTTGCGACATTCTGCAAACCTTCTCTCTAAAAGCCTCTCAAGCGAATTCTCTCAAATAAACTCCAAGTAATCTTCATCTTCCTAACACTTTCAAGAAAACACATGAGGTAAATTTTAAGTTTCGCTCGTCCCGACTATACATACAGCTATCACTATTGTACCCTGGAAAACCGAATGGGTTCTTGCATGAAGAACCGGAATTTGTTTTATGAGTCATGAGATTCGTCCCTATCCTTAGCCAATTCTTTTATCCCCCATCTCAAACTTTCTTACTTAACATTATATCAATATAATAAAAAATTCTTCTAAAATTTTGCTTCCGTCAATTATTTTACTCATTATTCTTCATGAGTGGGTTCTAGTATCCCGGCAGTCTGGAGTTTCTTGATGCGATTCTTGTTTATGTGTCATAGTCGACAATGTTATCTAAACGTGTCATTGGTACTAGTCATAGCACGTTTACTGGAGATGTTGTATATCATGTTAACATTGGTATCTATCTCATAGATTTCATTGTGTGGTCTTGCCTCAAAATAAAACACGTCATTTAAGTATGCAGAAATGGAATCACCCTTATCATTGAAAACATACTTAAAACCTTGTATTTTCAAAGCAAATAGAGATATGATGTTACTAGTCACACAAGGGACATAACAGTTGTTATTCAAAATAATCTTCAAACCACTAGGTAAATTTATAGTAAAATCTCATATGGCTTTCACAGCAACTTTCTACATGTTGACAACGTACAGATCCAGGTCGCCCTGCTTCAGATCTCTAAGTTTTCTTAGTCCCTGCAAATCATTGCATATGTGAGTACTATTGGATTTTGATATGTCTGACTATCGATTACTCAACGTAACCATAAAGGTACGATCCAAGAGTTACACTCTGAACGACGAACAAATTATAATATTTAAATATTATATGTATTTAAATATTACCGATCACAGAACGAACATTAAACGAATCATTATTTATCGAAATAATGTTTATGATTAATTGTTTAGAGAAACAATTAAAAGGACAAATAGAACAGTGAACGTTTAAGATGTAAACGATGATAAAAGTGTTAAAGCGGTTGACAATCTAGTCAGAGAATATTATTATGTCAAAAGACGGTTTGACTAAAATAATATAAAAACGTTACCGTGTAATACGAAGACGAGATATTTATATGGGGATAAATTAAATATGGATAAAATAAATATTATTAAAGACGTTAATAATAATTATCCGGGAAAAACGTTTTAGATAATTAGTTAACTAAAACGAGGAGATTGATTTAAATATATATCAGATATATATTGGGTTTGTTTTGAACATATAAAATTTAGTTGGTATTATATGTAACAACAGTTAATGTCAGTATATTTTCTTTGCAAAAAAACGGTATTCTAGGAACTGAATTGTAACTGTATTCCTATAAATACAGGTTAAATCCTAAACCCTAGAGACATAGAAGAACCCTAAAAGTTTAACCCAAAAATCTCCATGCCTCTCTCCCTCTGCGTCCGCCGGTCACCACCGCCAACACCACCGCCTCCTTCTACCGGTCGCTGCCCACCGCCATCCTCCGGACACCCGCCGCTGTGCCCGTCGCCACGCCACCGCTACCCGTCATCACGCCGCCGCCACCCGTCGTCGCACCACCACCGCCACCTGGCACCGCCGATCTCCACCCGTCCCTTCGGGTTGATTCGGGTGTGGACCAGTTCGAGTTGTCCCGAGTTTTCGATATCCATGTATTCTCGGTTATCGTGTTGGAAAACAGGTTCAAGTCGTTTAAGTGTTGAACATGTGATCAAGGATTTCTAGCGGCTCCGTTTGTCGCATTCAGACGGTCTCATCTCGGTATCGTTAAGGTCTACCTCTAAACACCCTATGTTTGTGTTTTATATATTTATCTGAATTATTTGTAACTGGATCATTGGTGTGAAATACCTAAAACTCATTTATGAAAAGGTTTGAACTTTATCGCTTCCGCAAATCGAATATTTGATACAATCGTTATTATGATAAATAAACAAATATGAATACGATTTTATATTAATTGGACAAAATTAATTTTGTCCTAAACGAGCCCTAGATTCCCAACAGTGGTAACAGAGCCACTTTTACGATGATTCAAATAATATCATATTATTGATCTTGAGTTTATATATGTTAGTATTTATCATGACGTATAAAATTATGCCTTTGCATTTGTGACTGTGTGAATCGAGCCATCAACCCAATAATTATTTTAGTTATGGTATATTGCGTTTATGATTATTTATGGTTATGATTTATTTTAATTATGCTTGTTTTAGTGATGTATGTATTTTTCGGGTATGATGAACCCGCGATGTAATAGTTAGGGTTTTATTTTATTTTGTAAAATATAAATCTGTTTACATCAAAATCTACATCATGGAAGACAACAAGGATGAGGATTGTCGAAGTAGATCCAGAATGGTGGTCAATGATACTTTTGGACATCTCGTAACGATCAAAGAAATTGTAATGACATGGAGCGACGGATCGTTTGCTAATCTAGTGATTATGAGATTGATTCAATGAAACGAAGAGTAAATATAAAAGATTTTGTATTGATATGCGTTGAGAGAGATTACACACAGGAAACACACACACAAAAATGATGAATGAGCTGAAATCCTAAGCTCTTTCTACACATTAACCTATTTATAGTATGCTACTA
Source organism: Deinandra increscens subsp. villosa (assembly GCA_039602395.1). Lineage (NCBI taxonomy): Eukaryota > Viridiplantae > Streptophyta > Magnoliopsida > Asterales > Asteraceae > Deinandra > Deinandra increscens. The sequence continues at coordinate 66,495,645 of JBCNJP010000025.1, forward strand.
ACCAACTAGCGAACCAACCAACCAACCATTGGTTTCCTGCTAACCATCTAGCTAACCATTGGTTGGATGGCTGGCTCCTAACCAATGGTAAGGAGCTTGGTTAGTTGACACTAAGACTTAACACAAAGCTTTCTTTTAGATACAACATCGAGACATACTGTAGCATAGGAATATGCTCTAACAGACCCCCCCTTAACGTGTGATGTATTTATTCTAACTAAATCTCTAGTCTTCAATCTTCAACATTGCTGCATCCGATCTTCAACTTGAAATCTTGTCAGAAATATAGATTGTATGGCTGGATCTGAACTTGATCAACTTTTAAACTTTAAGATCCACTTGTAAAAGATACTTCAATCTCCTCCTTTCACCATGCTTGAGTTTTGTCACACAGAACCTGCAACTTTAGAAGAAAAAAGTGCGGTTTTTCCTTTTTGAATTACCAAAAGTTAATTTAATCTTGGCGCAAAAATTTTCTTTCAGATTCCAAGATATTAATTTTGAAAATTTTGTTTTTGTATCTGGATTCGATCGTTCGAAATCAAATAAGAAACAAAATCTTTTTGACTTTTAGAAACTTTAAATCAAAACGCACCTAAAATCTTTTTGATTTTTTAAACTTATGCTATAACACACCGAAAATCTTTTTGATTTTTCTGAAATGAAAACATAAATGCAATACTGAATTCCACTCTATTTTTTATTTGAGAAAGATCACTATCTGGATCATATTGGTCATAACGCGTTGAACTACACTTCAATTTCCATTATTGCAGCACATAAGCCATGTCGATTGTAGATATAATTTTTCCATCTTTAAACTCTGGCAAAATCATACTCATAACATCTGGATATGTTAAGGTATTATTAATTTGCTTTGACCAGTGTACCCCACACTATGAGACATATTCAGATATGTTTCACATATTTTTCATGTGATTAAACTTGTGAATTTTAACAAAGTATTTTGTATTCATGATCTCGTCAACTGTGTTCTATGCAAAAAATAATAATAATAAGAACGTTAAATCATCTACCTTAAGGTCTATCTTTCGATACGCAGATAAGGCCTCGGATTTAACAAAATAAGAAAATAAAAACAAGTTGAAATTATATAATTCAACAATAATCAGGTCGGTCTTGTGGACACGCAGAGAAAATTCGATTAATTATATGAAACACCAAAGAAAATAAAGCAGAACCTTAAATAAACAACTATCAGGTCGATACTCACGTATACGCACATATAGTCCGATCATTTAAGAAAATAAATAAAATCAAACAAGTTTAAATCTTTGCAAAATAAACACACGTATACACAGTGACTTCTCATTTTTCTTTTCACATATCTTTTTCTTTTATATCTTGAAATACGCATCAAGATGTTGTCCACTAAGTCAAACATCAGATTTAGTGTATATCACATTTGAATACTTTTGGATTTGCCGAGTCTACCTGGCACATTGAACAATGATCTTATAGCTTTTTCACTTACTCTATCTGCGAGTTAGAAACGTTAGCCAATGTACCATCATTTCCCAATGATCAAATTCTCAATTGTGATCTTTTTTCATTTTTGTTTATCTTTGCATTGCATTTTTCTCCCCCTAAATATATATACAACTACCAATAGTAAAAATACTGAAATGAAAGAAAATTGATCGACAAAACACATTTTTTAGATTTTGAAAACACATTTTTATCAAAATTTCTTTTAAAAACTTTTTGAAAATGATAAAGCATTGAAATTCTGAATTATGCTGACTCTTCACTATCAGCAACACACACATGAGAGGTCTTCTTGAAGAAACCTGCAGACACCGGATAAATCATTAGTAGTTTTGGGATCAGCCCGAGTCAACAACCTCGGGTCGCCCGGTGTCTTCAACATAATCTTTGGTGGCTTTGTTGATCGGAGAAATCACTCGGGGTTTCTAGATCATTGGTGACTGAAAACTTTTGAATGAACCCAAACATTTCTCAACTGGCATCTTTGTCCAAGACGGCTTACTAGCTGATGTAAACTTTGGCGATTTTGGTTCATCAAAAGTTTTACCATTAACGTCCACATATTTAGCAGTATTCTTCACATAGGAATGAGTGCTCACATTTGTAGGACACTAAACATGAAGATGTCCTAGTTTAGGACATGTGTAACACTTTCTTTGAAAAACATTTAGTGAACTGTTATCGAAATTAAGCTCAAAATTTTTCTTTTGACCATAAACATTATTAGGTTTCCAAATATGAATCAGAGCTCTATGAATCAGAGCTCTGAAAATTATAATAACCAAAAGAATTACCAGAATCAAATGAATCAAAGAAATTATCGTAAAAATCATACTTGTGAGATGACCTTCTTGAAGAATAGTTTGAACCATAAGAAGAACCTCCAGGATAGTAACGATCATTTCTTGATTTATAGACGTTATGCTTCTTCTATTGTTTAACTTGAACTTGTTGATTCTGAATAGGCTTAGTAACAACTTTCTTATTCTGTTTGACTTGAGGAACTATGACGTCCTTGACTACATAACCAATACCATTGTGCTTGTAGCCAGGAATTTTTGATGACCCAGCTTGAGAACCAGAAGCATTCTTTTCATTAGTTTTTCTAGTAAATTTAGCTTTAATTTCCTTCAGCTTGTTCTTATGAATCAAAGATTTATCAAATTCAGCTTCAGTTGAAGTACCAATAGACTTCTCACTCTTATCAAATATCCGCTCATCTTCCATGAATGATGACCCAACATCAAACTTTAGAGCTTTGCTAACTCCAAACTTCTTCTTCCCAGACTTCGATATTTTCTTCTTCTTTTCTGAAACTGGAGTAGGGAACTTAGAATAGTCATACATTTCTTCACTCAGATTTTAGGAGCAGATGAGAATGTGGACATGTCAACCGGTACTGGAAGTTTATGTAAAGCTGCTTCCTTGTCACTTTGTTCAGTCTTTACCATCTTGTATATGTAATTTAAAAATGTAGGAGACAAATTGCAAATTTCTTAACTTGTCTTTGTAAATCAAGAATCTCAATTTTCAATTTTGAAAACTTCACTTGTGCATCCAGCAACTCTTTCTGAGAAGCAATAAATTGTTCAGACAAATCATTGTATTTATATTTATGCCTTCATCTCAGATCACACTCTTCTAATAATTCTTCAATAACATTTCCCCATTTCTTCTTAAAATAATCAACCTCTTTTGTTTAAACTTCGCTCTTATCTCGAAAAAGAACATTGTCATATCGAAGTTTTAAAACCTCTTCTTGAAGAATAATAATCTTATCAGCAGCCTCAACAGCAATCGACCTACCTAGCTAGCCCACACATACAAAGCATAGCAATAGAGAATAAACAGTAAACAGTTCATGTGCACCCCAAAACATTTAAAATAGTTTAAAAGAGGGGAAGCTATCGGTACTCACAGATATGCGGGACTTAAGAAGTTAAACTCACGTTCCACCACGTCTAGATGCAAGTCACCCTACGATATATATAGTCGTAACCAAAATCAGTACCTAAGTTACTGATCTATTTTTACTTAGCAAAATAGATTCATAACAATATGCAATGGGTCTCTGTATGGTCACCCGATTCATTAACTAGGGTTTTTTCGAATCGAACATTTAGTTAGTGTTGAGAAATCTCTTCAATTCATTTCCAATCAGTCCATTATAACCTTAGAACAATACTGTTCCAAATCTACAATTTCAATTTCCAGTTTGTAACAGAAAATCAAGTCTTTAGACCGTTCCAGGATGAATACGGGCGTATCACATTTAACAGATACGGCCGTATTTAATAGTTTCTTAAGTTTCAGGAATCTCGCGATATGGGCCGTATTCACTTCTATCTAATACGGTCGTATTACCATCGAAATCAGATTTCCAAATCTAATAACCCGCATACGGCCGTATTGTCATAACATAGATACGGCCGTATTTCCCTTAAAGTACGCAATCTTAAATTAGTTGACCCCGATACGGCTGTATGACCATATGCCATAATACGGCCGTATTCATCATCAGGTTAGAGTCTTGATTTGGTCATTTTGACCATACTGAGCCAAATCTATTCGTTTTGCTTTGAAGCAGAATTGTAACAAGACTCATCTTATCCCAATTAACATTTCCTAATGCTCAGAATGTCATCAATGTGACCAACTCACATGCATGCATCAGTTTATGGTAAATTCACATAAAATGTTAATCTTACCTTCTACTAAGCTTTCCTTCTAATTTCCGAGTTCTGCAACACTTCCAGATGTCCCTAGCAAGTCTAGAACACTTCTGCATGCACCCATCTAGTGGTTAACACCATTTTTCATAAACTTTCCCAAATTGGAAAATTTTATGGATGCATGTGCAATCCATCACCAGCCTTAGCCTCTTGGTGATTCTGGTGCATAATCCCCAAATTTGGACAATCACTACAGCTTCTGTAATCCAGAATGCATCAGAATTCCACATTCAGAATCATAAATTCATAAAGAATGTAGTCTAGGAGATTACCTCAAGCTTCCCGTTGAATTCGTGAGCTCTCCTAACCTCCAATCCGTCCCTGGAACCTCTGGTCCGCTCAAGAACACAGAAAGAGATACTAGGCAGCTGGTTTGAGTGGAACAAGTGGCCAAAACCGGCCAAATGAAGGTTTTGTACTTCTGGAATGGATATGGTCGTATTGATGTGTGCTCAATACGGGCTTATCGCGGTGCCCGCGAGTATTCGCATCACAACCCGACCCGGTCGTACCATATCATTTTCCTGAACCCATACGCCCCGCGGTACGTGCGTAACACTATAGTGTGATACGGCCATATTGGGCCAAACACTTAGACAATTTCTTGTTTTCTCATTTTCACTGCTTTAAAAACCGTGCGTCGGTCAAGGTTGTTACAACTTCTTTAGCTTCAGCTTTAGCTTTTTCACATTTTTCACATTCTTTAGCTTCCGCTTTAGCGTATCACTATAGTGTGATACGGCCGTATTGGGCCAAACACTTAGACAATTTCTTGTTTTCTCCTTTTCACTGCTTTAAAAACCGTCGTCGGTCAAGGTTGTTACAACTTCTTTAGCTTCAACTTTAGCTTTTTCACATTCTTCAATCAATATTTTCTTTTCTTTCAAGAAACCATCATCAATCTTAGCAAGTTCAGCACACTTTGGACATTTAGAAAAAAACTTCCTTCTGAACTTCTTCTATGTAACTATCTTGCCCTTTATCAAATGTCGCACAGATATTGTTTCAGAATCATAATCTGTCATACAACCATCAATGTGTTCAGTATTAGGAGCAATAACACAATCTCGTTTATTTGACAACTCATTACTCCCTGATTCTAAACCACAAGATGTTGAATCATTTGATTCTGAACCACTTGATTATGTACCAGTCTTAGGTAAACATTCATTAATCTTCATGGTCTGAATGTCAGCACAATGTTGAGCAACATCATCCCATAACTGTTTAGAGGTATAACATGTTGTAAATCGATGTACTAACTCCTTTGGTAAAGCCATAGTGAGCATCATAAAAACCTTTTCTCTTCTCTCAAGACTTTTCCTTTCATCAGATGTAAGATGCCTTTGTAGTGTAGGTACTCAATTAATATTTGGATATCTGTATTCTTTATTAATGGACAACCACAAATCAATAGTATTTTTCCCTGACATAGGCTTTAAGTTGTTTAACCCAACTATGATAATCTTCCAGCTTTAAAAACTTTGGTAACTTTGACTTTGACTTGCCGCAAATACTTGAAAATCACTCATATCGAAGTTTTATTTTCAATATCAAAAAACTTCAAACTCAAAAATGAAGATCTTAGAAGTGGAATTTGGAGGTAAAACCGTAGGGTACTGGCTGTAAAGAAATAAAAGCATAGATCTCATCGAGACGGTCATTTTGGCTGGTAATGGGTCCCGATTTAAAACAGAACTCAAGTTATGTCAGTATTAGTGAACACCATTTTTCTGACCAGCGAACCAAAATCTTCCAACTAACCAAAGGTTAGGAGCGAACCAATATTTCAGACCAACAATGGTTAGGAGCTTGAAGATTGCCTAGGGAACCACTGGTTTGTTGGTTGACGGTTGCCTAGGGAACCAATGATTCAGAGGAATAACCGTCGCGACGAACAATCAGATTCATCCGGCGAACCAAACTGAAATTTTCAAAATTTCATGAGTAGGCAACGAAAATACACTAGGAATGTTCAGAAATCAAATTTAAGACCAGAAACACTCGAATTTGAGTAAAATTGATGAAAAATTATGAAAACTCCACTTTCTCTCTCTAGAAATCTCTAAAAATCTCAAAAATCACAAATTTTGATCAGCAAATGAAACTCGAAAGCTCTTATACCACTTGTAATGACATGGAGCGATGGAGCGTTTGCTAATCTAGTGATTATGAGATTGATTCAATGACACGAAGAGTAAATACAAAGGATTTTGATATGCGTTGAGAGAGATTACACACATAAATGATGAAAGAGCTGGAGTCCTGAGCTCTCTTACACATTAACCTATTTATAGTATGCAACTAACCAACTGGCGAACCAACCAACCAACCATTGGTTCGCTGCTAACCATCTAGCTAACCATTGGTTGGATAATTGGCTCCTAACCAATGGTAAGGAGCTTGGTTAGTTGACACTAAGACTCAACACAAAGCTTTCTTTTAGATACAACACACGAGATACACTGTTGCATAGGATTATGCTCTAACAGAAATCAAGTGAAGCAGCGCCAGAATTGTGGTTGCATGTTGAAATTGCTTGAGCGTGTGGATCGTCTACTTAATCGTTATGAAATCAGTTTTATACGAGCTAGAATACAAAGAGTAAATGCAAATGACTTGTATTAACCACTGAGATGACCACAAAGTACACAGAGAAGATATGACTCAGAAGCTTACAGAATTCTATTACAAGATAGCTATATATACTAGTGAGAACCTGCTGGTCCGAACCTCAGGTTAGGACCTGTTCGACCCTGTCCGAACTCCAGGTTCGGCCTGAGTTCGGACCTCAGCAATCTTGTATGTTTCGTCTTGTATTCGATACTTCACATGACGATCTAGAACCATGTATCAACAAACTTCCCCTCGGCATGTGTAGTATCATCTCCTATATTAAAACTTGTAACTTGTATCTTCAATCAAACTCTTCCTCGATCTTGATGATGAGTTCAATCTTGAATACTTGATATTGCATCGTGTGTAATCTCTTTATCAACAATCGTCAGAAGACTTGAAGTTGTGATGGTCTCTTCCACTTAGAAACCTGCCAACATAAATAATCTTGGCGCAAAACGTCTCTTCGAGACTCCAAGATATTTTGATTTTGAAAATTGATTTTGTATGTCGTGTTGATCAATCAAAAACAAATCAGAAACAAAATCTTTTTGGCTTGTAGAAACTTTATATCAAAACACACCTAAAATCTTTTTGGTATTTTCCGATAAGAAAAGTAAATGCATTACAGAATCAGACACTATTTTTGCCTTTTGCGAGAAAGATCACAACTTGGTATCATCTTGGTCATAACATGTTGAATTACACTTCAATTTTGATTATTGAAGCACATAAGCCATGCCGATTGCAGATATAATTTGTCCAACTTTAAACTCTGGCACAAAGTATTGATTAGTTTTGTATTGACCAGTGTACCCCACACTATCAGACATATCCAGATATGCTTTTGCTTATCACATTTTGTGATTTCATTTGTGATTTTAATCACATAATGATTGTAACCATGATATAGTCAACTGTGTTCCATGCAAAAAGAAATAAGAATGTTAAATCGTCTACCTTAAGGTCGATCTTTCGATACGCAGATAAGGCCTCGGATTTAACAAAATAAGAAAATAAAACAAGTTGAAGTTGTATAACCCAACAACAATCATGTCGGTACTCCCGTACACGCAGAGAAAGTCCGATGAGTTATACGAAACACCAAAGAAAATAAAGCAGAACGTCAAACGACAAACAATCAGGTCGGTCTTGTGGACACGCAGAGAAAGTCCGATCGTTTGACAAAATAAAGAAAATCAAACAAGTTTAAATATTTACAAAATGAACACATGTATACACAGTGACTTCTCATTTTAATTTTCACATATCTTTTTCTTGATATATCTTGAGATACGCATCAAGATGGTTGTCCACTAGATCAAGCATCAGATTTAGTGTATATCACATTCGTATACTTTCTGATTTGCCAAGCCTACCTTACACATCGATCAAATGGTCTTAAGGTTTTTTCATCTACAATATCCATGAGTCAGACAATGTTAGCCAATGTACCATCATTTCCCAATCATGTCGGATACAATTTCTCATTTTTCAATGTTTTTGTCTTTTTCAAATTTCTCCCCCTAAAAATGACAACTCTATTTTTAGATTTTCATTTTTACGACTTGAAAAACAACACACTATTTTTGAATTTTTGTAAAAACAAACTCCCCCTCAGACTGAGACGGAGGTAAAACAAAAACAAGAAATTGATTAACCAACACGAATACTTGCAGTTTTAGCCTTTTGAAAACCAAATGATTTTGAAATTTAGTTTTAAATTATCACAGATATTTCACAATCAGCAATTTCCCAATCACCGAAAGGTCTTCCTGAAATACCTGTTTGACACCAAATAAAACATTAGCCGCTTTGGGACCGACCCGATTCAACAACGTCTGGTCGCCCGGTGTCTTCAACATAGTCTTTGTTGGCCGTGGAAACAACTTTCGGTTTCCAAATTTGTAAAATTTTCAATTTTTGATCTGAACCTGAATAAGATTCAACCGATGTACTTGATTTAGACCAAGACGATTTACGAGTTGATTTAAACTTTGGAGACCATGGTTCATAAAAAACTTGACCTTTGTTATCCACATATTTTGCAGTTTTGTGGATATATGCAGTCGTCGGACAATCAGCAGCTAGATGTCCCGGTTGACGACATATATAACAAAGTCGTTCTCTAAAAATACTTGAAAATTGTTTTGACTTTGAAAAACCAGATGAATGTTCAGAATCAAAGTTATCAAAGAAACCATCAGAAGAATCATACCTAGGAGATGGAGTCCTTGAAGATGATGACCGTCCAGAATAATAAGAAAATTCTTTCTGAGCCGATGATTTCTTTGCAACTTGTGCTTTAGGAACCTTTGCAGCTTTTACTGGTTTCGTTGCTTGAATCGGCTCTTCCTTAACTTGATAACCCAAACCTTTGTGTTTGATTCCTTGATTCTTTGAAGAAGTTGAATAAGAACCCGAAGTCTCTCTGGCATTAGCTTCGCTAGTGAATTTGACTTTGATATCCTTCAGCTTGTTCTTTTCAATCAAAACTTTTTCTTCTTCGGTTGCAGATGAAGAACTTGAAGCAACCTTATCAAAAACTTTTTCATTCTCCAATAAAACAGACTTTGAAATAAATTTTGGAGCTTCACCCAAAGGTTTTTCTTTCTTTTTAGACTTAGACTTGTTCTTCTTGGGTGAAGTGACAAATTTGGAGTAATCATGCAATTCATCTTTTGAATCAATCTGAGCAGAAGTAACTTCAATTAAATCCACTGGTTGTGGTACCAAGTGAATATCATCTTCCTTAGAATTCTCCAAATTCTTATCCTGATTGTATAAGAAATTTAGCAATGTCGGTGACAAATTGCAATTCTTCACTTGCCTCTTCAACTCCAAAATTTCCAATTTCAAATCATTAATCTGTTGTTGACCCTCAAACACCTCCTTTTGTGACTTGATGAACTTTGCATTGAGATCATCATATTCATAAGTTTGTAACTTTCGGATCTCACATTCAGCAAAAAACTCTTTAAGAACATTTTCTCTCTTGTTCTTATAGATCTCAACATCCTTAGTTAATACTTCATTCTTGTCTCTGTAAAGAACATTCTCATCTTGAAGCATATAAATCTTGTTTTGAAGCTTTTCAACAGTAATAGCAGTTTTAGCATTAAGAGCATTAGCTTCCACATACTTTTGTTGAACCGGATAACTTTTCTCAAATAAAATTTCAAAATCTTGAGCTGCGTCTAAAGCTTCAGCTTTTGCTTTTTCACATTCCTCAGCCAATTGAGCTTTTTCCTTTAAAGTATTTTCATGAACATGAACCAACTCATAATACTTATTTTGAAAATCTTCCAACTCCTTCTTGAGCACAACAATTTCTTCAGTTGATGTTTTAGAACACTGTTCAAACCATTTAATCTCCTTGTGTAATTTTACACATGTAAGACATTTAGATTCTCCAACCTTTGAACTATCAACAACTTTTGGTAAACTTTCTTGTACCAGAGATTCACTTGAATAGGAATCAGAATCAGTTAACAAGCTGTCATTATCATCATGACGAGTAGTCAATGCAATGCTAAATGGAGCATGATTCTTTTGAGCTGCTGAATCTGCATTCCAGGCAAATTCATCTGGATGCCAGAATGTTTCCTGTCAGATTATTAGCAAAAGTAATAGATTTCTTCTCAACCTTATCAGCTTCTTTTGATGGATGAAAAACTAAATGTGCATGTTGACCAATTTTCAATTTATTATCTGCTGAACTTGGACATTCTCGTGCAAAGTGGCCATAGACGGAACACTTATAACATTTCACCTTCGACTTGTCCAAACCAATCTTACCCTCCTGATTCAACCGCTTCTTACTAGTTCTATTGAAAAATTTCTTCGTTCTTCGAACCAACAGAGCATACTGCCAATTTATATCCATTTCCTCCAAATGATCATAATCAATATGATTGTAATCTTCATTTGCCAACTCAGCATTACTCACAGCACCAGTGATAACACCAAAATATGAAGATACTAATGCAGACATCAAAGCATTATAATCATCGATGGTTTGAACAGACAATGCACTTTGAGTCACAGAACTAGGAATCGAAACAGTATAACCGACAGAAGAATAACTTGGGGTTTCAGATTTACCTGCCAGAAATGCTGTAGGAGGTGCAGAACTAAGAATATTAGATATCCCAGCGTTCAGGGTTGAATCATTGTTACCATAGTACACTGCAGGATTTTGAACTTGCTCAGGAAGTGACTTATTCACCTTTAACTTCATATCCCGTGCTTGAATTCTTTGAATCAGATCATTAAATGACAATTTTGAAAAATCTTTATCATGATTGACCATCATCACATAATTTTCCCATTTCTCTGGTAACGCTTCCAAAGTCTTTTCTTTCTTTTCAGCTTCATCTTTTGTAAGATTCACCAACTTCATTTCACTCATTAAATGAGCAAATCTTGCTATCAGATTTGGAATCGATTCATTTTGATAATGCTTGAAACTATCAAATTCATTCTTCAACACCTTTTGTCGACTTTTCTTATATTGATCATTGCCTTCACATTGCTTTTCTAAAGCATCCCACAAACTCTTTGATGTGTAGTTACTTGAGAATTGATGTAAAAAATCTGTAGGCAATGCCATCGTTAAAGTACCATATGCCTTCTTTTCAGCTTGATACGCTTTCTTTTGTTCTCCTGAAAGCTTTCTTTGAAGAATTGGTTCCCCGTCTTCACCTTTAGGATAAACATATGGCTCAGAATATGACAACTACATATCAATATCATTTGCAGAAACATATTCTTCAAACCGTGTAATCCAACTATGATAATCTTCCAATTTGAGCAATTTAGGAACTTTCTGACTTGTTTCGATTTCATTATCATAGTTCATCATCGTTTGCATCGTAGTCTGAACCGAATTTTGAATAGCCGCAAACGCTTGAAAATCGGACATTTTGAAAAGGCTGGTTACTGTTCACTCCGAACTTGCTCCGAACTACCTCCGAACTTCCTCGAACTTACTCCGAACGAAGTCCGAAACTAAATACGCCGAGCTCCCTCCGAACCTAGCCTTCAGACAATCCAACAGAAACTAGACCGAACTTGTTCCGAACGCTGACCGAACTCTGTCCGAACACGCACCGAACCAGGAATACGACCGAACTTTGTCCGAACCTTGAGTTCGGAGCGGTTACTCCGAAGTTGTCCGAACCTTAGACGAGACCAAGCTCACTCGACACCATTTTCTCGATTTTCAGTGTTTTTGAATGGAATGTTTGACAGGAATTCAAGCAAACTCGATAGAACGGAATTTGGAATCAATTTTTGACTTGAAGCTTACTCGAGAAGATCAAACGAACTCAAAAATGAATGACATTTTCGCAAAAACGTGAATTTTGAGTCAAAACTCCAAAAAACAGAGATTTCCGACTAGTAGAACAAACCAAAGGCTCTGATACCACTTGAAATTGCTTGAGCGTGTTGATCGTCTACTTAATCGTGATGAAATCAATGTTATACGAGCTAGAACACAAAGAATAAATACAAGTGACTTGTATTAACCACTGAGATGACCACAAAGTACACAGAGAAGATACGACTCAGAAGCTTACAAAATTCTATTACAAGACCGCTATATATACTAGTGAGAACCCGCTGGTCCAAACCTCAGGTTCGGACCTGTTCGGCCCTGTCTGAACTCCAGGTTCGGCCTGAATTCGGACCTCAGCAATCTTGTATGTTTCGTCTTGTATTCGATACTTCACATGACGATCTAGAACCATGTATCAACACATGTCCCTTATTGACCTAGTTTAGTCCCATTTATTGGCTCGAATGAAACTAAACATACAATCATAAATGGCTCGATTCTATATGTTATGGTTGATTGATTGTTTAGAATAATGCATTTAACCAAACATAATTTACACAGTCCTAAAAGGAACGTTAATAATTAAAAGGGTGTTTTAATTAAAATGGCATGTATGTAATAAGTCGTTATTATAAAGTTGGTTTTAATTTTAAATTGTTAAATATTAAAAGACACAAAATTAGTAAAGAGTTATTAATTTTAAAACAAGATTCGCAATAAATCACCAACCTACTTTTAATAATTAGGTTATCTAAAATAAAATTACGATCGCATCACGTAACGAAAAAGGAGTTTTTCAAAATTTATCACGAATATGTAAAATATGATTTTACTAAGATGCACAACTTATTTCATGCAAATTCGTCGCCCATTATATTTTCATAATAGAGAAGAAAATCCAATTTCAAAATGATATTTAATGTCATCCTAAATTTGAAACACTTGAACAGATATATCTGAACCCCCTTTGTTAGCGCTTACCCTGCATTGGTCCAACGGTTTCAGTACGAGATCGAGCCGCGGTTCCTGTGTAACATTGGCCGGTAAAACACATTTCTTATTTAGGGATACTAATACTTATGGCATGACAAGTGGGCATAGTTGGGGTAAACGTACAAAATTGACGAATCGTGTGACGCAAATCTAAGAGTTTTGTAGAGACACAATCGGCAAACAGTTACCCACCTACGTAGCAGATGCATGAGTGAATAGTGTTAAGCCAATCACTTATGCAGATGTGAAATAGGTTCATTGTCTAAAAAAATTAAAATTTTAATTAAAGATATAAATTGGAATTGCAAATTCATAATACATCATGTAACCCCAAAAATGGAGAGTTGTGTAAGACGCAGTCGGTAACAATTACCCACCTATGTATTAAGTACCGGTGAATAGTACTAAGCCAATCACTTGTATTTATGTAAAATAATCTCTATCCTAATTGAAATATGTGATATTGAGTCTATCTATTTAATTAGGTTATTTAGTAACACGAAATACTAAAATATTGTTTTGCCTCTTGTAGATGTACCACAGTTATTTTGCCAAATATCCTTACCGATATATTATATACAAAGACAAACTGAAAGGCAAGAATTTCCCAACATGGTAACAAAAGTTGAGATACGTTCTTGAAAAAGAAAGAAGATTATATGTTATGGACAAGGCAATCCCAAAGGTTATAGCAAGAGACAACACTATAACTGACTGGCTAAATCATCATGAGGACTCAAGAAGGGTGGCATACCTAATTCTTTCAAGCACTGCTGATGAGTTATACAGTGAATTCGATGTATGCTTCAGACATAAGTCTGCTTATGCCATGATCTAACAATTGGGGGATAAATATCAGTCAAAGCAGGTCTGGGTCTTGAAATCACTAGAAAGATAACAAAGCCTATGAAGTTCAAATATAGTGTTGCAGATCATATTGATCGAATGGTGAGATATTTTGACAGACTTGAGAAACTGGTCTTCCCTGTACATTCGGTTGTCGCCCAGAATATGATTCTGACATCCCTATCGAGCGAATATGATACATTCGCAAAGAGATTAATCAAAAACGGATTTGATGGAACGAGGCCAGCTCTGAGAGAGATGCTCATTGCTGAGGAAAGGAAACTGTAACAACTCGGTCAATCCGTATACTCTTAACCCGAGTCGTTTTTCCAAAAATCATGATTAACAGTTTTTAAACAATGGTAATTTCAAGTAATCACTTCATTCATCATGAGTTTAAGTCTTCTAACATTTTTACGTTAAAAATAATTATATATGATTTAATAATCGCGACCATTTTTGTTATTTATATATAAATATCCGTCATAACTAAGATTTATACGACTCTTATAATCATTTGCAAAACATTTAAAATGGCAGATTTAATGTTATCTGGTTTCTTTCGGTTTGAGGCTCGATAAAAAAAGGATAATAAAATCCCTTTTAGGGTTTTGTCTCTCCCTTGCGTTCAAATCAGCCCCCTGGCTTCTACTATTCTTGTACATAGACACACACACACACACACACACACACACACACACACACACACACACACTTGGATTGAGTGTCGCCGAGAGAGGGAGAGAAACCTGCAGATCTGGCGAGCTTCAGACGGCGGTTTGGCGACCTCTGATCATCTACCTCATCCCCCTCCTTCCTTCCCGGTTGCGGGCAGTGACGATTACCCCTCCTGGTTCGCGATTCCGATGCATATTTGAAGATCGAGCGACGGCGGTAGCCATTTCCGGCGACCTCTTCTTCTTCATCCTTTCCCGTTTGCTGCGATCCTTCCTTTTCCCTTCCCGGGTTTGTGTTTCGTTCTTTTGTTTCAAGTGTTATAGCGGCGGCGAGTTTAGGGTACCGCCATGGTGGTGGCGGCGCCGTCTACAGATTTGAGTTCCTATTAGAACGGTGATGTTGTTGGTGGCTAACCGTGGTGGTCTCGGCTTTTCCGACGGCAGTCACGATCTCCGACCGATGTTGTTGGTGGCTAACCGCGGTGGTCTCGACTTTTCCGGCGGAGGCCACGACCTCCGACCGCCGAAACTGTTTCTTGTGATGATCTTTGGTAGTATATCTGTGTAGAAATGCTGATTGGGGGCGTTTGGATGTTGTTTTTGTCAAAAAGGAGTTAACTCGGTACCGAGTCGACCGATTCGACTCAGTCGTGAACCTGGTCAGCAGAATATTGTTAAACACGGTCAACTCAGAAAACCAACTTTGTATAATTGCTCGTGATGAAAATCTGATTGGATTGGACTACTTATTCGTCTAATTTGGACTTCGTGATAGTTTCACGGTTAACCGGGTCCGGGTTCGTTTGCCGACCGAAAGGTATACCGTGTTCATTATCTTGCTATTGTTCTTTTTGGCTTTGTGCACTATTTGAACCCGTTTGACAAGAATCTTCGTCATCGCAAATCTTGTAAGATCATATATATAGAAATTATAAATATAATGCATAAGAAATTGGTAATATTAAATTGGTAACAATAATTTGGTGAATATATATATGTATATTAGTTTGGTAATATCATTCATATTGTGAATACTAAAAACTCGACCTTTAAGATATAGATGTCATATCTGGAAAAAACCTCTGGCTATATCAAAAATATATTTTAATCCGTTATTATGTGGACTTTTTGGACTAAAAGACTAAATCGTCATCGGTTTGGATAAAACTCGATTTTGAAATGTTGTGATTTAAATAAATCATGAAAATATATATTTAATGTAAATTTTCTAATAAATCATAAAATATATATTTTTTTTTATTTATCGTTTTGTTGTCAATTTCATAATAAACCAATGCTTTGTCCTTAAACGTATGTATTCGCCAAATTATATTTCCATCGAGTCGTGTCTATTTATTTATTTATCTATTTATTTAATCAATCATTTATTTATTTGTTTATTCTCCCATCTGGTTAGCTGTCATTTGCGTCCTTGGATTTATTCGTGTCGAGTCAGGGTGTCATTCTTTTCCTTCTTGTCTCCGTATCAGGTGAGTGTTCATAGCCCCTCTTTCTTTTGAACGTTTTGAGGTGCAACACGTTCTGTATTCAATCTCATGCTCGATATACTTTTATCAAAAACTACATGCGAACTCTATGTGCTATGTGTGTTCTTATATGTTAAATTTATGTGGATTATTGTTGTGATCGATTGAACAATGTGAATGATGGAACGATTGAACGACCTCGTGTGACATTAACTGTAAAAGGTCGGGGTTACGATAATAGATCTATTGGCTTGATAAGCCCACTTGGCCTGTCTCGCGTGTGGCGCCTTGTGATTGAAAGCCTTATTGTCAGGGTTGGATCATACACTCTTATATGCTCTATTCCATATCAAGTTTTATTATGCTCGATTACACCTAACTCATGGATTGCATGATTTACAATTAGTATGTACGCTAAACCTATGTTTACTCACCAACTATTCGTAGTTCACCCTATTTTGTACATGTTTCAAGCTTTGCTGTTTGATATTGATGATCTCGTGGATGACACTATAGGATTGCATACAGACCTAGTGTGACCTAACTAAACAATTTAATTGTATCTTATTGATGTTATATATTTGTATAGTAACATTTTGTTTATGTTATATGAAACGGGTTAATTAAGAATATCGCAACATTAATAGTGTTGTGTGCATCTGGACAATCATCGGGCCCCGACGTATTCTGCCGTCGGTCGGAGTGTGACAGAAACTCAAGCCAGTTGGTAAACCTATAATCGAGGACCCTAGTCAAGGCACGAAGAGAGTCCGGATCTTTGACAATGATGCTTGCTTTATCTGCAGCAAGCCGAGCCACCTGCTTTGCTCGAGAAAGGTTCCCAGACTGATTAGATCAGACTCCTCAGAAATTGTTTATGAGGTAATATTCATTTTAGCATTTTCCTATCTTGAAATTACTTAATGTGGAGACACTAACGTAATGTGTGTTCGCATTTTTTATTTGCAGGATGTGGAATTTAGCGACGATGGGGATAACGATGAATGACTGCAGTGACTTGAGAAGTCGGCTGAAGCTGAAGATATAAAAGAGTTTTTTTCTTCATTAATACAATTATGATTTGTTTTAAAGACATCGTTTGTTTATACTTTTGTTTGCAAATATTGACTTCATGCTTGAGATTTTATTATGCTAATTAATATTTGTTTTATACAAAAGACAAATCTATGAGATAGATATCCTCTCAATAACGAATGAATTGTTTTTTATGCATGAATGAGATTCAAGGTATTAAAGTTGGTCAACCTAAACAAATGTTAGCATGTTAAAGGTTTTTCTTAAGAAGTTATTTTCAAAAGAAAACAGACTAAGTGTGCAAACATAGTTTAATATGACTAACTAATAACGGAATTGATTGAAAACAGATTCGTTAGCACATGCATGAAGATGCAGCAAATCAAAGACAATAGTATAAAACTTAATTGCGTTCCTTCAAGAGACCACAAAGAATAGTAGATTCTTGAAAATTAAGTAGAAAATAGATCAGTCAAATGATTAAATGAATCTTCTTAAAACTAAAAGGATGTTTTGTTTTAGTAAAGAAAGGATCAGACTTACACTCAGGTGAAAGTCGAGCTAATGATGGAAGTATACAAGTAACTCTAGGGTTTAACTCACCATTCCATAAGATTAGATTGAATCTTAGAAGAGCCTAAAACATCACAGAAACTAACAAGAGTTGTTAGATTCTAAATCCAGCAATACCAATTGCAAATATCTCATTAAATAATGTCTTACGATTAAAGATAGAGGATCTTTAAAAGGTGTTGGATATGGAATATGAACTAAATAGACAAAAGGTCACATACTTGGACAAGAGATGAGATGAGTAATCGTGAAATTTGTCTTTTAACAGTTTAAGAGCTTTCCAAAAACATTACTATACTTAGTGAAGTATAAATAAATAATTCTTAGAGTAAGGGTTGCAGAAAACGATGTTAAGGCAAGTGGGAGTTCAGCAACAAATCTTAATAAAGAGAAGATGAAATCATAAAAGGAGCATTTTATGATACATCAAGTGCTTACACTAGCTAACAGACAAACTACAGTGATTGACTGTTGATATGAGGTATACTTAATCATCACATATTCATGAGCTTTTCTGAGTTTGAGGAATTGAGTTTTCCTAGTTCATGAAGATCAATTTTCTGATCTCTTTTAAAGTTAAATATTTTCTCTCTGATTGTTTGAGATAAATTTAAGAGATCATTTTTGAGTAGAGCACTGGGTAAATTTGAAGAGGGATCAACAGATGATCTTTCTCCTTCTACACACCAGTGGACAACACATGTCCATTTGTTTTACTAACAAATTCTTTGTTGAGAGTTTTGTTAGTGCCCAGAGAACCAGAGATATCTGGTGTTCCCAGGTCTTCCACATTCATTTTCTTTATCTTAAATGATTCAGACTCGTGTGTTGTTTGAATATTCTTTTCAGAATATTCATGTGTATCCTTAGGGAACCAATCCCTGTGGATTCTTTCCAAGCTTCCTTGACTCATTGAGTCTTCACTTATTGGTGCTTGTTGATGACTTTCAGAGTCTTTAAACAGGCTGGTCTTGGTGGCAATTATGGGGATATGGATGTGAGGTGGTGAGTTTTGTGAACTGAGGTTGAAGTCTTTGTAGGATGAGGTGGAGGAGTTGGATGTGGGAGAGTCAGGTGAGCTTCTGTTCAGATTTACTGATTCAGAAAATGGGATGTTTGTGGGCTGTGTTTGGGAATTTGTTCTGGCTCAGATGAGTTTGTTCCTGTAGTTCTATTCCTTCTTTGTACTTGTTCAAAAATGAGGATTCATCTGGTATATTTGATAGCAAGGAAGAAGGTACAAAAGATATAGAATGGATTGTACCTGATTCTAATTTCTTCAGGATTTTCAGAGTGGTTGAGTTGTGTTTAGCCCCTATCAGAGTTACTGATTCTTCCTGAGACTTCTTGAAGATGAGTCGAGAAAGGAATCTGATAAATGGAATGTGAGCAGTTTCTTTCTTTTCCTTGTGTTTTTCTTTAATTCTTTTCACCAGATTCCTCTGAAGTGTAGCTCCATAATCTACTCTTTTATTTAGAATTAGAGTGACTATTATGGAGTATACCAATTCACTAGCTTGATCTGATGATCCAACTTTTGCAGTCAAACTGTAGATGAGAGTGTGCATCATCAGCTTCCATTTTCTCTCCATTTGGTTGATGTTTATTACTGAGATTGTGGTAAAGCTTGCCCCTTGGTTCAGAGATATGATGATCTTAAGGATTTCTGTTTTGTTTGGGGGTTGTACAGGATTTTCTGGTTTCTTTAGATCGATAATTTGTCTGAAACCTTCTTCTGAAAATTGTAGCGTTGTTGTAGATTGATCTTCATTCTCAATTAGTGCTTCAATCCATTCCTTTTTGCTTGTAGTTTCAGTTTTTATGTTAATGGAAGACCAGGCGTTCAGGAGTGTTTCTTTGGTGACCTCTTCATCTTCAGTGAGTGCTGCCCTAAGGGGTGAAAACCTTAGGGCTTCAATAACGATTTGTACATCGGCTGAGTATGCTAATGGGTCCAGGTTTACTCGCATGTTGTTTGGCTCGATGTTGAAGGTTTTGAATGGAGAGTTTTGAGACGATGATGCCATATTGATCGTTTGACGAAATATTCTGTTTTGGTGAAGATGATGGTTTTAGGAACACTGTATGATTTGGATAGAGAGAGTGAGGATTCTAAAGTCGGTGAGAGATTTAGTGTTTTAACGACTCTTTTCATTGATTGGATTGATTGGGTGGTGAAACGGATATCCGTTGAATCACAACTTTCTTTGTAACTAAAAAAGTTACCCTTCCCTTTTAATCGGAAATTTAAACATCCTCATTTAACTTTTGGGATCATTGGTGATCATGATTTGAGATTAGTTTAATGTTAATTTTCGAGATGATTGTCTCGGCAGTGAGTGTGGTTCCTTTTTCTCCTTATCCTTCTTTTTCTTTCTTCTGGATCATTTCCCCCTTTTTATCTCGGCAATGAGTGTGATTTGAATTTTTTTTTGTGTGTATGTGTGTAAGAGTGTTTGTGTGTGACAGAATATTTCCTTTTGGTTCACAATAACACTTCAGCTTTTATACATAACTACTTCGAAATTTCCGGAGTAATTCTGTATGACTGGTTCCTTAGTGAAGAGGAACAAAACCAGTTCGATTTTTGGCTATGATGTTTCAGATTAGCACAATATGAGATTTTCTTGCAACATCCCCAAAAGATTATATTTCAACAAAAAAAACACCTAGTACAGAACTATTTAAACATTAACTTTAAGTGAGTGCATGCAGTTCTACAAGTACAAGGTAGGATAATTCTAGTGGGCACAGGAGGATGTGCTCTGGCTTCAAGTTGGAGAGGAATGTTGTTATGGAGATAGGTCTCAGGCCCTCATCTTGTTCCTCTATTAAATCAATTGGAAGTCCAGTGAGATGAAGGTCGAGATACCTTTGGGAGGGTACAAGTTGGGTGTGATAGCCACGAGGAATTCCTTCCCATTGCTTGGCCTGGCAAATTATGTTTGCCATGAATTGGGGATATAGAATAACTCTATTTTCTACAGGGAGGTAGCAATTGTTTTTCATGTTCTGTAGAAGATAATGAGAGAAGTTCATGTCAAGTCCGTGAATCAGAGCATGCATGACCATTTGGGTTCCATGGTCAGCAAGATGATGATTATTGACCCAGGAGGAGAAGCAGGGTTGAATTTGAGAGAAGAAGAATTGCCAGATGGGGTGAAGGTGGAATCTGTTGGCCTGTTCTTCAAGAGATTCTCCAGTATACCCAATATCAATGAAAGTTTCAATGACTTGTGCCCTGTTGAAGTGAGTGGCTCCATTTTCTGTCATTTAGATTGAGGGCAGAACGAATGGAGTCTTCAGTGACTTCAAAGGAGAGGTGGTTCACTCGTGTTCTGATTGGGCTTCCAGGAAGGTTGGGGTCAGATCTGACATTGACCCAAAATTCCTCAGAAACTCCACCTGAAGGGAGTGTTTTGAGTGAGTGCAAAACCAATACTGAAGGTTTGCAAGAACCTCATCATTCTGGTGAATGTTTTCTGAAGGTTTGATGTATGAAGACAGAGGTTGTGAGTGAGGTGAAGTGGCATCTGGAAGGCTTGTCTTTCTAACAGAGCTCGAAAATCCATTTTCTTGTTGGAAACTCTTGGATCGTTGATGATGTTTACACGGTTTGATTTCGGTAGAAAAACTCTATCTTTTCTCTCTGTCTCTCGATGAACACACAAAATGAAAAACACAATTTCGTTCTATTGATTTTCCACTGTTTGACACATATATATACATAGACATTGGCGGTTGAAATCTTTTAACCCCGACAATACAGACCCTAAACTATGTTACACTTGGCACACTAACTAAACCTATACTTTAGTTAATTATAGTTTGACCCATTAACTTTGAACCGAGATGAATATGATTATATCACATTTCACCCCCTAATCATTTTCATCTTTCTCCATCTTCAGATCTTGAACTCCCAGTAGTTCTCGCATCGTGATGAACTTGACTCTTGCCATTGCTTTAGTGAGAATGTCAGCCCTCTGAATTTCTACACTAACATGTTTAACGTTGATCTGACTGTTTTCAACACATTCTATGATGAAATGATAACGTGTGTCAATGTGCTTGCTCCTTCCATGAAATACAGGATTCTTCATTAGTGTTATTGCTGAGATGTTGTCAACCAGTAATGTGATCTTCTCTTCCTTCCATCCAGTCAATTCTGCAACTAATCTCTGTAACCATAGTGCTTGTTGTGATGTTGCAGTGGCTGTTATGAATTCTGATTCACATGATGATAATGCCACCGTTTGTTGTTTTTGCGTACACCAAGTAATAGGAGGATCTCCAAAGTAGAACACAAATCCAGTTGTTCCTCTCCCCTTATCAGTGTTAACTCCATAACTACTGTCACTATAACCCGTTATCTTGTTTCCTCCATTCTTCATGTAGATTATCCCGTGATGCTTGGTTCCATTGATGTACGTACCTAATTATTTGCTTGATCCCTCTCATATGATGTTCCATAGGTTCTTGCATAAAACGACTGAGTAGATTCACCACAAAACTCAAGTCTGGTCTTGTATGTAGCAAATACCTCGAACATCCTATCAAACTCCTATATTCAGTAGGATCTACTAGGTCTACTCCTTCAATATCTATGAACCTTGTTCCCGGACTCATAGGAATCTTCGTTTCATTACAATCAACCATATTCGCATCCTTGAAGATTTTGTTGATGTAACCCGTTTGCTTGATTGATATGTCACCCCCCCCCCCAATTCGATGACTTCTATACCCAAATAATATGCTAAGAGTCCTAAGTCACTCATCTCAAACTCTTATTCCATTTGTGACTTAAAATGATCGATCTCCTTCTTTGGTTCTCTAGTGACTATGAGATCATCTACATATACTCCAACTATTATTGTAGACTCTTTGCTTCTTCTTACGTAGACAGCAAGTTCCAACGTACAATTCTGAAACTTTAGTGGCTTCAACATCTGATCCAGCTTGATGTTCCATGCACTTGGTGCTTGTTTCAAACCATACAAAGCTTTAGATAGCTTGTATACTTTCTTCTCACTTCCTGTCTTCACAAATCCTCCAGGTTGAGAAACGTAGACTTCTTCCTTTAAGTCTCCATTTAGGAATGCAGACTTTACATCGAGATGATGCACTTCCCATCCATTGTAAGCAGCAATTGCCAGAATAAGACGTACAGTCTCTATTCATGCTACTGGTGCAAAGACTTCGTCAAAGTCTACCCCTTGTTCTTGCACATAGCCTTTTGCTACCAAGCGAGCCTTATGCTTTGTAATCTTCCCGTTAGCATCCCGCTTTGTCTTAAATACCCATTTGAGACCAATTGCTCTATGTCCCTCAGGTAAGTTGGTTAGTCTCCATGTATTGTTCTTGTTGAGTGATTCTAACTCCAACTACATGGCTTCAATCCATTTCTTGCCTTCGGCTTCTTCTCTGTAGTTTCTTGGTTCTTCTTTCGCTAGAAGTAACTCTTAATACAATCCTCGTGTATCTACAGGTCATGCCTTATTCGTGATCTCCATCAGATCTCTAAAACCCTTTAGAGGTGTATGATCAAAAGGTCTTGTTGAAGTCCTTCGTGAGTTATAATCCGTAACTT